>JANUYF010000003.1:315370061-315827561 GCA_026167975.1 Phrynosoma blainvillii | reverse complement strand
AGCGTGTTTTGGACCTGGGAGTCGTAGATGTTTGTGAGATCAGAGCAAAGCAAGTAGAACACACGGCAGGAATGATCCAGTTTGACACTATTGTAATGGTCCTGGCTCTGTGCTGTGGAATTCTGGGAACTATAGTTTGTTGTGGCGTAGAATAAAGCACACAGTGCAGAAATAATCTGGCTTAACACCACTTCAACAGCCCTGGCTCCATGTTGTGGAATCCTTGGAATCGTAGTTTGTTGTGGCACTGGAGCTCTCTTGACAGAGAAGGTGGAATATTTCACAAAACTACAATTCCCAGAATTCCATAACATGGAGCCAGGGCCATTAAAGCTGTGTCAAACTGGATTATTTCTGCAGTGCAGATGCAGCCTATGATTTGTCGCTATCAGGCCAGCCTTGACACTCCTTTAATTACCCTGACTCCATGCTGTGGAATTCTGGGAGTCATAGTTTGTGGCATCACAACAAGCAGAAATAATCTGCTGTGACACCACTATAGCTGCCATGGCTCAATGCTATGACATTCTGGAGATTGTAGTTTGTTGTGGCACCAGAGCTCCATGACAGAGAAAACAAAATGCCTCACAAAACTACAGTTCCCAGAATTCCATAGCATGGAGCCATGGCATTTAAAGTGGTGTCAAACTGAATTATTTCTGCAGTATGTTCTGTGTGCTCTGCTCTGGTGCCACAATGAAACTATGGGCCTTTACAGACTGCCAGAAATAATGCAGATTGAGACCACTTTAACTGCCCTGGCTCAGTGCTAGGGAATCGTGGGAACTGTAGTTTATTGTGGCACCAGAGCTCTCTCACAGAGAAGGCTCAATGTCTCAGAAAAACCTACAATTCCCATGATTCCTTAGCACTGAGCCAGGACAGTTAAAGTGGTCTCAGGCTGCATTATTTCTGGCAGTGTGTAAAGGCCCTATAATTAGTGGAATTCCATAACATGGAGCCAGTTTATTTCTACAGTGTGGATGCAGCCTTGTTGGATTGTGTTGAGGAAGCTCTGGGTGCCTTGTGGTGGCTTGCCTTTCCTAGTTGGCCTAGTAGTCGCCCGCACCCCCGCCCCCCAGTTGTCCCAGTTCAGCCCCATTGCTTTTGCCATTGCCTGGGGTTGGGGTCTGAAAGGGGGAGAAGGGACTTAAAGCTTAATCTACCCCCCAAAACCAGTCCTACCCATTTTATGCAGTGGACCCTTGGTACCCACTGGGATTTGGTTCCAGGACCCCCGCGCAGGGTGACCAGGGGCCTTTGCAGACTGCCAGAAATAGTGCACATTAAATTGAGGCACTGCCCTGGCTCAGTGCTAGGGAGTCATGGGAATTGTATTTTTTTCTGGGACATTGAGCCTTCTCTGTCAGAGAGCTCTGGTGCCACAATAAATTACACTTCCCATGATTCCCTAGCACTGAGCCAGGGCAGTGCCTCAATTTAATGTGCACTATTTCTGGCAGTCTGCAAAGGCCCCAGATGTCCTACTCACAAAGGAGGACAAGACACCACAGAATGTGGGGCATTGAAGGAAAAGAAACATAGAATTCTAAAATAAAAGCTAAAAACACTCATAGAAATATGAATTCATGTTTCATAGTCATGCTCAAAACGGAGGGCATTTTGGAATTCCTCCTGGAGAGAAGGTTGAAATATCCTGGAAAAATAAGATGTCCGGTCACCTTGCCCCCGTGGATACCAAAATCCATGGGTGCTGAAGTCCCATTAAATACAGCGGCATAACAAAATGGAATCCCTTATATAAAATGGCAAAATCAAGGTTTGCTTTCTGGAATTTCTTTATTTTTTAAAAATATTTTCAAGCCGTGGATGCTTGATTCCATGAATAAAAAGTCCGTGGATAAGGAGGGCTGACTGTACTGTCTTTTAACTTCTACTTGTGAAGGAAGTTCGAAGGTGGAATTTTTTACTTTTTCTGCTGCTGCTGATGTAACAGATCCAAACTGGGCTGATTTTAGTTATAGAGACTTGGCTTCCTTTGCTGGAATAATAAAGCAAGGCCTCTGGTACTTTCTACCAAGTGTGAACAACCATTACTATGGCTGTACCTGCACTGCATAAATAATCCAGTTTGACACCACTTTAACTGTCATGGCTCAGTGCTGTGGAATCCTGGGAATTGTAGTTTGTTGTGGCACCAGAGTTCTTCAGTAGAGAAGGTGGAATATCTCATAAAAGTATAATAATTTCATAGCATGGAGCCAAGGCAGTTAAAAGTGATGTCAAACTGGATTATTTCTGCAGTGTGGGTGTAGCCTATGATTCATTGCGATCAGAGTGGCTTTCCTTTAAAAGAAAGAGAGAGTTTCTATCATACCAAAGACCCCCAGATCTGGAATTTCTCATTATCCTGTATGAATCTGTACAATATCATCCAAAATCCACAAAACAGTGATATTTTTATTGGGCCAAACAAAATGCATGTTACACATTTTGCAAGCATTCAACGGTCCACTGACTTCTTCAACTGGCAAAGGTGTTAAAATGATACAGGAGAAAGGAAACGGGGGAAAAAAGGGCGGGAACCTACTGCTGTATCATTTTAAACACCTTTGTCGGATGAAGAAGACAGTGGAGCTTCGAAAGCTTACACTATCTATAACTGCATCTCAGTATCAAATGCATCTGAGGAAGTAGACTTAAATTTACAAAAGCTCATGCTGCCAACTTCTTTCTTTCAGTTAGTCTGAAAGGTGCTACAAGATCTCTTTACAGCATGTATAACATGCATTTTGGTTGGCCCAATAAAGGTATCACAGTTTTGTGTATTTTGGATGGATACTGTACTTTGCTATATGGCCAACACAACTACCCCCTGGATGTGTTTTCTGTATGGCTCTTTTTCTCTCTGAACCTTTCATGTGTTGGTAGTGAAACACAAAACAATGGTTTATGAAACCTGAAAAATGAAGATCACTAGTATGGTTCCTTCCTGCAGGGATGTATCCTATGTTAGGTCTAATGGTATTCCCAGTCATAGGGAATTTGGGCTTTGTAATGATTTCCAGCAGACATATATACATGGGATGTGATGTACACTACTCGCTTGTGTTGCTTATTATCTTTAAAACGCTTAAAACGTATATGGAAAACAAGCTGCTTTTCTATGTAAATTTGTGCACTTCTTTCTTCTATTCTACTGAACTGTATGTGAGTAGTTGCGTTTGCTTTTCTGTTATTAGCGCAGTGTAGATACTTCAAAGATGGTACACTTCATGTAGCTGATAGGACACTGGTGGTAGGTCTTATCTTTGTCCTCTGTATGTAGATTATTCCTTGTGTTTGCAAGCTAATGTACATCAGTAGCCATTGTATATGTACAGCCTATGGACATATGTTCTGGGACTTGTATTTTGTACCTGTGTAAGGTAGAGGCACAAGACGTAGACTATGTATGAAGAGTAGTGAGGGCAGGGAAATGTCTGATTAACCATTTGTAAGCCACTCTGATAGCCTTTTGGCTGAAGAGCGGGGTATAAATACTCCATAATAATAATAATAATAATAATAATAATAATAATAGTGTGTGGAGTGTTTACTACAGGAATCCCTATCAGTCTATCTGGTATACTTTTCTCTACAGGAGAATGTCTTTAGGTTCTGTACTTGTAAAATCTCTGTTTCAGGTAAATTATTAACCTTTTAATTGAGAATAAAATTTCGGAAGTATAATTACATGCTGAATTGCTACCTTCTATTTTAAGAAATGTTCGTGCATAAAATTTTTCATATTGTGCAGAACATTTGTGCAAATTGTGCAGATCAGCGTGTTAATAATAGAATAATAATAAAATGTATTTATACCCCGCCCCTCTGAGCTCAATCAGGGCGGCTCACAAGTGTTAACTACAGTTGGCCCTCCACATTTGCAGCTTTCACATTTGCAAATTTGATTATTTGCAGTTTTGATTAATATGTTCTCTCTAGGAATCTCTTAAGTCCTTCAGTTCAATTCTGTTAGAAGTTGGCCATTGAGTTGTGCTGGAGCACCTAGAAGTTCCTAGGCAACATTCAGGGATAGCTGTGTTGGCCATTTAGCAAATTCAAGCAAAAATCCATCGGTGATATCTTTATTGGTCAACCAAAATGCACAATATACTTGTTACAAGCTTTCGAAGCTTCATGGGCTTCTTCAGTAGGCAAGATGTTACAAACCAAACAGGAGAAAAACAATTGGGGATGTTAGTCAGATGCCTACATGTTGTTTCAGTCTTTAGTTAATATGGTGGGGAGGATATCTTTTGTAGGCAGGCTTCTCTAGGCATTTCTAGGTCCTCTAGCATGACTCTGTGGTCATCTTCTGGCAGATGTTGACCATAGAGTTACACTGGAGAACCTGGAGATTCCTAGAGAGGTGTTCTCTTAGGTAAAAAGAATAGTATTTTTTTTATTTGTAGTTTTTCCACATTCACTGGGGTCTTTCACCCTTAACCCCAGCGAATGGGGAGGGACCATTATAATTAATGCCTGTTCACTCTTAATGTCTAGTAATTACAATGGATGCTCAAATCTCATTATATACAGTGGCATAGTAAAATGGTGTTCAGGATTTAAAATGGCAAAGTCAAGGTTTGCTTTTGGGAATTTATTTAATTCTTTGAAAAATATTTTCAAGCGATGGATGGTTGAATATGTGGACGCAGAATCCATGGATACAGAGGACCAACTGTGGGTGCATCTATTCTACACTGTATAAATAATGCAGTTTGACACTACTTTAAGTGCTGTAGTGCCATCCTAGGGACTCCTGGGATTTGTAGTTTTACAAGATCTTTAGCCTTCTCTACCAAAGAGTGCTGGTGCCTCACAAAACTACAAATCCCAGGATTCTGTAGAAAGGAGCAATGGAAGTTAAAGTGGTGTCAAACTGCATTATTTATACAGTATAGATGCACCTGGTGTATCTTCTGTGATCAGGTGCCTCCTCAAAAGTTGCCCATGCTGCTTTATCCATATTTCCTGGTTGGGTTGTGTATATGGATAAATATGATTATAAAACAAGGGCTTTTATGTTTGTGTGACAGAGGAAATATGGCAGGTTTCATAGGCTGCACTTTCTTTTTTGTTTGGTCTCCAATCTGTCATTGAAGGTTTTGAGTGGAGCATTTGGTTTCATCCTCTCAACAGAAGAGAGGACACTTTTCTATGGTGTGGTTCACTTTATCTTTCTGGTCCCAGTTGAAACCCTTTTTAAAAAATTCCCACAGGCCTCTTATTTCTTCATGGAACTAGTTTTATGCTATTTTATGTGCTGTTTCTACTGTTGTCAGTTTTTATATTCATCCCCCCCTCCCCTTGTTTTACATGCTTTGTAAAGTTGCCCTGAAAGGGTGGGATATAAATGCCTTAAATTTGTAATCTTTAAATTTAGAGTTGTTAGCTCAAAATTGGGAGAGGACCCCCCCCCCAATATACACAGAGTGTGTGTGAAGGTGGGGAATATGCAGTAACAGAGATGAGTATCTTATATATGAAATTAAACATTTCATACAGGTATACACACACACACACACACACACACACTCGTAAATAAAAATATACAATACTTTATTATATATATTTATCAACTTTATTATTATTCATATATATATATATATATATATATATATATGAATACGTTATTTTGTAAGATCTTATTGCATTGTATTCATAAATTTGACATACATACAGTCTGTATACACAGCTGAATAAGTAGAAGCTTGCTAATGCAGGGTTCCTTAATACTCTGGTACAGGGGTAGGCAACCTTTTTGAGCCGGGGGCCGGGTTGCTGTCCCTCAGACAATTGGGGGACCAAAGCACAATAAATAAATAAATAAATAAATATTTAAAATTAAAAAAATAAAATAAAAACTATGCATGCACACTCTCTTAGCCCCAGAAAAGCCATGGCAAACCCCCTGTGGAGATTTTGCCAAGGAAACCCCAAGAACAAGTAATAACAACAATAATCAATATCATCATGGTGGGGGGGGGGCGGTGGCGGCTGCGGCTGCGGCAGGACCGGCCTGGGGCCGGTCCAAAGGTCTCAGGGGGCCACATCTGGCCCCTGGGCCTTAGGTTGCCTACCCCTGCTCTGGTACATATTGTTTACACAAATGGAAGCTACATTATATTTAAATTGCACTAGGGAAGGTTGAGCATTAGAAAGTCAAAAGGCTGGGTTCTGTTTCACAGGAGACTTTCTTGTCAATCAATGTAAAGGAGTGGACAACTGTGACAGGTGCAATTTTCACCCTGTGAGACCTGTGGAGGGCCACACTACCAAAGTCTTGGCGAAAAATTATTTGAAAATAACACTAGAAAGTGACTGAAAGTCTACTTTTGGTTTTGACAATTTTGAGAGGATGTTTGTTTCTTGTTTGTTTTCAGGAGGCTGGATGATTGGGAGATACAAAAGGGTTGCATTTTCTGGCTTTAAGATGAAGAATGTACATAGGCATTACACCTAGGAAACTTCCCCAGTAGTTAGTTGTTGAAAATTTACTTCTAACTGTTACAGCACCATCTGGATATTCAAAGCATGCAAGTGTGACTAGTACTCCTATAGAAAATTCACCTATGAAGAATTTTGCCTTATATTGAGAAGTTCTATTAAATAGATTTAAATGTTAAGAAAAAGACCTTCTATTTTTTCCTGAAACTGTAACAAATATGTTCATAATTATTTTCCAATAAGGCTATTCACATTTTGCTGTTCAGTAATGATCTCTTAAAATTTTCAGATGTTTGCCTTCCTCTTGTAAACTGCAGATATTTAAAATACATCTTGACATCTAAGGTCCAAAAGGCACTGCAAAAATAATTCAGTTTGAGACTGATTTAACTGCCCTCAGTGCTAGGGAATTCTGGGAACTGTAGTTTTGTGAGATAGTGTTCTCTGTCAGAGCTCTGGTGCCACAATAAACTACAATTCCCAGAATTCCGTAGCACTGAGCCAGGGCAGTTAAAGCTGTCTCAAACTGGATTATTTCTGCAGTGTGTTTTGGACCTAAGTCTCAAAGCCTCTTTGAGAGAGTGGCTGCAGCTACACTGCAGAATTAATACAGTTTGACACTGTGTTAACTAGCATGGCTCAATGCTATGGAATTCTGGGATTTGTAGTTTTGTGAGATATTTACCCTTGTCTTTCAGAGGGCTCTGGGCCAACAACAAACTACAAATCCCAGGATTCCATAGGGTGGAACAATGACGAACTGCAATAATTGTGCAGTGTGGCAGCAGCCTTTTTCCTTCCAATGTTTTCATTTTTTAATCTTAACAACTTGTTCTTCAAATAGTTTCTTGGTTTTCCTTATCAGAAACAGAAACAATTCTTTGTTACGGCCCAGAGAACCAGCAAAAGGTTTGCCTTGTCAACTTTATCTTGTTTTGCCAAAGTGTTTGCTCTTTCTATTTTCCTGATTTGGTCAAGAATTCATTGAAATAGATTTTTAAAGCAAGGTATATTACCTTTTATAATCTCCTTAATTATTTAACATCATTAAAAAAATCAGCTGTCTTAAATATAAATATAACTGTGCTGGACTTTATCTTGGCAATTTCTATTTCAATTAAATATTCAGTATGTTATGGTCATCGTTTCCAAGCACTCTGATAACAAATCTTGCTTAAAATCCTGAGTACCATCTAGGAGCAAATTGTATCAGTGCAACTGACAATCTCCACATATTCATTGCGTATCACCTTTCTGTGTTGTGAGCCAGATTTACATTTTCCTTTGAATTTCTTTAAATCACAATTTCTGTAAATTGTCACCTTTTATTTGAGCCGACTTTCTTATTTCCTTACTGAAGCAGCAAAAGTTTAGTCAGTAGGCTGACAATGTGTCTAGTAGTTTTAGAAGATTTTTTTTTTTTTTGGATTTTCTACCCACATCAGTTCTAAGTATATTTCCTTTACTACTCTCAGTTTGTCAATTTTTGTTTTTTTAACATTCATAGCAGGTAATACACAGATACTGGTTTTTTAAAACTAGTTTTGCTTATTTATTTTTTCACTATATGTGTAATACTCAACTACTGGTCCTCCAAATCATCTGTCTTGGCTTTCTTTTTGGCATTAGGATACAGACACCTATTTTTGCTGATGTTTCTGTCTATAAGGTTCATTTTTGGCTGCAATCCCATATCCTTTTATGCAGGAGTGAGTCCCACTGAATTCAGGGGGCTGATTTCTGAGAAGACACATACAATATCACTGTCAATGTTTTCTATAATTCCAACTTCAATTTAGCCATCCATAGTCTGAGGAAATTAAATGCTTCTGAAACATAAGTACTTTCTTCAGAACTTTAGATTCTAACCTTCTGCACACTTTGCTTCCCAGATCTCCTGGCTTGGTTTTAGAGAATAATTACTACCACCTACACACTATCATCATGAATACTGCCTCTTACAGCTGCATCCACACTGCAGAAATAAAGCGGTTTGACACCACTTTAACTGCTTTGACTCAATGCTATGGAATCCTGGGATTTGTAGTTCTGTGATATATTTAGCCTTCTCTCTCAGAGAGCTCTGGTGCCCCACCAAACTACAAATCCCAGAACTCTGTAGCAGTGAGCCATGGCAGTAGAAGTGGTGTCAAACTGCTTTATTTCTGCAGTCTGTAAGCAGCCTAAGATACCTTGCATTGTCCACAGTGTTTACACCACAGGGAAGGTCATCTCATACAGTAGTAAAGTTAAGCACAGGTCTGTTTATCCAGTGTCACTGCATGGATCCTCCACTCCTTACTATGAGGGATATGGAGTTATAAATCACTCCAAGAACTCACTTATTATGAGAAAAATTATGATTCTAGCAAATACAATTATCCTTTCTCTTCCGAGTGGATACTCAGAGATGGTTTGAGCCAAATAAATGCTCAAATTCTCTTTAAGTATTTCATTTCAATGCATTTTCCATCAGTCCAGTATCTCAGTCATGTATTATTTGTATCCACCATATTAAGAATATGGTACGTTCGAATTACATTGCAAACCTTTATAATATTGGTAAAATATTGAAGCACAGGGTTGTATTAAGAGAATACAATACTACCCTGGGATTTTTAGATAAAGGATGGGATATAAATATTTTACAGTAATTAGTAAATATAAGATGTGCAAACAACAGAAGGCAAAATAGAATACAGAAGGAAAACTGACGGAAGACGGAAAATGCATTACGTAAAGTTAAACTTGCTTTGGCACTGTTGCTCAGTTACAGATACTTTTGCTGCACCATTGGTTCTACACTTAAACCATTGCTTTATGGAGGAAGTATATTTTGAACAACTATATTCAGTGGAGTAAGAGTGCAAAGTTTTAGAACCAACTGAGAAATATAAAAACCTGCTCACTTGTGTTGAATTGTATTTACATTAGAATTCTTAAAAGAAATCAAATATCAAACTATTTTAAAAACAAACAAACAAAAGAATTAAAGTGCATTTGTGAATGGTACAAAATAATCCGGAATGTTATTATCCAAAGCAAACTTTTAAACGCTCTGAAAGGACTTCTCCAAAAAGGTGTCTGGATAATAAAATTGCACATGACATGGAATGCCAGTGTGTCTCCTACCTATATATAAGTAGATTTTGGGTAAACATTGAAGATTTTTTAAAAAAGTAAAATAGATTTTTGTATTGGTACCCTTAATTTAAATAATTCTTTATTTTTAAAAATAAAGAAATTACTATTTTTTTCTCCACTACGGTAATTCAAAATTAATAGGAAAGATTAAATTCATTGCAAACATGCTACCTAAACCAATAGTTAGAATATCATAAATATGAATTAATGATTGTCATACTCACCTACATTAAGTTACTATTGAACATGAAGATGAAGGAATTTTTTCCCCCAGTCTATAAATAAGTACTGTACAACAGTGGGTGTGTAGAAGATGATATTTTGTTGTTAAATTGTACTGTTGAGCTAGTTTACCGCTGAGATCGAAAATAATATTTTTAAAGCCAGCAGAACAGTGTAATAACCAGGGCTGTGGAGTCAGTATGCCAAACCTTCAACTCTGACTCTTCCATTTTTTGACTGTTTGCCTCCTGAGTCCTCCATAAATGGAAAATGTATATTAATTAGTAATAGCAATTCACTGTAGTAAAATGGTAGTACAGTCACTACCATGTGAATCATCAAGGTACTTAGATTGGTAGAAAATAGAATATAGTTATTTGAGGACTTCTTTGGAGGACTTTAAATAGAGGCTGGATGACCATCTGTAGGGGATGCTTTGATTTTGAGTTCCTGCATGGCAGGCAGGGGGTTGGACTAGATGGCCCTTGTGGTCTCTTCCAACTTTATGAGTCTATGATTAAAATTTCTCAACAAGAAAATTCTCCCTAAATTCCTGTGAAACTGTCCATTTAATATTTTTTTGTAAAAGGTACAAGTATAAAATATTAACCATATATTGCTGTAATGTATATGTTTTTATTTTGAAGCTGGAGTCTGTACATTTCTACCAACCCCAACTTTCGACTCCATGACTCTGACTCCATGGCCCTGGTGGTTACCGCATAGTCTAAACTTTTTGGTACCTGGTTCAGGGCTCATTCCCATTTGTATCCCTGTGGCTTCCTAGTGCTTTCTGTGTCTTCTGTGTTCTCTGCTCCCTACAGAGTGTCTCAAGTATAATACCTATGTAAAACCGTTAGATGACCACAGATGAACAAATGGGTGTTATATAAATACGCAAATTTTGAGGGCAGCTATCAGACAGCAAAAAATGCAATATGAAAAATGGGAAACATTTAGATTCCATTTAAAATGTAGTTTAACAAACTACAGTTGGCCCTCTGTATTCATGGATTCAGCCATTTACAGTTTGAAAAGTATTATTATGTTTTAAATCCAAAAAAGCAAATCTTGATTTTGCCATTTTATATAAGGGACACCATTTTACTATGCCATTGTAAATAATGGACCATGAGCACCCATGGATTTTGGTATCTGTGGAACCAAACACCAAGGGCTGATAACAAAGGCAATACCAATTTGCATATGTGTTGACTTCAATCTGATTGACTCAATTATTTGTGACAAATGGATTTATGTCCAAGTACTCTTATGTTAACCTGAAAAAGAAATAACATGATGTGCGTGTGTATGTGCTTCAAGTGATCTGTCAGCTTGTAGCCACCTCATGAATTTCATAACCTTTTCTTAGAAAAGGAATACTCAGGGATGGTTTTTCATTGCCTTCCTCTGCTATATAGCCTTACAGTACTTAGCTTTCCCTGGTGATCCCCCTTCCAAGTATTACCAGGCCTGGCTTAGCTTTCAAGATCAGATGGGATTTGGTGCCTTCATGGGTTCCAAAATATGTCAATGTGGGGAGGATAAACTGATAAAGCTCTGTCTCATAGTACTAGAATGTCATGGCACTAATGAGGATAGTAAGTCCAAGATAAACATGACACCTAATTACAGTATGGGATACACTACCGTTACACTTTGTGGTTGCCACTAATGTAAAGTTGTTGTAATCTAACCTCTGTGCTCTGTGATTAAAAATACTGTATGATTTCTGACCCCAGTGATTGTCCATTGAGAGTTAGTGTTGTGGTTAGATTTTAATATTCCATGTGGAAATTCAGATGTGTCCTCCTCCATGAAAGAAAATTTGATTTTCTCCAAATGAGGCTAGCTGACTGAAAATCTCATCATGTTACTTCTGCTTCACTGCATCATGGCTTGTTGAAAATGGCATGGGACATTACATTGACTAGGACAAAAAAGTGTCCTAGTATTAAAAAGCAATAGATTTTTGAGGCATTTTGTTATATATGCTCTAATCCTGTTAAAAAGGCAATAAATAAAAGCTATATATGGCATGTGGCTGAAATTTGGATAATTTTTTATAACAGTGCAGACTCTGTAGAGTAGACAATCTCAATTCAGGTCTAGCTTTGTCTGAATTTCGCAATAGTTTTTGAGATTGAAAAACTAAAATGCCTGAGTATGGACGTTATCACACGTGGGTCTCTAGCAACTAGCATCATTCCGGAATGAATGAAAGCAGCATCATTCCGGTATGCTTCTGGTCGCGCAAATGTAATTCCCAATGAAACCGGCATGCAAAAGAACGGGGATGATGCCGCAATGGGACGGGGATGGGTGGGGTTCTGTGCGACATCATGTGAACACAGGGGCAAAGGAACCGCAATGGGATGGGGATGCGACAGGGTTCTGTCTGCTTTAGACCCCATGTGATAACGTCCTATGAGTGATGGTTAAAAAACAGGAACAATATTATGAATCAGTGTTTTATAAAAGTGTTGTAGCCTAGGTCACAAATGATTAATCTGTCAATGGTAATTTTATACAGAATGGTTAGCCAGGATTCTCTGAACTGAAGGGTTGTCGGGTCCACCGTGATGCTCCATGGGAAGTGTACCTGACCCCTATTTTTTTTTAAAATTGAACTCCCTCCTCCAGTTCCCCTCACTCTCTCAAATGTTGTTAGGCCTTTGGCCTTTCTGGGCCTAAAATAGCAGGGGAGGCCACAATGTGGGAAAATTATCTCACATCCTTGGGGATTATGG
Organism: Phrynosoma blainvillii; assembly: GCA_026167975.1. Taxonomy (NCBI): domain Eukaryota; kingdom Metazoa; phylum Chordata; class Lepidosauria; order Squamata; family Phrynosomatidae; genus Phrynosoma; species Phrynosoma blainvillii. The sequence continues at coordinate 315,814,989 of JANUYF010000003.1, read as the reverse complement.
GGCATTAAAAAACTGGGATGCACTGGGAGACCAAGGAGCCCTTAGAAACGGCTTTGAGAGGCCTCATGAAGCCCAAAGACCACTCTTTGCCTACCCCTTTCTAAACTATGGGAACTGGTGGATAGGAGTAGGTACATTATGATTATGATTAGTAGTAGTAGTAGTAGTAGTAGTAGTGCTGGCTGAGTTAAGTGTATTAGCTTTCCACCCCTGACTGTGAGACCTTTCCTTTCCTTTGCCTTTGGAGAAGGAACTTGTGTTGCTGCTGGCTATATAATAATAGTAATAATAATAGTAATAGTAAATAATAATAATAATAATAATAATAATAATAATAATAATTTGTATCCCACTTCTCCCTGTTGAGGATTGAGGCAGGTAACAGCAAAGATTAAAACAATTACAGAAATAATAATAAGAAAATAATCCCCGAACCCCCCCCCCCTTCCATCCACCCTCCCTTTAATAACAGTGCCAATGTCTAGGGGAGCTAGATCAAATGGGCAGTTAGTTCAGATCAGGACAGAGGTCAGTCTCGGAAGGCCTGCCAGAAGAGAATCTTTTTATCGCTTTTTAAAAAAAGGTCAAGGGATGTAATCTGGCAAATCTCCTCCGGCAGGTCATTCCAAATTTTAGGAGCGGCAGCTGAAAAGGTCCTCTGGGAAGTCACCACCAGTCTAGTTTTCATTGACTGTGTCTTAACTACCTCTGCAAAAACATCCAACCCCATCCTCTTTTGTTTATAACTGGATAGGGGGCCCTAGACATACTGACATACTGAGCCCTTTGAAGCTCATTGCAAATGTGGAGATATGCCTGTTCCCCCCAATTCTCTACTAGAGACGAAAGCTGGTGCTCCAGTTCTTGCTCTCTCCTGAAGGCAATGAAAGAAAAAAGTGGATGCCTCATAAAGGGCCTTTTAACTCTCTTAATAACCATAAGCACTGCTTTCTGAACAGGGAAACTCCATGCTAAAGCAGTTTCCAGGCTGTTTTCTCTTAAGGCAGCTGCACCTTTTACAACAAATGAAAACAGCTTATTAGAGTTCACTTCACATTTTCCCCTATAATAGCTTCAAGGCAGGGAAAAGTTATCAGACAGGAAAAAATTCCATCAAACCAGAGGCAGTACTTAGAGCACAAACAACTAAGGGCTCGTAATGATTATCTTTATTATTTCTTTCTTTCATTTATATGCCACCTTAATTTATTGAATACACGAAAAAGAAACAAAGAGCAGAATTCTCTGCAAAGCAAAGAGCTACTGAGGTGAAATGTCTTGCTTTAGAGTTAAATCAGAATTTCACTGAACCTGTCCAGTGGCATAAATGCATATGCTGGTATATGTGCTGAAAATTAGGGTCTCTATGTTACCACTTTTCACCTTTGGGCAATTTCTAGTCATATTTCTTCTGTGCAAAAGTGTAGGGAGATGCCTTATCAGTGATTATTTGATACTAATTCTTCATTAGTTGCTTTGGCTTCCTATCCAAGTCTGATTTAAAGTGTTGATGTTGACCTTTGACATTGTACCATTCCAGACTCTTAGCCCAGATTCTAATTTGCCAAAAGCTATTATCATATTTGTGCACATTTTTGACATCTGGTTCTTTTTTACCCTGAAGCTTGCTTCAGAGTGGTACTTGATGACTTGTGGATTGCCATTGGTTCACAAACCATCACTTTTAAGTAGTTCTGCACTAAGCCTTCTCCGTTGTGTTCCTGTTGAAGGACATTAGACAAGTACTTATAAGAAAGAAAACCTTCTCAGTTGTAGGACCTTCTTGTTGCCTTTCTCAAAATCCCCATTACGTACAGTGTATTTATTTCTTTTCGGATCCAAAGGCTCCCCCCTCACCAGCATTTCATATTTTATGTTTGCCTTTATATACCTTCCTGAGCTATTTGATTTTTTTATTGTGCTGGACTTAATTTCACTGTATTTTTATTGTTTAACTTTTGCAACGTGCATGCAAAAGTTGTTTAGCAGATTAAAAATTTATTGTTTAGCAGATTGTTTAGCAACTGTTGTTTAGCAGATTAAAAATTTATTATTATTTTCCAAATAAATAAATAAATAAATTGAAATTACTTAACTGCAATCACAGCAACCTTTCCTAATCTAAGGCTTCTGAATGTTGGACTACAGTCTCACTATACCTCACTCTTTCATCTGTGCTGGCTGTGGATGGTGTGGACTGGAGGGACTGTAGACAAACCAACATACATCTGGAAGCTCTAGGCTGGGAAAGGTTGCTTTATGGATACAAAATATTGCCACATTTAAAAAGTGCAGGTCTATGCAGCAAGTGGGGTGGAAGAGGAAAGTTTCTGAGTTAGCATGATGCAGTTGCAGAGGTGTGAGAAATTCTAAAATGTTTCATGTACTTCCTATGGAAACTTATTTATACCTCTATCTTATGTTGTATAATTGGATTAGGAGCTGTAGCATAATGTGAGAAAATGTGGGTAAGCAACTGGAAAATGTGGTAAACAACACAGTTCATATTTTTCCCATGACACCTTTGGCTAGTTTCTCTGTGTGGAGGAGGATGGTATTTGCATGGAGAAGGAATACAGTGGCTGCATACGCACTGCAGAAATAATACAGTTAGACACCACTTTAACTGCCATGACTGTCTGAGAGCTCTGGTATCACAACAAACTACAACTCTCAGATTCCATAGCACTGAGTCATGGCAAGTTTAAATGTCAAGTATATGGAACAAAACAAAGATCTTTTTTTAATCCGCTATGAATGTGGATTTGGTAAGCTTTGTGGTGTAACCTGAGCCATGGCTCTTTAATTTGTGGATTAATAGTATTGACTTAGCAAACCTCCTTTGAACAAATCTTGCCAAGAAAACCCCATAATAGGTTCACCTTCGGTTCACCATAAGTCATTGGAAATGACTTGAAGGCACACAACAACAACAATCTGACACAGCAGGTGAATGTTTACCTATGGTAGGAGTTGGCAACAGCAGAGAGAGAGTGGGGACATTTTTAACTGCTGCATCTTCCTGGTGGGTTGTAGTACCAAGCCTAACACAACTGGAAGTGACATCACATCATTTCCAGTTTCATTTGCAGCCAAATTTTGGATATTTTAAAAAGGTTTGGGGATATGTGGGAGCTCGAGGGGTTGTAGGGGCAGTATTGATCAATTTTGATTTTTTTCCCCCCAGCAGAAATGATTTTGTGTCTCTGGGATGAGGAGGGTTCAGGGGTACTTCAGGAGCTACATGGTAGGGCCTGGAGGCCAGTATGCAGTCTGTGGGCCTCACTTTGCCATTGTGGATCTGTGATCAGGGTCCTGAGTATCAAGGGACTCTGCACAAATAGAATTCAATTTATTCCTGCCTCTCATTCTTTTCCCACCTCTTCTGATGATTGGTTTCACCCCAGGAAAACCTCAGATGTGGTGAGGGGAATTGGCTAACTTTGGACAGGTTATGCATCTGCGGAAGTAGACTGAAGTCTCTGAAAGCTCATGCTGCCAACTTGTTTGTTTCTGTTAGTCTCAAAGGTGCTACAAGATCTCTCTACATACTCTTTGGACAGACTGTTCTTGCACCATGTGTCTCTATCCAAATTTTATGGATTCTCTTCTTCTCCCCACTCCATAGTGCCATGCACATTGCTAAAATTTAATTCCATTCACCTTCTAGGATTTCTTGGATGTCCATCAGGAAAAGCTTTTCAGAAGGTCAGAGGGACTGTAATGAAAGGCCTTTCAATCATGTAGTTTTTGGATTAAAACATATGTACTTCAAGTTCTTGGAAAACTGAAACAAGTGTAAAATTGTTGTTTAGGTAAAGAGCTTGCATGAAAGTAATCTTTATGACAGTTTCAATGACAAATTATGGTGTACATTGATGTTTTATGCCCACATGAAAGAAAGAAAATAGCTATTTGCAAGCTAAACATCTTAGGTAAACAATAATGCTGGTTTTGTCAGCACTTTCCAAATCTAATTGCAGTTTTCCTGCTCTCTCTAGAATGCCTCTGAAATTTCCCATATTGCCCTGGCCTTTTTGTATTATTTCCTGATAAGGCTTTCTTCGCCTTTTCCAGTTTTTCTGACTGATCTTGTCCGTTTCTTCTTTTGGTGACATAGATTCATTTCTGTCTTTCATTATTATTATAAGTTCATAACTATTGTGTAAATGTAAAACTATATTACCCTCCCAAGTTACCTGAACAAGCTCTGGGAAAACAGGTGCATTTGGTGAGGACAAGGGAAAAAAACTTGCTAGGCTACTCCCAAACTGTGGAACTTCCTTCCATGGCAGGCCTGGTTAGCCCCCTCGCTTCTCTCTTACTGGTAGGTTAACACTTTTTTACTTAGGCAAGCCTTTGATTGCGTTTTGATCTTGTATGTTTTTAATTATGTAACTTTTAACTATCCGCTTTTAGTAGTACTATTGTTTAATTTTTTTTGAACTTGTAATACAACATTTTAGCTAACTTCTATTTGACATGATTATAAGCCATTTTGGGATGCCATTAGGGATGCAGTGGCTTTAGTGGTTAAGACGCCAATTCTGGCCATTGTAAGGTTGGAAGGCTGACAGTTTGAGGCCCAAGTGCCGCATGATGGGGTAAGCTACCGTCATTAGTCCCAGCTTCTGCCAACCTAGCAGTTCAAAAGCATGCAAATGTGCAAGTAGATAAATAGGTATCACTTCGGTGGGAAGGTAGCAGCATTCCACAATCATGCTGGCCACATGACCACTTGAGTAGTCTTCAGACAACGCTGGCTCTTCAGCTTAGTAACAGAGATGTACACCATCCCCTACAGTCGGATACGACTAGACATTCATGTCAAGAGAAAACCTTTATCTTTACCTAAGCCATTTTGGATTCCCTTGTGGAAGAAAGATGGGGGTAACCGTTGAATAAATAAAATAAATATATAATAGGAAAAAGCATATATTACTGATTGAGTTGTTTGCATATAGCAATGTGGAATGTAATTGCAGTTTCAAACAGGAACTCTTTGGCTGTGCTCAGTAAGTATCTCCCATCAATATAATAGGCATTATATGGGATTGGACACACATTTTATGATATGATAGAGAGGTGTGCAAAAAGTGATTATTTAGGTAAGGTATATGGTGACAACAGATCTGTTGCTGTCAGATGTCTAGAACCAGGACTATTTCTAGGTATAGAAGTATTTGTACGCCCTGGGCAGCTGTAAAGGAAGAGAGAATCTTCCCCCTGGCATCTGCTTGTTGCCACCCAGATCTGCTTTTTAAAACCCATATTTTTCCAAGCAGGGCGGCGGCGGCTGCTTCTTCTTCTTCTTCTTCTTCTTCTTCTTCTTCTTCTTCTTCTTCTTCTTATCTGGTGACTGAAACTGACTAGAAATAAAATACAGTTGGCTCTCCACATTTGTGGCTTTGACTTTTGGGGATTTGATTATTTGCGGATTTGATGAACATGTTATCTCAAAGAATCTCTAGGTCCTCCAGTGCAATTCTGCCAGAAGTTGACCATAGAGTTGCGCTGGAGGACTTAGAGATTACTAGAGAAAACAGTTCTCTAGGCATTTGTAGGTCTTCCAGGGTGATTCTGTGATCACCTTCTGGCAGATGTTGACCATAGCATTGCGCTGGAGGACCTGGAGAGGTGTTTTCTAACCTTAAATATTTTTTTTTAAAAAATTTGTGGTTTTGCCACTTTCATTGGAGTCCTGTGCCCTTAACCCCAGAAAACGTGGAGCATAAAACTGTAGCATAAAACAAGGTGTAACATAAAACAAAGTGGGGTAAGGAAGCATGGTTGGGGCAATTCATATCCCTGCTCCACTGCTTGACTCCTCTGTGGTTTTACTCTCTCTTTCTCCTGTTTTTTAGGAACTCAGCGTGATTGAAATTGGGTTGTGCCAGCTGGGTTATCTAGTTGCTCTGTTAGAGTTTGTAGCTGTAGGGCCACCGAGTTGGAGCATTTTAGAAAAGTCAAATCATTATGTATATGGAATGCTGATACTAGCTGTATTAGGTCAGAAACATGAATAATAATAATAATAATAAGTTTTATTTATAACCCGCCCCTCTTCTTGGCAATGGGGCCGGCATACAACAGATTAAAAACACAACATGTAAAACATTCCCTCATTCCACCCCTAACCCTCCCACCCCTTAAAACAGTATTAAACTAACATAGAGTTAAAATCAAACCTGAACATATTTTTGCAGTTGGTCAGTATATTTGATAGTTTGCTATGAAAGGCTAGGATTTTCTATCCAGAAGCTTCTTCATACTTAAGCAGAAATAGTTCAGGGAAAGAGCAGAAAAGATACTTGTAGGTGAGGATATTCAGATTGTTGTCACAGCTATTCAATCTCCATTTGGCCAAAGTACCGTATAAGACGACTTATTTTCCGGCGTATCAGACTTTTTAACCCTGGAAAAGGATCTCAAAAGTTGGGGACGTCTTATACGCTGGGTAGAGGAGGAGGAGGAGGAGGAGGAGGAGGAGGAAGGGAGAAGGAGAAGGGAGCCAGGCAGAGGAGGAAGGGAGAAGGGGAAGTGAGACAGTTCTGCACTGCATCTGGACTCCTAGGATCTGCAGTTTGCTTTGTGGTACCAGAGCTCTCTGACAGAAAAGGCTAAATATCTCACAAAATTGCAAATCCCAGAATTCCATTGTCTTGAGCTAGAGCAGTTAAAGCGGTGTCAAACTGCTTTAATAAATTTCTGCAATGCAGACGCAGCCAAAGTTGATATGTTGCTTGGATATGGCTTCCTTAACAAATAATTCTGCACAATGAGAGAGAGAGAGAGAGAGAGAGAGAGAAAGTGTACCCTTGAAGATTTATCTAAAGAAGAACCAAGTTCCTTACTTGGAGGTTATATGTGTATGTTGTGTGCCTTCACATTGTTCCTGACTTATGATGATCATGGAGTTTTCTTGGCAAGATTCGCTCAGAGGAGGTTTGCCATTGCCATCTTCCCCTGAGGCTGAGAGTGTGTGACTTGTCCAAGTTCACCCAGTGGGTTTAATGGCAGAGTGGGGAATCAAACCCAGGTCTCCAGAGTGGTAGTCCAACAGTCAAACCACTACACCATGTTGGCTCCTATTCCCATGTACTACCTATGAAACAATTGGAGACTTTTTTGTTGTTCTTGTGCAGGGGTAGGCAACCTAAGGCCTGGGGGCCGGATGCGGCCCCCTGAGGCCTTTGGAGCGGCCCCAGGCGGGTCCTGCCACCCTTGCCCCCCGCCATGATGATATTGATTATTGTTGTTATTACTTGTTTTTGGGGTTTCCTTGGCAAAATCTCCACAGGGGGGTTTCCATGGCTTTTCTGGGGCTGAGAGAGTGTGCATGCATATTTGTTTTAATTTTTTAATTTTTTTAAATTATTTATTTATTTATTTTTGGTGCTTTGGCCCCCCAATTGTCTGAGGGACAGCAACCCGGCCCCCGGCTCAAAAAGGTTGCCTACCCCTGTTCTTGTGTGTCTTCAAGTCCTTTCCAACTTATGGTGACCCCAAGGCAACCTTATCATGGGGTTTTCTTGGCATGTTTCTTCAAATGGGGGTTGCCATTACCATCCTCTGAGGCTGTGAGTGTGTGACATGCCCAGGGTCACTTACTTGGCCGCAAATTGTACATACCCCAGAATGCATCACCTACTATATTGGCAGTCCTTCCCCCCCCAACACATTCTCATTTCACTCCAACCATTTCATAGCTGGGAGATGGAAATAATTTTTAAAGCCGCATTTAAATTGACTATTTTTTAAAAAGTAAGGTCCAAAACACACTGTAGAAATAAATGCTAGGGAACATGGGAGCTGTAGTTTGTTGTGTTTATAAGTGACAGTTTTCCTGCTAAGTACCTGCATGTCATTTGAATTAAAATTACCATATTGAAATCAAATCTGATGTTTTTTTAAATTTTTATTTGGTGTGCGTTGGAAGAGGGGTCGTCTTATACGGCAAGTATATCCCAAACTCTATATTTTAACTGGAAAAGTTGGGGCTTGTCTTATACGCCGGAAAATACAGTAGATATTTTCCACGCCCACCTACTGCTTTATGATATTCATCAGTCGTAAACTTTGATTAGAGACGAGAGAATTTTGTGTGTGTATCTATTAATCCAGTTCACACCATCTGGACGTGAGTATGTAACCAGATCTACCTGAATGTGGAAATAGATGGACTTTTGTTATTAAACATCTAAACTTTTGTAAAAGGAAAGAACAGTGTTTGATATACACGTATTTCAAATGCTGCAGGTATAAACATTGAGGAAAATGTACAGTTCTAAAATGTACTCAGATAGGCTTTAATGAGTCAGTACATCTGTACACATTCCTGTGGTTGAGGTAAGTTACGGTGGGATGAGCTTGATGGTAGAAAAATCAGAATCTAGCTTGATTGAAAACTGATTACAGTATTTGGAGAGTTCAAGGAACTAGGTTAATGTCACCTTATTTCTTTACAAGACAGTGGTATCAGCATGGATAAATCAGTGATGATCAGATGTAACAGAACATTATATCATTTTAAATTAATAGTTGATTTCCATTGTCTTGTATTGCTCATTTTTATTTGCCTTTCCCCCCTCATTTTTAAGGATCAGAAAGGAATATTTTTCAGTTAAGTATCTGAAGTTGGTGGTAACATGTGAGGCTTGAGGAATCCCAGGATACATTCCTTTATACATGTTACTACTAAGAATGTCTCAATTCTTGGAGAGGGAATGTGGTTGACTTTAGTTGGCTAGTAATTTGCAACCTTAGAATAATAAAAACGACAATTGATTAAACCTTCAAAGCTTACCTGAAGGCTATATGACAAATTAGTCTAATTTGTGAATGTTGTGAGTGCCAAGCCACAAATGGGTAACCTTTTCTGTTTGTTCTGTGGTACTTGTATTATTACTCCTCTGAATTGAAGAAATATCCAGAACTGGTGATTTTTAAAGTCACATTTTTAAAGTCACAATAATCTTCAGTACTTGTCAGTAGTATTGAAAATAATGTGCCAGGGTTTTTTGCACCATTTTTGTATGAGGGTACAAGTGTATACACTCATCCAGAGATGCCCCTCTCTCTTTGTATCTTTGTATCAGCAGCTCTGTAAACAACTAGAGCATATCACTTCAGTGACATAATGATCATGCCAAGCAAATTTCCAAACATGATGCATCATCTACTGGTTTTCTTATCCACTTCCCTGCTGCATCAGTAACAGCAATGTTGGTGTATTGGTTATTCTATCAAATAATGCCAACATACATTAGGTCATTGGTCAGCAGAACATTTCTGGTTCTGAGATGGTGCAGAAGTGCTCTCCCATCACATTTAATCCAGTATGGAAATATAGTTCAGCTAGTGCTGTCACCATACTGTAACAAAGTTGGGTTTCCTGTGGTATGCAAGTCTGCTTGTTCAGGTAAATGTGTCTTCAGAGGATATGATGTCTTTTCATTGCAGTGGTGTCACACTTTCATGCCATATTTTCCTGATTTACTCCAGCATATATTGTGGAATGAGCATTTACCTCTGCCAGCAGTTCATCAATGATTAGATTCGTCCTTGGTGTCTCCCATGTTCAAAACTCCTCAGAAGGCATATTTTATTCCTGGAAAGTCAGCCAGTTTATCATTGACTCTGCACATTGCACTTGTTTTCCTGTTGTTGAATCTCAAGTGCCATATTTTCCGGCGCATAAGACGACCCCCCACTTTTCCAGTTAAAATATAGAATTTGAGATATACTCGCCAACGCACACCAAATAAAATTTTTAAAAAATCAGATTTGATTTCAGTATGGTAATTTTAATTCAAATGCTTATGACATGCAGGTACTTAGCAGGAAAACTGTTACTTATAAACACAACAAACTACAGCTCCCATGTTCCCTAGCATTTATTTCTGCAGTGTATTTTAGACCTTACTTTTTTAAAAAAAATTTCCAGATTTAAATGCTGCTCTAAAAATTATTTTTATCTCCCAGTTTTGAGATAGTTGGGGGGGGGGGAAATGAGAAAGTGTTGGGGGGAAGGACTACCAATATACTAGGTGATGCATTCTGGGGAATGCACAATTTGCGGCCAAGTAAGTGACCCTGGGCATGTCACACACTCTCAGCCTCAGAAGATGGTAATGGCAACCCCCATTTGAAGAAACATGCCATGAAAACCCCATGATAAAGTTGCCTTAGGGTCACCATAAGTCGGAAAGGACTTGAAGACACACAAGAACAACAAAAGGTCTGCAATTGTTTCATAGGTAGTACATGGGAATAGGAGCCAGCATGGAGTAGTGGTTTGAGTGTTGGACTACCACTCTGGAGACCTGGGTTTGATTCCCCACTCTGCCATGAAACCCACTGGGTGAACTTGGACAAGTCACACACTCTCAGCCTCGGGGGAAGGCAATGGCAAACCTCCTCTGAACCAGTCTTGCCAGGAAAACCCCAGGAGAGGATCTCCTTAGGATTCTCTTCCTCCTCCTCCTCTCATCTGGATTCCTTCTCCTTCTCCTCGTGCTCGTCATCCTCCTCGTCATCCTTCTCTTACCGCCTTGCGCCTCCATCCTCATGCTTCTCCTCTTCCTTTTCCCAGGGGCTTCCCTCTCCTTTCTCTTTTGCCTCATCCTCTCTGTCCTCCGTTTCTTCTCAGGGGCTTCCCTCTCCTTCTCCTTTGCCTCATCCTCTTCATCCTCCGTCTCTTCCCAGGGGCTTCCCTCTCCTTCTCCTTTGCCTCATCCTCTCTGTCCTCCGTTTCTTCCCAGGGACTTCCCTCTCCTTCTCCTTTGCCTCATTCTCTCTGTACTCTGTTTCTTTCCAGGGGCTTCCCTCTCCTTCTCCTTTGCCTCATCCTCTGCGTCCTCCGTTTCTTCCTAGGGGCTTCCCTCTCCTCCGCCTCGTTGTCGTCCTCCTCCTCTACCCGGTGTATAAGACGACCCCTAACTTTTGAGACCCTTTTCTAGGGCGAAAAAGTCGTCTTATATGCCGGAAAATATGGCACCTTTTGAATGTATAAAATGTCTTCAGGCTCATTATTGCTGTGAAGTGGCAGTGCGCTAAGACTTTTTTCCACAGTTCCTTCAACGCTTCATGTTACTGACAGAAATAGGTCAACGCTTCATGTTACTGACTGAATACGTCTTCCATTCAGTGATGGATAGCAGCTTCCACACTTTTTGGTCCAAAACACACTTCAGAAATAATCTAGTTTGAGACTACTTTAACTGCCCTGGCCAGTGCTAGGGAATCCTGGGAATTGTAGATTATTTTGGCACCAGAGCTCTCTGACAGGAAGGCTAAATGTTTCACAAAACTACAGTTCCCAAAATTCCTTAGCACTGAATCTGGGCAGTTAAAGCAGTCTCCAACTGGATTAATTTTGTAGTGTGTTTTGGACCTTTATTAAGGTTTCTCTCGCTCTGGGCCTTGAAAACACTCTGTATCTCTGTTTGTTGCATGGATTATATGGCAAATAACACTTTCCATCATGGTCGGTTCAAAAATATCTAGCACCATTTTGTTGACTGTAGGCATTCACAAATGATGTCTCTTGATGTCTGCACCAGGTTTTTCTATCCTGTAGAGCATGATTATTATCTGCATCCTTGTTTGTTTCTTCCTAGACAGCATCAAATGAATGTGCATTTCACGTCTTCCCACCTTTAAGCAGGAGAAAGGTTGTTTCTTATCCAAGCATTGGCACCAGCTTCTTTGTGTCATTTTTGTACCACAAAATGGGCATGAGACTCTTTGTCCTAATACTTTACATTGTATGGGATAAATAATACCCAAATGGCAAAATATAATAGATACATTGGGACATTTTTTGTCCCAGCTAGCTTTTATTCAAAAAAGATATATAGGAAGTGACTGAATTGTGGGGTCATTGTTTAAAAATTATAAGGTGACAATGTTGTAAAATGCTTACCTTGTAGGTGTAGTTCTATGTGACTTCTGTAAGAAAATGGCTACAAAAATGTTCATGGGAGATGATAAGTGGTAGCTCCCAGTTACTGAAAAAATAAGATCCATCAGGTTTATCTTCCACCAAGTATGAAAGATTGTTAGAATTTAGATATACTGAAACATGTATCATCTGGCAAGCAAGGAACTATTTAACAGATTCTGGAACTGAGTGTGAATGTTGTGATTAAAAGAAAACTTAATCTGAATAATTCTGGGAAACTCTTTTTAGTTTATATCAGGTTTTCTTTAGGTTGCTTTATGATGCTTGTGGCTGAAATCAGGATGATGCTAGGATAAGGGGATTATCTTATTTTACAAACCTGTAGTGTATCACTGTATGCAATGAAGTTGTCAACCATAAGTCATAACTCAGAAGCTTCGGTGATCCTCCCCCTCCCATTGGTTGGTTATCAAAAATTTGATATAGTAAAAAGTTTCTTATGTATAGGCACCAGTTCTTCAGCAATTTAGGCATCTGTATATGGGACTGTGTGATAATCGTGAGTCTTCTATGCAACAGTTTACCCTTTGCTATCAATGCCATCAAATTAGTTTCCTTCTCCCTGCCCCCACAGTGATATTTCCTATTGATGTGTGTACTTGAGCAGGGTTCAGTTTGTGTTTCAGAATAATACCTTTTGGTGTGTGTGTAACTTTACAATTTTAATCCTTAAAAATAACACTTCTTTGATTGCGGTTGAACAATATGACCATGTGTGCACTTGAGCAAGGTTCAAAATGTGTCACAGAGCAGTATTTTTTGGGGGGGAGGGGTTAACATTACAATTTTAAACAATATTTAATCAATACAGTTTTAAACAATATGACCAATGTCAGGTTGGGTAGAAGGTAGATTTGGATCTTTTGTCATTTCTTCAAGTGAGTTGCCTTTCTGATTTCCAAATATTTTAATAAGTAACAGCAACAAAGGCCTTTCCCCTGCAATAAATCATACTACGGAAGTGAAGAAAGCCTGGGATTTGATCACAATAAGTTCATGGGTCCTCAGTATCACAGCCAGAGCTTATATAATCAGGTTTGACAGTTTACTGCCTATGAGCATCCTCTGTTCAACCCAGCTATCACTGGTTCTACAGAAGATACCCCCTTTGTGAAGGAAGGGAGCTATTGAGAGGGTACCATCAACTGGCAATCTTACCCTTCCTTCATCTGGTTGTGTATCAGATGTGTATTTTCATATTTTAGTACATCAGTTCCATTGTCGCTTCCTGTGTTTCATGCTGGGGCTAGCCTGTTATTGATTTCAGCTCCTACCATTCTGCCTTTCCACTGCCCCCCCCCATGTGTTCACCGTGTGCATGGCAGTCATGGTGGCCTCATTTAGAACAGGGGCAATTTCCATCTTACATAAATGGCAGGCTCTTCTCGCCTCCTCAGTCAGCTCCTTTGTGGGACCTCCATACCACATTGTCCCTACTGAATGCCTGGGACTCCTTGTAAACCACACTAAGTCAAATTTAATCCAAACCAGAGCATCCAAATATAGGTCCTCATTGGGACCTTCACACCATGTTGTCCCTACTGCTTGACCTGGGACTCCTCGTAAATCTCACCAGGTCAAATTTAATCCAAACCAGAGGATCCAATATATGAACCAGATCTAGGATTCATGGGCAGGTATGGCCTACCTGTCTGAAGATAAACTAGAGTGGCTTATATCCATGGTGAGGTCCCTATTTTCCTTGGAGAATGTTCATGTATTAATAATTCAAGTACTCTGTGGTCACAAGGAGGCCACCATGGCTGTAATGCCTTTCACCTGGTTATGGTATTTTGGCCGCAGACAGAGAATCCCCTCAAACTCTTCCACCTTCCTTCCTTCCTTCCTTCCTTCCGTCCTTCGTCCATCAGTTCCCATCTGGTGGATGACATTGAAGGTTTCTCTCCTTTCCCAAAAGCAGGGCTTTTGAGTTGGTGCACCAAACCTTTGACTCCAGTTGCCTTTAGGGCATTTGGGCTAGAAAAAAGCATCTAGTAGACAAAACATGGAACAAGCCTCCAGCACATGGAGTGGGGGAGAATTGCCAGTCTCCAACATTAGGCAACCTGAAAATCAGGTTGAAAAACATATTGTAGGATGTTCTCTTAGATTTGTTTTAACTCTGATGATATGACTGAAGCAGTATTTCCATGTTGGCAATGCTTTCTTTCTCTTCCCCACTTGTCCATCTCATTACCTTGCTTAATACTTCAGCACATTCACTGTTAAGAGTTATCTTGTGTAGGTCTTTGCCAGTTACAATACAGAAATCCTATATCTATTGTCTGTGCAGATGCTAGATAGTGATGTGGATTTTCCAGAAAATTTTGACTTGGAAATGTCAAAATGGAGCATGCTCTATTTTTGTATGTTTGTTTGATTTCTGGGAGCCAGCATGGTGTGTAGTGGTTGGAGTGTTGGACTAGTTCACTGGGAGGCCAGGATTTGAAACCCTGCTCAGCCATGGAAACCCATTAGGTGACCTTGGGCACATCACACTCTTACAGCCTCAGAGGAAGGCAAGGGCAAACTCCCTTTGAACAAATTATCCCAAGAAAACTCTGTGACACCATAAATTAGAAATACCTTGAAGGCATAACAGCCTATAAGTGTTTGAATTGAAATTTTGGTTTGGTAGATGGGAACCATATACCTTCTGGTTTAAATGGCAAAGCTTTATATGAAAACTATTTTTATTATAATAATTATTAATTGATATAACACGGACTATCTTTACATTGTGTAAATACTCATTCCATAGTCCTGTTTGATCTTGTCACTCATTGTTGGACCTGGTGTGTCACAAGAGGAATCCACCCCGTATCCATTTACTGAACAGACAAAGGCAATGTATTCACAGATGCTCTCAGTCACACAAGTGTCCTTGATCACAAATGGCCCCTCTCTCTGAGTGTTCCAGTCGATCACCACTGCATCTTGGGGAATTCCTCAGGCTGATCTGTTTGCTGCTATGGCCAACAGGAAGTGCAAACTCTTTTGATCTAGAGCAAGTGGGAATAGAAACGTGTCCCTGAAGCAAGACTTCCTTAGGGGCACATTCCTATTCAATTAGTTGGGATACCTTCTTTACCTTCTCCCCCTTTCCTTTGTTGGGGAGAATCAACATGAAGTTACACAAGGACAAGTTGCAATATAACTTGCACTATACTGGCCCAAGCAAACATTGGGGGGTTGCAGACTGCTAGAAATAGTGCAAATTGAATCCACTTTAATTGCCGTGGCTAAGTGCTAGGGAATCATGGGAATTGTTGTTTTTTTCTGAGACATTGAGCCTTCTCTGTCAGAGAGCTCTGGTGCCACAATAAAATACAGTTCCCATGATTTCCTAACCCTAACCCTAAAAGTGGACTCAATTTGCACTATTTCTGGCAGTTTGCAACCCCCCATAGTTTGCCCTTCTGCTTCATCTTTCCAGGGGCGAGCATATGATTCTTCCTACAGATCGCAGCCTGCTTACTTACTGCAACAATCAAGTGAAACATCCAGTCGTTTGGGCATTGAACTTGTCATCGTGGAGGATAATGCCTTGAATTCACTGCAGGAAAGCTCCAGGAAAGATTCCACCAGAAAATCTTACAGTTAAAAAATGCTTTTGTACATTGGCCACTTCTTGTTCTGAAGACAGCTCCCCAGGTCTGTGTCATGTATTTTTCTGCTGCATCTGAAAGAGCAATCCTTTCCATTATTGAAAGTATGTCTTGCAGCTCATCAACTAGTGTCTCAGTCTGTGGACACCTTATTCACCAGTAGAACAATTAAAGTGTTCATTAAAAGCTTATCACATCTCTGCCCAAATGTGTCACCTCCAACACCCCCATGGTTGCTTTCTTTAGTTCTCTTGTGACTTATGAAATGAACTCTTTGAACCTCTGACATCGGCAGATGAATGTCTTTTCACAGTGAAGGTGGTCTTTCTTCTAGCAGTCACTTCTGCATGCAGTGTGGGAGAGCTGGAACCATTCCTGGTTTTCCATTGTGATACGGTCTTTCTACATCCTGATGTCACCTTCTTACCTAAAGTTGTTTCCCAATTCCGTATTACTGAGGACATAATTTTGCTGATGTTTTATTCAAAACTGTCCAGTTTCTTTGGAGAGGATGTTAACATTCATTGGACATGCATAGGGCATTAGCTTTTTATGTTGAACACACAGCTTCTTTTCATTTGTCTAATTGTCTTTTTGCTATGGCAATAGCAAGAAAGGTCTCTGCACAGTTCCTTTCAAAATGGGTTTTAGAGACTATTTGTCTACTACCTGATGAACCAATTAATTCCAGCAGGTCTCAGAGCCCACTCCACTAGAGCCATGACTTCTACTGAGGTGCTCTTGTGAGGTATACCACTGCCAACTCTGTGCAAAGCTGCCATGTGATCTCAGACTTTGACATTCATCATGCATTACAAACTTGGTTTGGTTAGGCTGTCCTTCTGTAACGCAGTGACCTGTGCCTCCATCCAGTGAGCCACAGAGACCACCAAAAGACAGGTTACTTACCTGAAACTGTGGTTCTTCAAGAGGTAATCTGTGCCCTCACACAAACCCACTCTACCCCTCCCTCTTTTCAGGTCCCTGCTGACTTCTTTCAGCAGACTGAGAAACCGAGAGAAAGGTAGCTTGGTGGGTTAGGATATGTGCAGTGTGCCGGAAGGGATGAAGTTCCCACCAAGGCACTCAGTTGTAGAACATTGTGTTGAGATCTCTACAGGTGCAAAAACCCATTTATGTGAGGGCAGAGATGACTACTCGAAGCACCAAACTTACATGTAACTGCCTTCTCCTTTTAGAAATGAGAAAATTTATGTGGAGAATTAAGCCACTGGAAATGTTTTCATTTTGGAAGATTTTCACTCCACGTCACTATCGCACAGCAAGATTAAATCCATGTCAGGTTATGGTTTAATCTGCTGGTTTGTCAGCCACTCTCATACCAAGATTTGTCATTTGTGATCTTGTGGCAAGCTACAGTTAAGATTTGTAACTCACTATTTATGCATTTAAATTTTTTTAACAGCCCAGTCATAATATATTACATGCCAATAATGTACACTTGTCCCTCCACATTTGCAGCTTTGACTTTGGCGGATTTGATTATTCACTGATTTTATTAATATGTTCTCTGTAGGAATATCTAAGTCCTCCAGCGCAACTCTGTGGTCAACTTTAACCAAACTCACACTGAAGGACCTAGAGATTCCTAGAGAGAACACTCCACTAGCCATTTGTAGCTCCTCCAGTGCAACTCTGTGGTCAATGTCTGGCAGATGTTGTCCACAGAGTTGCACTGGAGGACCTAAAGATTCCTAGAGAGGTGTTCTCTCAGGTAAAAAACAGAGTGTTTTTATTATTTGTGGATTTTACACATTCACAGGGGTCCTGTGCCCCTAATCCTAGTGAATGTGGAGGGATGAGTGTATAGATAAATACATTTTGTGTTCATATTATTTCTCATTGCTGGAATTTTCCTTTACCAAGTCTGAGAAAATGAAAATCTTTGCATTTGTCAAAACTGTGGTTATTGTTCTTTACAGTGTACCCTTTACATTGTACCCTTGCTATCTGTGGGGGATCTGTTACGGATTCCCTGTGGATAGTAAAAAACGCGGGACCTTAAGTCCCATTCTTTTCAATGGGTGCGCTTCCACTTGTGCTGCCGTGTGTGTGTGTGTGCGCCCATTGAGAAAGCTGGGGCTTGCTGTCCATGGAAGCTCAAACTGGATGATGAGCCACGCTTGGGTACAAGACTTAGTTAGGCACTTCAACTGTTATATTATTCTGGCTATTATTGTGTTTCTATCTTCAGTTAAAATATAGCTGTGTGTGTACCAAATGTGTTTTGTTTTTTGAAGTACCAAAATAATTTGAATATCTTCTCATAAAATGTAATGTAAAATGTCTGAGAAGAATCTAATTTTTTTTTTAATTTGACATGCTGCTTTTGAGATTACAGTTGGGTCCTCTGATAAAATGAAAGAAACTTTAAGTCCTTGAGAAAAGAGCCACTGAATTGAGATTTCATTAAAATGCATTGTTAGAGTATAACTTATTGAACCTTGTTCTTAGTCATTTGGAAATGTGTTTACAAGTTTGCATTTACAATAAACCAATGACAAGTGTTGAAAAGGATGATTGTGGACACACACAAATCACTTTAATAGTTTCCATGTCAGCTGCACAGTGGCCTTATGCACCTTATATTGACTCTCCCAGTGATATATAATCTGAGATCTACATTTTTTGAAGGGGGTGCTTGTAGGTTTTGACTCAGGCATAATGGAGATGATAAGGGCTCCCATGTTATATCTTCCCAAACACTTGCAGCTTTTGCTGTATGAGGTCTTGTATGAAATTGGGGCAGCTCAATTAAGCAAACGTTTATTTTATTTTATTTTATTTTATTTTATTTCATTTATATGCTGTCTTTTTACCTGACTCAAAGTGGCTCACAGATTTAAAAAACATTACAACAAAATTTAAAACAATTAAAATAATTTATAAACAATATAAAATTACATTTAAAATATAACGGAAGTTAAAAGGCATAACAAATACACATCAGAGCCTATTGGTTGTGCTCATTTACGGAGCTAATTTGTAACTTTGTGGGTCTATATAGTATTAATTGTGCATAGATCATTTGAGCTCACAGGTTCCTTAAGAAATGGGACAGAGTGTTTAAAGCACTTCATTGTTGATTTTAATGAGATAGTGATACATCTTTAATTTGCTTTCCATTGTTATTTTGGCTTAAATCCAGTGTTGCATTAGTGTTTCAGCTCTACCAGTCATCTAGAAAAGGTTTTGGGAGTGCATGGAGGATGCAGGAGGCAGTGGAAATTGCACCCTTCTACTTTTCTCACTGGTAGTGGTTCAGAATTAATTCCTGCCTCAAGTTTACTCCACTTTTATTTCTCCTCTATTTCTTTTTCTTGTGTAGCTTTTATATTGTTATTCTCTTTTAATTTGCGGTATTCCAAAAGTGTACAGTTCAGAGTAATATTTTGTAGCATTTGACATGCTTGGTGAAAAAGCCAGAATGCCAAGAAAATCTGTATGCCTTCTGTTTAGAGTTATAATACAAGCATCCCTGCATAAAGCATCTCTCTGCCTTTGATGGAAGATCTGACTGTTTTCTTTTCCGGCTCTTTTCCTAAAGTATTACCTTTGCAGTTACTTTTAGGAACAAATGCAACAATGTATCTTGGGATCTAATTTTTATATAAACATATAGATGGATGATACCTGATACCTAACTTAAAATCCGCTTCTTTAATAGCTTAAACCTCCTTGCAAATAATTTTATGTGGAACAGCTATATGATTAGATTTTTTAAAACATAACCCCAGTTGGTATCCATTCTAGTTTGATTAGATGTTTTCTCAGTTTGTAAAGATTTTTAACATTAAAATACCATTCATCCCCATGGGATATAATTGCTCCTATGGGAGGAGAGGGGGAAATAATTCATTATTGTGCCTCTTCCTTCTGATTCAGTTGCACATATGCCTTTATGTGCCAGCCTGGAAGCCAGTACATCCACACTGGGCTACAGATCACTCTTTTAGAAGTAATGTTGCCAGGGGATGGCCTGAGAGGGAGGAATTATACATTCCTCTGGTATAAATCATTTTATCCTCTAGTGCATTCATTCAGAAACATTTATTCCTAGGAATATATAGTGCCATAGGTTTGCTTAGATTTTATTTACTAAGAGATATAATAAAGTACATAGCGTAGTGGCTTGAGTATTGGACTGTGACTGGAGTCCAGGGCTTGATTCCCTGCCCAGCCATGAAACCCACTGGGCAACCTGGGGCAAGTCACATGCTCTTAGCCTCTGGGAAGGCAATGGCAAAGCACTTCTGAACAGATCTTGCCAGCAAAACCCCATGATAGGTTCACTTTAGGGTTGCCATAGGTCAGAAATGACACACCACACACAGAGAGTTAACTTTCCCTCAAAGTGTATGGCGTCTTGAGGTATTTATATTCTGGCCTTAACACCAATTGTCCTATATGTGTGTAGCCGGGTAGTTAAAGTTACATCAAACCGCACTTAGGTAAATAAATTTTTCATCTTTATCCTCTAACTTGGATGACAGCTAACAAGGGAGAACAATGCAGTTGAAAGTAAACCTGTATAAAGGAATTTTAGGATGAGATTAAAAAGGTTCCAGGGGACTGAAAAAAAGAAAGAAAGAAGATAATTGAGGAGAACCAGACAGGAGAGGTCTGTCAAGAACAAGTCAAACATGACACAAAGAGTCAGGCCTAATCAGTGGATAATAGACTTGTAGACAAAGAGTAGAACACTTTTTATAAACCAGAGGCAGTAGACTATATAACAGAAATACTTAGCTGGGTCAGTACAGTTTATTGAGTTCTAAAATGTCTAATGATTATGTTCTTCTGCAATTATTTCTGTTTTGACCTGCATTTTTAAGACTCATGTCAAAAATGTTTTTCTATTAAACTCTACATGGAGAGTGTCTCTAATCTAATCTTTAACCTCTAGAATTGTAAAGGTCAACACTATTAGTTTCGGAGCAAAATTTCCACATAATTAAAATTCATTTTCAAGGATAGAAAAGAGAATCTTGTACATTTTTTGCTATTTTGGGATTAACTCCAGTTTTAGTCCCATCTAGAGTAAACCTATTGAAGTGAATTGGACTTGTTAACACTAATGTTAACATTGGTAGCAGGGGTCTGTTTTAGTTGGATTTAGTTCTTTTTATGTTGTGCTTCAAGAAGAAATCATTTCCAATATGGAAAAATGTAGCCTATTTTTCACTGAGGTGGTATATCTCTGGCAAGACAATCTTCTTAATGAGCAGGTTAATTTGCTCAAAAAAAGGAGACTGTTTGGGATTATTAGCAGATGTGGTACAATTGAAACTAGGATGTGTAAGGAAAAGATGGTTCAGGTAGAAAAACAGGCATGCAGCTGTTCAATTAATGCCTTATTTATAAAACCAGCTACGTTTAAGGTCTTGTAATATTAACAAAAACATCCCAAGTTGATTACTACATTAATTCATTTTTTTTCTTGTAGGTTTAAATTAGCATCATGGCTCATTCCAAGACAAGAGCCAATGATGGAAAAATCACGTATCCTCCAGGAGTTAAAGAAATATCTGATAAAATTTCTAAAGAAGAAATGGTGCGGCGGTTAAAAGTGAGTAACAGTTTAAAAAAAAATTGGGAGTCCAATATTTGGACAGCTCAGTATTTGTACACCTTTCTGTACAACTGCCATAACCTTTTATTTGCTCCCTACAAATAAAAATAGATCTTTAGGGGATGGACTGCAGATGTGTGATGCGTTGAGAACTTCAGATCTGTCATAAAGAGTGGACAGGTTACATGAGAGCATGCTAGGTCCTCTTTTTCTTTTGTGTGATGCAAACATGTCATAGTGAACTATGAAGGCTTGGAAAAAGAGATGTGAAGGTATGGAAAAAGTAGGAAAAAACCACACAGCCTTTCTCCCAAAGCTCTATTCCCTAGAAAAATGGGTTATGAGGTATTTTTTAAAAGGTTAATGCAGTGTTTAAAGTAAGATGTTCGCATATTTACCCTCCCCATATTATTTCTAAAACCTCTGTAAGGGAGGGACATTTTTCTATGGATTGCTCCCCCACTAATTACAATAGGTATTTCAGGTAAGACCAACATAGTTATTTTCTAAGATAACTACACATATGTCTGTGAAGCATTTTAACTATAAAAACAAAAGAAAATCCTTAGAAATAATTTTTTTTTTAAAAAAAAGAAAGATTAACTCTCCAGTTATCCTTAAATGAAATTTAGATGACCTGTCCAATCTGATATTGGATTTAGTTTCTGCTTACTGCTATTGGAATGTCTGCTCATCTATAAAGTTGTTGGTTAAGAGCAACTTTGAGAAAAGGGATGATAAACTGTTATGAGTATACAGTACATACTAGAAAGCAAATTGTCTTCACCACTGCATACTGGATGTTGCTCCATTTTCTTTTTGACTGTGGAAGAATAGAAATCGTGGTGAGAGCCAGCGTGATGTAGTGATTTGAGTGCTGGACTACAACTGAGACCAGGGTTTGACTCATCACTCAGCCATGGAACCCACTGGGTTGCCTTGGGTAGGTCACACTCTCTCAGCCTCAGTGAAAGGTGAAGGCAAACCTTTCCCTATGTTGGAGACAATTTGAAGGCACACAAAACTAACAAGAATAAATCTCGGCCCAGTTCATAAAGCAGATGTTGGCAATGCAAGGTTCTGCAGATGTTCTAGTTCTTCAGCATAGACAATGGTTAGAAATGTTGTGGACTGTAGCCCAACACTGCTTGGAAGGCCACATTTTCCCACCTCTTAAAGTTTGTTAAGTGTATACTTCATAGGCAAGACAAGAAAGGAGGTTAGGAAGAAATTCTTTACTGTAAGTACCGTTTGACAGTGGAATACATTGTCTTGAAGGATGGTGAATTCTTCTTTGGAAGTCTTTATACAGAGTTTGGATGGCATCTTTCAGGAATATTTTACTTGTGTAAAACCCCCTTGCAGATGATTGGACTACATGACCCTTGCTGTCTCAAAATTCTGTGAAGATTACTTCATCAGATGCATCTGTGTTTTCCATATAAATTTCTGAAGGAAGAATTGATTTTGCATATCCATACCTTGTTCAATTGCACGATGATGATGATGATGATGATGATGATGATGATGATGATGATATGCTGATTAAATGAATATATACTTGAAAATGTAATACATGTATATAATACTTTGGGAATTTAATTGTATTCCACCCTCAAGAGAAGAAAGACAAAGTTCATTTACTTCAGGAAAATGAAAAATTATGGAAAAGGGAAAAAAAGCCTTTTTCTTTCTGTAGGTATATGTATAATAATATAGGCCTCTTATCTGTAGAATGTTGCTTATCTTCAAACTTCCTTTTGGCAGATGGTTGTAAAAACCTTCATGGATATGGACCAGGACTCGGAGGAAGAAAAGGAGCTGTACTTAAATCTTGCTTTACATCTTGCTTCTGATTTCTTTCTAAAACATCCTGATAAAGATGTGCGTTTGCTTGTAGCATGTTGTCTTGCTGATATTTTTAGAATATATGCTCCTGAAGCACCATATACTTCACCAGATAAACTTAAGGTAAGGTTCTGTGATTTTATCTTCTCTGTGAGCATGGGTGATGCTATTTTAGATTAATCTCAAAAGAAATAAAAAGAAGTAATTTGAGTAATTCAGGCTCCTCACTTGTATTTGAATCTGAATATTTCATGTTTTTCAGTTATAGATGTTACACTAGGGTAGGTATACTGTAGTCTTGTGGGAACTACATTTTTTTTACTAGAACCCAGAGAACCAAGAGCTAGATAAGAGTGAAAAAGGCACACTTAGGCTGCACCTGCACTGCAGAAATAATCTGGTTTTGACAGTACTTTAACTGCCATGGCACAGTGCTCTGGGATTCTGAGAATTGTAGTGTTGTGGCACCAGAACTCTCTGACAGAGAAGGCTAAATATGTTATAAAACTAGCTATCTCAGAATTCCATGGGATTCTGCTATAGAAGTTAAAGTGGTGTCAAACTGGATTATTTCTGCACTGTGGGTACAGTTTTAGGTTTAAAGAAGCATAGTAATTTATTTCAATTTCACAAAAATATGGCCTTAATTTCCCAGCCCCAAAGACCTCAGATGGATTAGGAGTAGTTTTGTATTGCTGTTGTCTGAAAATCAGAAATTCTTTTTTGGCAATAGCAGTTCTCCCAGAAAACTACTAATACTGCTAATCTACCATCTCCCCAAATTGACAGTAATTTTAACATGAATTAAAGAGTGCTTTCAAAAGCCCATGTTCCATTTTGAGGGTAGTTGTTTTTTAGTGAAAAGTTATGAATCACCAAGAGTGCTTTTTTCTGACTTTTATTTGACAGCTTTTTGTGAATTGCTAAGAATTTATAGGAATTAGGACAGCATGCAGAATCTCTTCTTTACTGAGTGGGTTATTGACACTAATGACAAAATTGGCTTGGTGTGTAATGGTTAAAACTGTTTGAACAGACAAATCTCTTTTAAAAAGTAAATAAGGGTTTACGTCAATAGTGTTTTTGAAGAACAGGGTCTTGATAATAACAACAATAATATTATCTTTAGTTCCATGTTTTCAAGAGTAATCTGGTTAATTTGTGTTTTTTTTCTGGACTGCATGAAGTTGAAATTTGTTTGGTTTGTGCTTGAATTTCAAATTTCCATATGTTTTTACCTTACGAAATATTTTAATGATAACAAGTAGAATCTTTATTTACACATTTTAACACTATTATTTTTTCAGGTTGTATTATCTTCAATTTTGTTCTTTTTCTGTCATTTGTGGAGTATAAGGATAAATAATAAAATACAGTGGAATTAAGAGGCCTCATTGCCTTTGAAAAAAGTCAAAGACATTTACAACAGAAAGCAAATTTTATCCATGTTCAATATGACAACCTTTCAAACATTTCCATCACTTTTACCACTTTTCTCCTCTGGACATGTTGTAGTTTGTCAATATATTTCTTGAACTCTGGTGCCATTTTATTCCACTTTGGTCAGGCTTCACCTTGAATGCTTTGTTCAGATCCGGGCACCATAGTTCAAGAGGGATATTGACCAAGTGGATTGTGTTCAGAGGAGGGCAGCTGAAATGCTGGAAAGTATGGAAACCTGTGAGGAGTGGCTTATGAAGAGCAGCATAGAGAGTTGGGAATGTTAAGCCTGGAGAAGAGAAGGTTGATAGCCCTGTTTAAATATTTGAAGAGATGTCATATTGAGGATGGAGCAAGCTTGTTTTCTGCTGCTCCAGAGGATACAGACCAGTGGATTCAGACTACAGGAAAAGAGGTTCCACCTAAACATTAGGAAGGATTTCCTAATGGTTACAGCTGTTTGCCAGTGGTATATGCTGCCTCAGATTATAATGGAGTTTCCTTCTTTGGAGGTTTTTAAACAGAGGCTGAATGGGCATATGTCGGAAGTTATTTGATTGTTTTCCTGCATGGCAGTGAATTGTACTGGATATAACTTGTGATGTCTTCCAGTTCTGTGTTTTCTTCGATCTACATGCTGTATTCCTGTTGATGCAGTCTAGAATCACATTGGCTTTTTTAGCTGCCACATCACATTGTTGACTCACCTTCAGCTTATGGTCTGCTGAGACTCATAGATCCCTTTCACATGTATTGTTGTCAAGCCAGGCATCATCTGTCTTGTGCATTTCATTTTTTCCTCATTTTGTCAGTTTTGGCCGAGCTCTAATGTTACAGTCATTTTGAATTCTTATCCTGTACTCTGGGATATTAGCTTCCCCTCCTAATTTGGTGTCACCTGCATATTTGATAAGCATGCCCTCTTTTCCATTATCCAGTCTGACTCTTCTCAGATACATTATTTTACATTGCTTCTTTTCACCAGTAAGTGCCTTTTTCTCCTTGCATTTCTTCAATGAACCTTAGTTTTCTGATTGAATTCAAGACAGCTACATAGTAGTTTCTGGTAAAATGTCTTTCAGTGTTCTGCAAGGTCCCTTCCATATTGATCTGGAGCACAGAGCTGAAAGAAGGACCTGAGCAGAGGAAGTGGGAGTGAATATTTTTGGACACTGATAGTGGATCATATACTAAGTTTACTTCTGGCTCACTTTCTTTTGCATTGATCTACTTTGCCCACTTGGATGGCCAAGGCAGGATATCATTTGTTGCAGATGGAAAGCCACCTAGTGGCTGTATCTGGGAAAAGTATAGAGAGACTTTTAAAAATGCATTCTCTATAAATTGTGACTATGATTTTGTTCTCTAGAGACAAGCACAATGCATTTTTAGTAACAAAAGCTATTCTAGTTGTTCTTGGGTATGTGGTAAACTGGACAAATAGTGTGTCTTAATTGAGTCACTTATAGCAGAAGCAATGCTCATGATCTCCACAGAACTTCCCATCATTGTTATCATCGGAATGGCTATGTGAATTATTCTCTGGTTCATAGATAGTTCAAGATAGTGAAAAAATTGACTCTCTCTCTCTCTCTCTCATATATATATATATATATTATATATATATATAAAGGGAATACTTATTTCGCCCATCCGTTTTCTTGGGGGATCCATTCCAGACACACACACACACACACACACACACACACCCCCGCAAAAATGGAAACTTGCATATATTCAAGCCCCATTTACTTGAATGGCTGTGCACACCATTTTAGCCAACGGGGCTTGCTCCTCTGTGAATAATCAAGATTGCAGACTTCAAGTCCGTGAAAACGGAGAGGCGATTGTACATTAATTCTAAATTGTCATTTAAATTTGTTACATTACTGCATTAAAGCTTCATCCATGATTTTATTCCTGTTTCCCTGCCATGCCCCTGTTTTGTGCTTGAAAGAAATCACTTGCATCAAAGTAATAAAAAGTAAAGGTATTTATATACAATATAAGAACAAACTGATAAAAAGAAAATAACACCATTTCTTTCTCTGAAAAGGAAATAGTAGGTTAAAACCTACTATTTTTAGGTTGGGAGGAAGGCAGGATATAAATAAACAGAATAAACAGAATACTAATAAAAGTAAATATAGGAAGAATCAGGAGGTTACCTAAGTGACATGATAGCAGTAAAGCAGGTGGGAACATGAGAGCACAGTTCATGGAGAAATTGGTTCATTGTAGCCCAAAACAGCTAGAGAAGCTGGTCCATTGTATCCTGAAATAACACTCACCAAACAAATAGTATTAACCTGAGAACAAGGAAATATTTACTCAAGTTAAACCCAAGCCTCCAAAAATCTAGGCTGCATCAAGAGAAGTATAGTGTCTAGATCAGGGACCGGCAACCTTTTTGAGACCTGGGCCGGTCTCCACTAGCCCAGGTCTCGGCTGGGCCAAGGCGGGGGGGGGGGGAATGGTGGCGCGCGCCCCCCACGAATCCCCTTACCGAGCTAGGCGGACCCCTGCTGCCTCCGCCTCTGGCTCCTCCTCCGCCTCCTCCGCCGCCGCCTCCTCCTCCTCCGCTGCCGCTGGCTCCTCCTCCTCCGCCGCCTCTGGCTCCTCCTCTCCTCCTCCGCCGCCGCCGCTGGCTCCTCCTCCTCCTCCTCCTCCTCCGCCGCCGCAACCGCCGTTTCCGCTGCCGCCGCTGAGCCCGCTTTCGGCAGAGTGGGACGCGGCCTGCATTTTGGTCTCCGCGTTGCGTTTGCACACGTGCAGGATTTGCGCATGCGCAAACGTGACGTGGCCTGCATTTTGGTCTCTAAAATGCCGGCCGCGTCGCGCTTGCGCATGCGCAAATCATGCGCATGCGCAAACGTGACGCGGAGACCAAAATGCAGGCCGCGTCCTGCTCTGCCGAAAGTGGGCTCAGCAGCGGAAGCGGCGGCGGCGGAGGAGGAGGCAGAGGCGGCGGCGGCCGCGGCGGCAGAGGAGCCGGAGCCAGCGGTGACGGAGCCAGAGGCGGCAGCGGAGGCAGAGGCGGCAGCGGTGGCGCCTCCACCTCCGCCTCTGCCGCCACCTCCACTGCTTCCACCGCCGCTGCCTCCACCAATGGCCGGTCTTGGTCGGCGCGCAATTGCGCGCGCCATGGCTGGCATTTTTTTCTCCAAAATGCCGGCCATGATGTGTTTGCACATGCGCAAATCCTGCGCATACGCAAACGCGTCGCGGCCGCCATTTTGGAGAAAAAATGCCGGCCACGGCGTGCGCGGTCGCGCGCCGACCAAAACAGGTGGCAGAGGTGCCGCCGCGATGGCGGCGGCCGGGGTCCGCCTGGGCCTGCAAATCCGGCGTCCTGGGCCGGAACCGGCCCAGGGGCCGTAGGTTGCCGACCCCTGGTCTAGATCAAAGGAAGTAATAATGCCACTCTATTGTGCTTTGGCCAGCATCACTTGTGTCCAATTCTGGTTGCCACAATTCAAGAAGAATGTTGAGAAGTTGGAGCATGTCTAGAGAAGGGTGACCAAAATGGTGAAGGATCTAGAAAGTATGCCCTATGAGGAGTGGCCTAGGGAGCTGGGTATGTTTAACCTGGAGAACAGAAGGTCAAGGGTGACATGATAGCTATGTTTAAACAATTGATGTCATATTGAGGATGGAGCAAGTTTGTGTTCTGCTCCTCCAGAGACTAGCACACAGAGCAGTGGATTTAAGCATCGGGAAAAGCGATTCCACCTAAACATTAGGAAGAACTTCCTGATAGTAAGAGCTATTTGACAGTGGAATATGCTGCCTTGGAGAGTGGTGGAGTCTCCTTCTTTAGAGGTTTTTAAACAGAGGCTGGATTGCCACCTGTCAGAAGTGTTTTGATTGTGTATTCCTGCATGACAGTACATTGGACTGGATGGCCCCTGTGGTCTCTTCCAACTCTATGATTCTGTGCTTAGATTAGTAAACATGAATTGATTTTACTCCTCTTCAGCACACTCAGACAAATTGGCTTGCTTTTCATTGGTCAGGGATACCATGCCCTGATGGCACAGTGTTTAAATGCCAGTACTGCAGCCACTCACTCACAGTTGCAAGGTTGTGAGTTTGATACCAGCCAGGGGCTCCAGGTTGTGAGCTTGATACCACTCAGGCTTGCATCCTTCTGAGGTTGCTAAAATGAGTTCCCAGCTTGTTGGGTGCAATTAGCTTTTAATTAGTTTTAAGGGTGGGGGGATGTGTTTTGTATTGGTTTTATGTTGTTAACCGCCCGGATTGGGAAACCATTGGGCGGTATACAAATAATAATAATAATAATAATAATAATAATAATAATAATTAGCTTACACCTTGTAAACAGTTTAGGGAGTGCTTAAGTGCACTGGTAAGCGATATAGAAATGTACTTGCTGTTGCTTGCTGTTCTTTTAGAAGATGGTAGATGAATATGTATGTTTGTGATTAAAAGGACTGATGTGATATCTGATAATTAATTACAAACTTAACTGATGCTTTCTATTCTGAGAAAAGTTGGACTGGTATATTTTAAGGTTTAGAAGTATTTTTTTTAAAAAAAACCCAGACTTTGCTAAATTTTTCCTTTAGATATAAGCAACTGTCTATCAAGGAGCTTGTTAGAAATATAGAAGTGGCTGGTGCTAGCTTGCAACTGCTTTTTTGGATTTACAAAATGAAATTAAGTTCACGAATGCATTACTGCCATGGATTTTGTTAAGTACTGCTTTTTAAAAAGTATTTTGTTAAGTACTGGTCATATGTTGCATGAATTTTTGTTTAGGAATAATAATAATTATTGTTAGATCTGAACCTGTTAAGAAGCAATAGATGTTTCAAGTGTTCTGATCTTCATGGAGTTTTATTATAGATTTTATTTCTCTGCTAAATATGACTATGTCTGGAGTTTCTTCACTTGTTTGGAAGTGTAATATGTTTGCTTTTGGAAATGTCCTAAGCGCCTAAACATTTAGATCAACATGCATTCTGATATTGGATACACAATTCTGACCAGTCTGTCTTTCCATATGCCCATATTGTACATGAGTTTTTGAAACATCAAATGTTCTAATTGTTAGAATATTCCAAATGAGGTCACACTAAATATGTAACATGTAAAGTAGGTTTGATTGTGTTAATGTTGCACATGAGGCAATTAAAAATTATTATCTCTTTCAGAAATAATCTTTTGTCAGTACACTCTAATATAGATTAGAAGGAGTGAAAATATACGCTAATATAGACTGGAAGGATTGAAAGCTTGGTATTGTTTGTAAATAAAATGAAGTGAAAAATAGTGCTGTACAATTCTTAATGATGTTCCTAATATTTTCTGTCTTTATATGTGCTTCAGACTTTGATTGTGAGAAGAAGAGGTTAGTTAAACATGTTATGAGTCTGCTAATCCATAGAGAAGTAATGTTTGAGTTGGATTGGATGATTATGCAGTTAAAATATACTATGATATCATGTGCAGTAAATTACTGTTTCCTTTGTAGGATATATTTATGTTCATAACAAGACAATTGAAGGGACTGGAAGATACAAAAAGTCCACAATTCAATAGATACTTTTATTTACTGGAGGTGAGTTTAAACTACACAATGGTAACATCTATCTTGATTCAAAAAGCTTAATTTCATAACATGCCAGTATCATTTAATGATAATCAGAAAACGTCTTTCTTCAGCTAGGACTGTTTCTTACTACATATATGTTTTTGTTTTCTCCTTATATAGAATATTGCATGGGTTAAATCTTACAACATTTGCTTTGAATTAGAAGATAGCAATGAAATTTTCACACAACTGTACAGAACATTGTTTTCTGTAATCAAGTAAGTATAATATTCTCTAATCAAATGGGCAATTTTAACAGTAAAGTTAGTATGATAGGACCATAAGACTAGTAAGACTGTTAGGCATCAGCATCAAACCTTTAGGGACCCAAGTGTCTAACATCTCATTTTTAATGATAAGTAATGCTGTTCCCATTCATTTTAATACATCTACCCCAGATAGGACTAACTGTGATTTCACACAGACTATAAAGTTGTTTGAATTCAGGAAGACATGTTTCACATGCTGTTTAAGTGGGTATTGGATTGCCTCCTAGATGGCCTAGAATTTTCCCACTCATACATGTGGTTTAGTTAAAGTAATTGGCTATGTTCTGTTTTTTATTATTTTCATATTTCCTACATAGCACAGAAACACATACAAGGACTCCTTTAAAACATATATGATTGCATTATGGTGTTTGTAGTAGACATGCTACACTTAAATAGCAGCCAAGACAATTCCCTAGGTTCATGTGTCTCTCATCTAATTTAGTGAGGTATTATAGTTGTTTAATATTTCTGTGTGTACTACACCTCTGCCATGTTACATTATGCTGCCCCTTCCAATTTGATATTAGTATTTAACTCACTGACCTAATCTTACAACATTGCCACTAATTTTACATTGCCACTTTTAGCGTTAGAGAATTACAGAGTGAAGGAACTGCATCATAATTGTCCAAATAAATGTTTTATAAAGATAATGACATATTAAAGTATGTTCATGTGGAATAACTTAAAATAAATGCCTCACTACTTAAAATATCATACAGGGGATTCATTAGTATTCTGTTGTTAAATTGAAAAGCTGTTCCTCTGATTTCAGCAATGGGCATAATCAGAAGGTTCATATGCACATGGTGGATTTGATGAGCTCTATTATTTGTGAAGGTGATACAGTGTCTCAGGAGCTTTTGGATACAGTTTTAGTTAACTTAGTGCCTGCACATAAGGTAAGCACTAATCTCTTTAACCTAATTGGCATTATAATTCCTGTTAATACTAAGTAAAGTGAATGTAAATACCAAGCTAATATTGAAGGTACCTTTTTTTCTTGATTGTATAATTCTGGTTAGATTGCTCTGTTAAAGTAGTGGACAGCTATGGCTTTCCTCCACTTCTCAGATAGATAGCAGGGTTGTAGGGTGAAATGTAGAGAAGATACATCAGCTTAATTTTGCCATAAGTATAAAAATACTTTTGAATTTTGTTTTTCATGAGTAGCTGCCTTGACTGCATATACTCTATTTCGTGTCGATTTTCCCAAGTTCCTCAAGCCATGCAGTTATCTGCTTCATGGTTTGGGAAAGTCCTATAACATCTCACAAACTGACAAAATAGTCAATAGCATAAGCTTCCATAAACAACATTCCATTCAAAAGTATCAGTGTACATTTGCTTTCATTTACAAACACTGTACTGCAAGATTTGTGTGAAAACATTTTCTATTTGGTTCTATTAGGTACAACAGTGTTAGGCACTGAATTGTACCTGACTCTTTTTTATAAGGTAGATTGAATCAAATCACGAAAAGAAAAGAAAAGAAATAAAGTTTCTCATTTTAGATATTTATGTATCTCATGAACAAGGATGAGTGCTAACATGTTGCTGTAACAACTAAATGCTGGTTTTCAACTAAGTAAAGCCATTACAAAAGCTAGAATCATAAACCCAAAACCTTTGAAAACACAGCCCACATGCCCCTGGATGCCTATATTTGTTTACACACAAGACAGATTTCTTTTAGATTTTTCCTCTATAAATACAAAGTTGCTACACAAAAACCACTTATTTTTAGGACTAAGATGAAATATACATTGGTGTGTAAAATCTATTTAACAGAGAATTTTGGGCTGCAACTGTCGACACATTTCTGTAAGCAAGATTTGATAGTTACAGAAATTAAACTTTTTTAAGTGATAAGGAAATTAAATGTCTGTGTTGTTTGTTTATTGTCATAACTATCCTTAATTTGAGAATTGGACACATTGCAGAACTTAAGTAAACTGGAAAGCATAAAATAAGAAAAAAAAGATTACTGAAAATGTTGCTATAGTGATCTGGTGATTTGCACAGTACAGTTGGCCCTCTGTTTTCATGGGGGATCCGTTCTGGACCCGACCCCCCCCTTGTGAAAACTGAGATTCAGGACTATTCAAGCTCCATAGGCTTGAATGGGGCACGCCCCGCAGGCACACACCCTATTGATTTTCACGGAGGCTGCCCCTCCGTGAATATGCAAATCTGCAGACTTTAAGTTTGCAAGAAAGGAGGGGTGACTGTACTATATTACAAACCTAGCATTTTTTTGTGATTTAATGGCCCTTGACTCCAATATACAGTGCAGTTTAATAAATATCCATACATTATTTTGTCAGTTATAGCATTTAATCACAGAAGCTTCAGCCCATTTTTAAAATATAAATAGAAAATTAGTCTGCTAGATGTGATTCAGTTATGATTCAGTTGTAAAGATAATGGATCTTGCTTGAGCAGAAAGTACTTCTGTTTGCTTAGTCAGCACAACTTTTTTTCAGCAATTTCCATTATCAGTTGCACTCTACTGTCCCATTTCCCATTCTCATCCAGAGGACCTTCCCTTAACTTTCAGAAGTAGCTTTTCAGTGAAGAACAGGGGCAAACATGGATTGGGGTGTTGGGTTGGGTGCCTTAACCTACAGGAATGGAAGTAAAAGTTTGGTGTCCCCCCCCCCCCCCCCCCCCAGTTGGATGGGAAAAAACACAAACATGTACAGATATATAGTTTTCTCTCTTTGGGAAGTTAGTTAGTTTGATTCATTCATTACTATTGAAAATAACATTTCAAGCATATTTTTACAACATTTTCTTTGTGAAATATACCTTTCAGAACTTAAACAAGCAAGCATATGACTTGGCAAAGGCTTTATTGAAGAGAACAGCCCAAGCTATAGAACCATATATTACTAATGTAAGTGAAAAAATGACAATTTAAAATGATATGAAATGAAGTAAGATGTAAAATGTAAAGTTTATGAAGTTTTGATATTTTTGTTTGGTTTTATGATAAGAGATAGGTATTTTCAAATAGCCCTATAAAGTTAACTCATAAGGTTGCTTTAGTGAGAATAAAGAGGGAAAGTGTAGTGTTACATATGTAGCCATGAGCATATTGGAGGAAAATCAGGATATAAAAGTAACAAGTAGCTACCTCCCCACTTTAAAAAAGATTAATGCGTTGCTGACTTCATCCTTATTTGACTAGATCACCATCCATTCTCCAAGGGAAAAACTGCTGATTGTATTAGTTAGTGGATGTGTTATGGTTGTTCACCACATCGGTTTGAAGCAGGCACAGTTGATGCCTAACTTGCTTCAGGTGACCCAGTTCTTCCATGGGGAGGCTTTCTTAAGTTTTCAGAACATAGGATCCATACTTAATCATGCTTAGAGAAAACCTGTTGAAACCACTGGGCCAGATTACTAATGACTAATTTATGATCCATTGATTTCACTAAATCACCACTAAACATGACATGACCAAGGCTGGATGCAGCTGATAAGCTGTAATACAGTTGATTCGTTCATGGGAGTAAATCCCATTGAATGACTGTGAACACTTTTTTGAGTACACACACGTTGGATTAGTATGTTTAAAATGGGGTAGGGAAGAATCCCCCCAGTACGGTTACTTTATTTATCTTATGGCCAGTTTATGCAATATATTTTTGCCACAAAAATACTTTCAACTTTCTTCTCTATGTAACTTTGTGGGAAGACATTTATGTGAATGGAGTAGTCACAGGTAGAGCTGACAGCAATTCAGTTGTAACAGAAATTTTCAGCCATTCTGATTAGGGAAATTATTGATTGCCATATCTATGAGCACTTGGTTCACATGTTATGTAAAACATGCATAGATCAGTGAAAAAAATAATCAGATACAGCTTATGACAGGCAGGGCTATCTTTTTAAACACCTTCTCGAGTTCATCTAAACAATAAATTTGGAATTGGTTGTGACCAAAAAACCAAAATAATACAAAATAGCAAATATGGATAGAACAATTCTTCTCTGCTTCAGGTTATTAGTGGGAGATGTCCATGATCTTAATTCTTACCCTGACAACTATTAAACGTCACTAGGGTTTGTATTCCAAGCTAGTCAACATTACATAACTAGTATTTGTAATTATTTTCTTGTCTAAGGCTTTTACTCACAAAATATAATATGTGAGCTAGCTTTTATTAGGAAATAACTAGTACTGGTGTTTCTATTTTGATATTAATATAGGATATGTCTGCTATTAATACAGAATTTTTGAATTGTTTATTTTAAGTTGTTGTTGTGTGCCTTCAAGTCGTTTTCGACTTACAGTGACCCTAAGCTGAACCAATCATAGGGTTTTCTTGGCAAGTTTCTTCAGAGGGGCTTTGCCATTATCATCTTCTGAGGTTGAGAGTGTATGACTTGCCCAAGGTAAGCCAGTGGGTTTTCATGGCCGATCCGGGATTCGAACCCTGGTCTCCCAGTGTCCTAGTCGAATACTCAAACTATTATACCACACTGTCCCAATATTTTTATATTTAAATTGTACACAGTAACAGTTTTCTTCTCCCCAGTGTAAATATAGCTTGAAATATATTATTGGATCAAATACATCTACTGCAAAATTTGTAGAACGTATTGAACATAATGTGAACTTTAGGTGTTTGAAATATGATTCTGTGAAAAAAGACGCACTGATTTGGACTGTGAAGGATATATTTGGAACAAATCTAGTTGAAACCATTGAGTCTTTTTTAGACAAACATGCACATACATGGACAATGCAATCCTGTACATGGCTACCTACAAGTAATCACCATTAGGTTCACTAGGGCTTATTTCCAGGAAAATGAGTATAGAACTGCAGCATGTTTTTTATCTTTTTCTTTCCCTGAAATCAGTGCAATGGATGCTAAGAGAGACTAAGGGCCTTTACAGACTGCCAAAAATAATGCAGTTTGAGGCCACTTTAACTGTCCTGGCTCAGTGCTAAGGAATCATGGGAACTGTAGTTTATTGTGGCACCAGAGCTCTCTGACAGAGAAGGCTCAATGTCCCAGAAAAACAATTCCCATGATTCCCAGCGCTGAGCCAGGACAGTTAAAGTGGCCTCAAGCTGCATTATTTCTGGCAGTCTGTAAAGGCCCTGAGTGCCTGTACATATTCTGCAACTTATGTATGTTTTTTGTCTTTCAGTTCTTTAATCAAGTGCTTATGCTAGGAAAAACGTCTATCAGTGATCTCTCCGAACATGTTTTTGACTTAATTCTGGAGCTGTATAACATTGATAGCCATCTTTTACTCTCAGTTTTGCCACAGCTTGAATTCAAACTTAAGGTAAGTGTTATGTCAGGTGTGTCAGACTTAGATTAAAGGGAGGGTGACTTCCATTGTCTTGGGAAAGGAGACGCAGCTCAGCTTTTCCACAAAGATATTCATTCTGACTCAATGAACATAGTGCTGCATGTTTTTGTCTTGATGAGCATCCCTCACAGCATTTTCTTCATTCCATTTGCCCATGTGTATCCAGATATACATAGAGCAGCACTGGATTTTAAAAATAAGCCTGTATTCTTGCAGGGCAGGATGTACAAATCAAGTTACCTAAGGTCCAAAACACACTGCAGAAATAATCCAGTTTGAGTCTGCTTTAACTGCCCTGACTCAGTGCTAGGGAATCCTGGGAATTTTAGTTTATTGTGGCACCAGAGCTCTCTGACAGTGAAGGCTCAATGTCTCCCAAAACTACAGTTTCCAGAATTCCCTAGCATTGAGCCAGGACAAAAGTGGTCTCAAACTAGATTATTTCTGCAGTGTGTTTTGGACCTTCATGCTAGCTGGCTCTGTTCATGTTACAGAGTGTGTTCAAGACTTGATATTCTATGCTGGTTAGAAAGATAGAGACCTTAGTTTGTAGGAGCTTCTGTTACATTATTATGAAGACAACACTGCCTGATGGGGTTACACTGACTGGGATTCAGACTTTCCTGTGAATAAAAAGTGGCTGTAGAATTCCTTTTTATTCGTGTGATAACGATGGGATTATGGCAACATTGTGCGACGCCATTTTATAATCTTAGCACACTAGTGCAATAGTGATGGGAGCTTCCCAATTTGTTGTTTTGTTCATCTTCATGACTGTTGCTTGCTTGCCATCTGTTTAGTATTTTAGATTGATAGTTATTAGATATTAATGTCCTTTTTTGAGAAAATTGCCTTGTTCCCAAGTTTGTTTTTGATGTTTTTCATATATATGTACATATACATATATTTATGTAAAATGTCTTTGTTTTCTAGAGCAATGACAATGAAGAACGCTTGCAGGTTGTCAAGTTATTAGCAAAAATGTTTGGGGCTAAGGATTCAGAATTGGCATCTCAAAACAAACCACTTTGGCAATGCTACTTGGGGAGGTATATAATCTTAAGTCCTTGTCTGTAATGATTAAAATTTAATTTTATGTACTCTAATTATTCAACATTTTAGAAACTTTTCTGTTAAATATAAGAATGAACAGAAGATGTGTATGAATTCTTTTAAAAAATATATTTTATTGATTATTCAAATTAAAACATAATACATTTATACATTCAAAACCCACCACCATCTTCATATTTCTATTACAATCTCATACATCTCCATATAATTATAGTTACATCACAATTGTATTAACACATCAAAGTACATCATATCTCTTTAATCTTGTAACAAAACTATAATTACTACTTAAATAAAATATCTTTGTTTTTTCAATATCGTATTCAATCAAGTCTTTTGATCTGTCCTTTCCTTTCTTTCCCTCTACCTATCTTCCTTCTCTCTATTCCCAACTCTAGTCACCCATATCTCTTATCTCTCTCTTCCCCTTTCCAATCTCTTTCTGTCTCCTTTCCCTTCTTCTCTTTCATTTCATGTATCCTCTTCTCCTCTTCTACTTTTTGTGTATGTGTATGTGTATGAATTCTGTTGTACTGTTTATTCTGAAATTTGACTGAGCTAGAGCTGTGCCTTTGATTCCACAGATGTAACTATTATAAGTTACGTCATTTAAATAAAACTAGTTTTCAGACTGTAATGATTATTGTTGTTGTTCTTCTTCTTCTTCTTCTTCTTCTTCTTCTTTTGGATGGAGAAATGTCTGACTCTTACAGAAATACCAAAGTATCAAATACTTTTAATACTTGTTCATTTTCTCTTTGGATTTAATACAACACATTTGAAGAGCTTTCAGAGCAGTGGAAACAAGACCATGGAATTTGAATTAATTACATGGGTTGATATAAACATTGTTTTGAGAGAAATCCAGACAAAATAGATCTGTTGTTGTCTTAAAGTAAGAAACAATATCATCAAGCAAAATCAAATTAAAAATACAGACATGTTCTAGTATTACATTTTTGAAATACCTGAATGTGAACAGTCAAGGGTGATTTATCTGATGCAAGCTGGGCAGCTTATTAGTGCATCCTGAAAATATTCTGTACATTAAAACAGTAGAAATGTGTTTAGTCACCGCTTTTGCACATAATTGTGATTTATCATAGTGCATTATGCTTCAATTATACCATGTTATAGCATTATTTTTATTTTTGAGATATTTGCTAGTCATGCTGCCTTATGAATTAACGAGTAAGGAGCTCTGGATATTAGAAAGATTATGATGATAAAAGTGAACTGAACAAGCCTGAGAGCTTCATTCTTATTATAACATTCTTTTTTAAAAATGCCTTGGGTCCAGACTTACTGCAAGATTTCTGAATGAGAAAAAGATCTGAGATCCAGTTTTAAGTTGCTTTAGTACAATGTGCTGTGGTGTCTCTTGCACAGTGTCTCAATATAGGTTTCTTCTAAATTTCCTATTCTCTACAGTTTTATTATTATTTCTTGCTAACACCTGCTCTTTATTTCTGGATCCAGCATGTATCGCTAGATCCAACCCAGTGTACTCATCAGTCTTCCTAGTTAATGAGAGATAGGTATGACATCTTGATTACCACTGAAATGAGGGATAATATGACTGTAATGAGGGATAATATGACTGTTGTAAACATGTGGTTTGTTTCATTAAACAGGTTTAATGATATCCATGTACCTATCCGCCTTGAATGTGTAAAATTTGCCAGTCACTGCCTTATGAACCATCCAGATTTAGCAAAAGATTTAACAGGTCAGTAAATTAAGTCTCTAAATGAAGATAAATTATTTCACATAGATTTTGTTTTTAGCTATATAGCAAAATCAGACTTATGTTGTGGTTATT
Organism: Phrynosoma blainvillii; assembly: GCA_026167975.1. Taxonomy (NCBI): domain Eukaryota; kingdom Metazoa; phylum Chordata; class Lepidosauria; order Squamata; family Phrynosomatidae; genus Phrynosoma; species Phrynosoma blainvillii. The sequence goes on along the minus strand of JANUYF010000003.1, from coordinate 315,776,410 downwards.
ATCATATGATTATTATAGTTCATTTATGAAAAGTCTGATTTGGAAGATAGGTCATTATTGATCTGCACATGATAAAGAAGAACTCTTCCCTTTTCACCTAACTTTGCATCTTAGGGGACAGTCTTGCTTGGGTGTAATAGCTGAATAGGATTATGTGTGTAGGGTCCTATATATTATCTGGGAATATCTATCATGGTATTTTGACTTCGGCTCGTTACACTTTTTGCATACAGCTTGTTCAAATTTTACTCCTCATAGATTTCTGCTCATAAAAGAGATTGGATGACATTATCCAAACTGGGTTTAAAGAGTTTAAAAGCAATTGTGACATAGTTTGGTACATGTGTCTAAAGTATATCTAAAAAGTTTCCTAAAGCTATTATTATTTTTAAAGAACCACATGACTGTTATTTTTTTCTGAAACATACTAAGAGCAAACCTTTGCCATAATAAGGACAGGTTGCTTACCTGTAACAGTATTTCTTCGAGTGGTCATCTGCGAATTCACACAAATGGGTAATGACTGAATATGCTCAGCAACTTTGGATCCTTCTGGAATCACTAGGCAGACTTTAAGGTTGCAACTTTTTGGCGATAGCGCTGCCCATCCCTATAAAGGCCCTCTGTTGGTACCGCCCCCTTCAGTTCTGGCAGTTCGCCGCCAGCTGTGAAGTAAACAGAAAACATGAGCAGGCATACATGAGGGGAGGATGGGTGGGATTTGTGTGAATTTGCAGATGACCACTCGAAGAAATACTCTTACAGGTAAGCAACCTGTCCTTCTTCGTGGTCTCTGCGAATCACACAAATGGGTAAGACTGACAAGCTTTGGTCAGTGGAGGAGGGAGTGTCCTGTCACAAATACAGTTAATACCATCTATAACATGATATAACAGAGAAGGGAATGCACATCACTCACTGCGCCCAATGTGATGGTAGGCGTTGACATCTCAGTACAGTCCCAACAGTAACACTGCCCTTCCAAAGGCTGCCTCACATCTGGCTCTGGAGTCCATCTTATAGTGCTTGACGAAGGTCAAGGGTTGAGACCAGACCCCAGCCTTGCAGACATCCTCCAACGGTACTCCAGACAAAAAGGCAGAGGATGCAGCTACCGCCCGGGTTGAATGGGCCTGTACCGCAACCGGTGGTTCTTTGTTAGCGAGTTCGTAACAGAGGTGAATGGTAGAAGTCACCCACTTAGAGAATCTCTGAGAAGAGACAGGCAAACCCTTCTTGGTCTCCCTGTAGCACACAAAAAGACGTTCAGAACGTCTCGAGCCCGATGTCCTGTTCACATAGAAAGCCAGAGCTCGACGAATGTCCAGAAGATGGAGCCGCCTTTCCTCGTTGGTGGTCGGGCTCGGGGCTAAGGTTGGGAGCATGTATCTTGTTTCAAATGAAAGGCTGAAACAACCTTCGGTAGGAAAGTAATATCAGGTCTCAGTACCACCTTGTCCTTATGAAAAACTAAAAAGGGTTGATCTACTCTTAAGAGTACACAGTTCGCTAACCCAGCGGGCCGATGTGATTGTAACCAAGAGGGCCGTCTTCCATGATAGAAGCCTCATTTCCACCGTGGCTAGAGGCTCAAAGGGGGGAGAAGCAAGTCTAGATAGAACGATACCGAGGTCCCAGCCTGGCGTCGGTACCGATATAGGTGGGTGAAGGTTTGACAGTCCCTTAAGGAAGGCCTTCACTAGGGGTTCTTTGAAAAAGGAAGGAGCTCCTTGAAATTGAAAATGAGAACAAATTGCAGATAAGTAGCATTTGACTGACTGGAGACTGAGGCCACTGTCCACCAAAGACATGAGGAAGTCCGGGATGGAGACAAGCCCCTCGAGTCCAAGAAGTGTTGGAACTTGGACCATTTTAATGCATAGGACTTCTGTGTAGACGGTTTTAAGGATGCCCCAATAACCGCCCTTATAGGGGAAGGTAAGTTGCTCAAGGCTGGATTCTCCAGGCGACCAGTTGGAGGGAATTCATGTACGGATGCAGGACTTGTCCGTCATGGAGAGAGAGAAGGTCCGGTCGAGGATCGAGGCGGAAGAATTCGTTCCTGGAAAGATTCAGGAGTGGAACGAACCAAGGTTGCCTGGGCCACCATGGAGTAATCAGAATGACATTGGACTGGTCCCGTCTAATCTTGGCTATTACCCTGGTAATCAAGGGGAATGGAGGGAACATGTAGAGGAACCTCTCCATCCACTGATACATGAAGGCGTCTCCCCGGGAGCCTAGGGCTTTGAACCTTGAACAAAAGTGACGACACTGGGTGTTGAGGTGCGTCGTGAAGACGTCGACTTCAGGCTCTCCCCACATCCGAAAGAGGTGAGCAACCATCTCAGGATGGAGGCGCCACTCGTGACACGAGCCCACGGACCTGATGAGCTGGTCCGCCAGCTCGTTCTCCTCTCCCGGCAGATGAATAGCTTGCAAGATGATGTTCCTTGCAATGCACCAGTTCCAAATGTGGAGCGCTGACTGCAGCAGAGATCGAGACCTCGTGCCCCCTTGCTTGTTGATGTAATACATGACGGTAGTGTTGTCCGTAGACGACAACACTACCCTGTCCCGCAGCAAGGGCTCGAAGGCTCGAAGAGCTTTTTGTACAGCCAACATCTCCAGCTCGTTGATATGGAGCAACTTTTCCTCTTTGGTCCAGTTGCCTCAAACAGTGAGGTCGTTGACATGAGCTCCCCATCCTTCCATCGATGCGTCCGTCATTAGGGACAATTGGGACTGCGGTGGAAGAAATGGCATCCCGGAACATACATCAACGGGATCGAGCCACCAACGCAGGGACTGAGTGACTGCTCTCGGTACCGCGAGCCGCAGGGATGGAGGATCTCGAACCGGATCGAAAACAGAGAGGAACCACGATTGCAGGGGCCTGAAGTGGAGTCGAGCCCAAGGCGTCACGAACGTGGTCGATGCCATGTAACCTAGCACTATCTGTATGGAGTGTGCTGTAACATGCCTCCTGTGCAAACAGTCTTGAACAGCACGCTTCAGCGATTGAAAGCGGTCTGGTGGGAGGAATGCCATAGAAACGGTCGAGTCCAGAGTGGCACCAATGAATCTGTACCATTTGGATGGAACAAGGCAGGATTTTTCCAGGTTGACCATGAGACCCAGGGACTGTAAGAGAGACAGAGTATAGTCTCTTAAAAGTCAGTCTCAGGATGGAGCCACCAGGAGCCAGTCGTCTAGGTACGGATAGACTGGAATAGCCTGTTGATGCAAGAAGGCGACGACAGGAACCATACACTTTGTGAAGACCCTTGGAGCGGTAGAGAGGCCGAAGGGTAAGACTCTGTATTGGAAAGCTTGGTCGTCCATGGCGAAGGCCAAGAACCTCCTGTGGTCCTCCCGAATTCCGATATGAAAGTAAGCATCTTTGAGATCCAGAGTTGCCATCCAAAGATCCTCCTGCAATAACGGCAAAATAGATGCCAAACTTACCATACGAAAACGTTTGTAAGTCATGCATCTATTAAGCTGTCGAAGGTCTAGAATAGGCCTCAGGCCCCCATCCTTCTTCGGTACCGTAAAGTATCGGGAAAAGAAGCAAGAAGAATATGTTGAGGGATCTATGGGCTGTATAGCGCCCTTGTCCAATAATTAGCGTACTTCATCGAGTAAGGTGTGGGAAGGGGGGGTGGAAAAAAACACCCCTGTGGAGGGGAGCTCAGAGAACTCAAGGGCATAGCCGTTAGCTATGATGGATAAAACCCAAGAGTCAGATGTAATTTGAGACCAAGAGGTGATAAACGGTCTCAGTCTGTCACCAAACAAAAAGGGGCCGGCGAAGTACGCTGGGACACATTATAAAGCCTTTTTAGGCCTGTCCCCATCCTTCTTACGGTACTGCTGGAATCTTGATGGGGGGTGAGGGCGGCGTCCCGAAGACGAAGAAGACTGAGACTGGTTTCTTTGGGAGGATCGGGTTGGAATGGCCTATCTGAATAGAAGGGCTTTTGATGTTGTTGTGGGTACCACGGTCTCGATCCCCCAAAATGGCGGCATTGCTGCTGTTGGGAAGTTGAGGACGTACCATGCTTCTTTGCTGCAACCTTCATTTTGTATTTCAGGTTGAGCTCATCCGTACTCTTATTGAAGAGGCTGGAATCATCAAAAGGTAGATCCTCAATCATGGTTTTAGCATTGGTGGTCAGATCAGACAACCGGAGCCAGGCAAACCTCCATAGAGCGATCGAGCCTGCGACCAGCTTAGCAGAACAGTCCACCGCATGGCGTGCCGAAACATCTGCTGAGCACCAATGGAATGTGACTCCGATTGCAGGGCAATCGCCAGGGCCTTCTTGTCATCAGGCAATTCATCTAGGAGCGGCAGCAGTCTCTCCATGATGTGCTGCTGATATGCCCCCATGCAGGCAGCATAGTTGGCCACTTTCATGTTGAGCACAGCTGCAGCATAACATTTTTTGGCCAGTCCGTCAATCTTCTTTCTGTCTTTATCCACTCCCTGTATGGTTAGATTATCTAATTTCTTTATTTTTTCTTTATATTTTCTCTTATACTTATTCTGAGTTTGTCCAACGATCAAAGAGAGAGATGTTTGTTTAGGTTTTTCCTCATTTTTCTGCCCTACTGGGTGCCCTGCTATGGGCCTCTGGTGGCCTCTACCTCTCTTTTGAAACCTTGTGTTTCTTTAATCCTTCTCTTTCTTTTGCTGTTAAAAAATGAAAGAAAGAAAGAGAATTGGTTTAAGTTCCCACAGCTTTGCTGTATTGTCTTATGCCCTACCTCTTATTTTCTTCAAACTCTGTTTTACCTGTGGTAGAAAAGTTTCTCTATCGAGATAGACACCCTCAGTCTCTTTTGTCTTGGGAAGGGGCACTTGGCTGAATGCTGTTAAAACTGCAAAGCATTCATACACACATTCCTGGCCCTGAGGATCCAGGCCCAGAGATTGAAGGTTCATTGTTGCAAAAGCTCTCACTTATTGACAGCTTTGTGAATAACATCTCTTGGCATCACTTTTGTTTTCTTCAATGATTTAGAAAGTACTCCAGCTGAAACTTTGATGCAAACTGACTATTCTGATCTCTGATTAAATACTGGAATTAAACAGCCACTATGCCTCATCTGTTGTGCTTTGCACATGCCAGTTGAGATACTGATGCAACATTATCTGCTTTACTACATGAGCAGAGCCTACCTAAGGCTTATTGGCCAGTTGGCTTCTCAACAAAACATGCCCTTTGTGGTTGGCATATGCCAACAGTGATACTGAGGTGAGGTTAACAGCACTGTTGGATGAACGAAGCCTATCTGAGGCTTTTCGGGCAGTAGGAGAATGGTCTACCTAATGGATCATCGGCCTTGTTATTCCCTGTCCTACCTCGATCCTGGGGTTCTGACCCCACGAACTTGTCGGTCTGATCAGCCCTCAGGCAGTTTTACATTGCACCTATACCTACCCTAACACATGTCAGGTGATAGCCATATCGGCATTGCTGTTGGCCTCAGACTATCCTGACACTCCTCTTGCAGTAGATTATTAAGGGCTCATTGTTGGTACCATTGCCTCACTCTGTATGAAATGAATATGGTGAAGTTCACCACTCAGTATCAGGGTTATCATTGGTACTAACTTCAAGGCTTCTGCGCCTCTCAGTACCGAGGCCTCTCGGTACCACACAAGCTTCGAGATCTGAATGCTAACACCAATACTGACGATGATACTGATAGCAATGATACCAACAATGGTACCAATGTCGATATCTACAGCGATAATACCAACAATGATACTGATGTTGATATCGACGGCAATGATATTGACAGCGGTGATACCAAAATCGATATCAACAGCGATGATATTGACAACGATACTGACGTCGATACCAATACTGATGTTGATACTGATACCGGTGCTGATTCAGAGGTCAATACCAAAGGTGATACCGACACTGATGTTGACGTCGATAATGACACTGATACCAACGTCAATACCAATGCTGATGTAGATGTCAGTGCCGACATCAGTACCGACATCACTGATGCCTGTTCAGCCTCTGGTCTCTTTTGTTTCTGTCTCGGCAATACATCTCATCTACAAGTATACCATGTAGGCCCTCTGTCTCCACCAGAAGTTGTTCTACTCTTCTTCGAGATTGTACAGTGCCTGGCCAGGGCTCTAGCTTTGAACACCTGCCCTGCTGCCTTTGTTGCCTGCCCTTGACAGGTGATATAAAACTCATGGGCAAAGCCAGATTCTCTACCTCCTGCTAATGACACTGCTCCTTGCCTTATCTCTCATCCAACTTCGAATTCTCTGCTGGTCGGATTATCCCAGTCCAGGACCTCTGGGAAGGCCCAGTCCAGGACCTCTCTGCTGGTCGGATTATCCCAGTCCAGGACCTCTGGGAAGGTGTTCAAAGCTGCTCTGGTTGATGGGGCAGATGGGAGACGATATCACTGAGGGAGATCCTACTCTTCTACATCTCTAGCGGTCAAAGCCAGAAACATGCAGGCAGGCATGTCTCCATACCAGAATATTTTGTGAAACAAGGTGGCAGCATTCATCCCCAGTTTGCCAGATGGTCAGAAAACTGCCGCCCTGTCTTTCTATAATGACAGATTCACTTTTTCTGGAGATACAGTGCACAGTGCTCTAGTGTCTTCTTTGCTTCTATATCATTGCATAGGTGTGCGTGGCTTTGCTCAACAGCCCTGTCTGACATTGCCTGTAGGAAGTTTGGAGATCTGCCCTTTGGAGGTGGAGGTCTCTTCCAAGACCTACATTTCCCTAGTCCACTTGTATAAGGCTCATCTGACAGCTAGGAAGGTTGGCCTCTCTGGACAGAGACGGTCTAATAGAGCCCTATCTACTTCATCATCCTCAGGATCTACACTTTCCTTCTTAGTCACACCTAGGCGCTCCTCTCTGGCTTCTAGTTCCTTTCAAGGTGTCCAGTGCCAGTGACATCAACAATCTTCTTCTAGGAGGTCATTCTCCAGAAAGTCTTGCTTTTGATCCCTTGTAAGGGATGTCATCATCTGTAACTCCAAGTTTCTACATTACAGGTCTGTTTTATACTCCCAGGCTCTTCCACCATTACAAACATCTGGTGGCATATCACTTCAGACACCTGTCTCCTTATTATAGTACGCCTTGGATATCCCATGCAGTTTCCAAGTGCTTCTCCTACTGCCGTTTTTGTTCTGCACTACAAGATGGTATCACTTATTTTCTCGAGAAGGGAGCTGTAGGACCATTCCAGATGAGAGCAAACTGGATGGTCCTTTCTCAGGATACTTTGCAGTCCTGAAGAAAGACGGCGGCCTCCACCTTATGCTACGTTCTCAGGGGAATCAGTCATTCCATCACTCTATGCAAATTCAGGGTGGTGATTCTGTACTCCACCCTCCTCTTTCTTCGTCCAGGGGACTGCTTTGCGTTTATGGACTGGAAGGACATTTACTTTTATATTGCAATTCTGTCTCACTAGCCTTGGTCTGCACATGGATTTTTCAGGGTCTGTTCTGGAACCAGTTCAGATAATCAACTATATAGGGTTGACCTTGGACCCTTACGTTGGCCGCACCAATTTCCTGCTATGAATCCCTCTGATCTCATATAGACCTGCTTCTACAATGCAGATACTCTCTTACAAGAGATACCCTAGGGCAGGGGTAGGCAACCTTTCCCCTTTAAGGGCCGAGGGACTTAAGCTCCCAGAAGCCTCAGCCATGTTGGCCAATAGTCCCATGTTGGCCAATAGCTCCTGGGGTTCTGGGAGCTGAAGTCCCTTGGCCCTTAAAGGGGAAAGGTTGCCTACCCCTGCCCTAGGGCTTCGGTCTCATGGCCTCAACCACAACTGTACTTGACGCACCTCAAGTCCAGGTCCTTGCGAAGCTGATTCCTTCTGGTTTTCGATTCCCTCAACAATTACCACTACTCTGATGCTGACACCCTCTCCCTATATATGGCTATCTCTACTTTAATGGAGGGATCCTCACAATGTCTTGGTGTCCAGGAAAGCTGCCAAATGCTGATAGCCACAGTCTAAATCAGGGGTAGGCAACCTTTCCCCTTTAAGGGCCGAGGGACTTCAGCTCCCAGAAGCCTCAGCCATGTTGGCCAATAGTCCCATGTTGGCCAATAGCTCCTGGGATTCTGGGAGTTGAAGTCACTCGGCCCTTAAAGGGGAAAGGTTGCCTACCCCTGGTCTAAATAATAACACCTTACAGAGCTTGTGAAGCTAAAGCAAAAGTAAAGGCAAAGTTCAGTACCAATGGTCCATGGTATCAAGTCAAGGGGTCAAACCAAGAGCGTAGTCAAGCAGTCCAAGGTCAGGAGTTCCAGAGAAGCAAGATGATTAGGCAGTCTGAGAATCAAGGGTCCAAGCCGAGAAGATGAAGTGAAGGTGAGGAACAAGCATGCTTTCACCAGCAAACTCATGCCAGCTATGATTTATGAGAAATGCCAGCTAATCACAATACAGCTGAGCTCATGAGAATTGGTTATATAAACGGGAAGGACGCCAGACCAGTTATCAGAGACTATCTAGTCTCTGATAACTGGTCTGGCGTCCTTCCCCTGTTTATATAACCAATTCTCATGAGCTCAGCTGTTTTGTGATTAGCTGGCATTTCTCATAAAGCCTCCTTGAGCGCCGGAGGCATGCCCTTTCAGACCTTCTCTGGCTGAAGGTAGATATGTCAGCCTCCTCCTCCTCCTCCTCCATGTCTCCTTTGCCTCGAAGCTCTGCTACCGGGAAGTTTGGTTGCTGAGTCTCTTTCGAAGCCACAGACTCTGCTGGAGTTCTCAGGGCAGAACTAGGGCTAGGCTCAGGTTTGTGCTGAAGCTCTAGCTCAGCCTCAGAGTCCTTTCCTGAGTCCTCAGCCAGGCTGGCCATGACACCTGGGGTTGATGCTCCTCCAATTCCCGCAACCTTCATGCATGGCGACCACAATCATTCCTCTGATGGAGTAAGTTATCCATACTGACAAACTCCTACAAGATGGTATCAAGGCTGGTGGTCACCAACTAAGTCATCACTCCACTTCAACGTTTTGGAGATAATGGCAGTGACCATGGCATTCCGGGCCTTCAAAACAGTCTAACAGATGGAGTAGTCTGGGTTGTAACAGACAACATTTCCACTGTCTGCTACGTAAACAGATAGTGGGGCATGCACTCACAGACTTTTCTCTACCTCTTCTTAGTTCTGTAGCAGTAATGTGACAACAGATTTTTACACCCAGTTGCTCTCCACTGCAGGGACAGGACATCTTAGCAGACTCTCTGAGTCATGCCTGAATCCTCCCAACACGAGTGGGCTCTACCCGAGCAAACATTCTCCCTCATTACATTTCCTTGAGGTAGATCTGTTCGCTTCTGTGGTGAAAGTGAAGTGTCACCTGTTCTGCTGCAGTTCAGGGAGTGGTGGAAAATCCTTGATAAAAGCCTTCCCATGTGACATGACAGCTCACCTTTCTTATGCCTTCCCTCCCTTTCCACTGATACAGTAGGTTGTGGTCAAGATATCGGAGGGCATATCCAATGCCATCCTTGTTAAACCCCACTGACAGAGGCAACCTTGGTTCACCCCTTTCCTACACCTTGTAAGGGGCTACTGCCTACCACTTTTCAGATTACTGGACCTTCCCTTTGCCTGAATATAAACCTGATGGCATGGAGGATCCGTCCCTGACCTCTACGGACCTTCTCTGCTTCCTTTCCCATGCAAAGGAGGACTCTACCAAGTGTTTCTATTTTTACAAACGGAGACACTTCGGCGCCTTCACCAATGCACACTCGGAGCCTCTCCCCGTCAGATTGGCGATGGCTTTCCATTCCCCCTTCACCTCTGTGACAGAGGTTTGGCATTTATCCCTGAATTTATAACTGCAACTATCATAGCTAATCAACCTTTGGTTTGCCTTTGGCTTACCTCTTCTCTGGCATTTTACAACGATTTTTCAATGGACTATACAAACTTCTACCCTCCCAAGCCACCAATTGCACCTGTGTGGACTTTATCCCTTGTACTTATGCAATTCACTCAATCTCCATTGGAACTACAGGGATTATCCATCAAGAGACTACTGTCTCTGGGGCTAGCCTTGCTCACTGCTATTATTTTAACAGCAAGGGCTTCAGACTTAATTGACCTTTCTTGGATGAGCCCTACCTTATCTTTCATAGGGACTAGGTGACTGTAACCTGCTGCTTTCTTCCTGCCTAAGGTGACATCTTCTCTTTGCCTATCACAAGACATTATTTTCCAACATTCTGTCCTCAACTATCAGCTTCACATGAGAAGACCGTGCACACTCTGGACGTTCTCCATGCTCTGGCCTTCTATATTCAACACATTCCTTTGTTCCATGTTTCTAGCATGTTGTTTGTTTGTTATGGTGAGCCCAGGAAAGACTATCCTGTTTCTTCCCAATGTATTGTTCAAACCATTCTTTGGTTATGCATTTGCTCAGTGACATGTTCCTACTGGTGTCCACTCCCACTCAACTAGGGCTGTCACCTCATCAGCTGCTTTCTTATGGTATCCACTGCTTGACCTTTCCATAGTTGCTACATTCTACACTACAGGCTTGTCTGAAGATTGCGTCAGGATGCCAGTTTTGTCTGTACTCTTCTATCTTCTAGTCTACAGTGACTTTCCCACATTCCTCAGGCAAGGTTTTTAGTCATCTTGTTGTGTGAGGCATATAGACCACGACAGAGGAGAACAGGTTGCTTACCTGTAACTGTGGTTCTCCGAGTGGTCATCTGTGCCCTCACACAAACCCACCGTACCTCCTCTCTGTCAGGTCCCTGTATTTTTTGTGGCGGATTTGAACTGAAGGTGGAGCTAGATTGACAGGGTTGGGCATGCTCAGTACATGGGAATGGGTGGGGCTGTCTGTCAATCTACTCAGCTTTTGAACTTCCAAATGGAGTCTCTGCGCAGGCGCAAACCCTATTGTGTGAGAGCACAGATGACCACTGGGAGAACTATAGTTACTATAGCAACCTGTTCTTACAGCACAGTAGAGCAAGTGGCCACTTGTTCTAACTGTAAATTATAGAGTGATAAATCTAAAGATTTATTGGGAGAGAGCAGGGAATATATAGTACTGTGTTTTTGCTTTGTTGCTTCCTTGTGCATCTGGGAACACCTTGTAGAACAGAAAATTCCTATAGTGGTTGTTTGATCTTTCAAGTATTACTGGACAGGAAAACTCCTTTTGAAATGGTTGAATTATCTGAAAGTGTTTCTGTTTAATATATCTTAAATAACTAACAGTAATTAGTTATAAGAGGGAATATGACATAGCTTTTGTAGTCTTTTTTATTAAACAGGCTTCTGTATTCATTATCTGTTATCAGCATGCCATCAACAATGTATATCAGATTAAAGGTATTTGAAATACTAGTCTGAGATTCTAATTAAGGTGTCTTTTCTATACAGAGTATCTTAAAGTGAGATCTCATGACCCCGAAGAAGCTATTAGACATGACGTTATTGTATCAATAGTTACTGCTGCTAAGAAAGATCTCTTACTTGTCAATGATCATCTGCTTAACTTTGTGAGGGAGCGAACACTTGACAAACGGGTAAGTCATTATGTAAATCAGCTACTCAGACTATTAATCTAAAAATTCTTCATTGTTAAGATCTCTCAAAAGAATTGTCCAGCTACATATCAACACACTGTGATTGTTAGCTTCACTGACACAATTGTGTGTTCCCAAACTCTGGGATTCCATAATCACAGTGGCATAGAAATATCCTGAAAAATTTCTTCTAAAAATTTTCCTTTTATGTATTACTATTGCAATATTGTGATCGACACAAGAATTTTCTGCAAATTCTTCACACAGTTAATTCTAATATAGGAGTGTTGTTTTTATTTTATTTACATGTTGGCTTTCTCACAATATGAGCTCAAAACGGTTTACAGCACAGATTAAAACAAAATGCAACTAAAAGACATTCATTATAATAAAAAGTAATTGAAATACAAATTAGCTGTCCTGTTAAAAACAGCACTAATTTAAAATAGTTTTAAAACATTTAAAACATAACAATGACAATAAAAATATACCACCCTCCCATCAAAACATTGTTCTGCAGTGATCAGTTCATAGCCAAAAGCTTAACTAAATAAAAAGGTTTTTATCTGCCTGTGGAAGGGTGGCAGGCTCATCTAACTCCTAAAGGAAGTTGCATAGCCTGGGTGCTGTCACCCAGAATGCTGTCTTACATGTCCTGGTCAAATATAGCAATAGCATTTACATTTCTATACCACTTCATAGTGAACGCAGCACTCTAAGTTGTTTACAATCTGTAAGCCAGTTGCACCCCAAAAGCGGGGTACTCATTTTACTGACCAGTGAACTGATGGAAGGCTGAGTCAACCTGGAGCCCTCTGGGATTGAACTCACAACGTTATGACTGCAGTACTGACATTTAACTACTGTGCCACCAGAGTGTGCCACCACAGCAGTGGGACTGTGCCACCACAGTGGGGGGACAAAGAGAAAGCTTTCCCTTGAGGAGCTTAAAACTTGGGAAGTGTATATAGGGAGATAATGGTCTTTCACATGGGTTGGTCCAGACTCTGGATCCAAACTGTAATGTGTGAAAGACTCTAATTATTCAGCATTTTATAACTTTTTCTAAGTCTTAGGTTTACATTAAGTCTTAGTTTACATTATATATCACCTTGCATAAGTATTCCCTCTCTCCACTGCCTTTGTTTTTTTCATATTTTGTTGACTTACATCCCAGGCCTGAAATGGATTTAATTGGCATTGTCACTTCCTGATGTAGACAGGTTACTCAGCACTCAAAATTTAATTGGAATTGTCAATTCTTGATGTAGATGGGTTACTCAGCATTGTGACAATGCAAAATATTTGTATATTGGCAGAAAACTTAAATTAGTAAAAACAAACTTGCACTTGTTGGTAGTATTTTTATTCTTCCCTCTGAGTCAATGCTCAATAGAAGTCATTTTAGCATCCATGCTAGCTGTGAGTCTTCCTCAGTAATTCTTTTTATCAGCTTTGTACATCTGAGTTTTTGTCCATTCCTGACAAAATTACTCCAGCCTGTTCAAGCTGGATAGGGATAATTGACAAACAGCAATTTTCAAGTCTTGCCACAGATTTCAGTTGGACTGAGGTCTGGATTTTCAGGTTCTTGTTTTTAAATCACTCCAGTAACAGTGCCAGTTAGAACCATTTCCTTCCAGGTTTTATCACAATAAAATTTGGAAAAGTCAAGGGACTGTGTGAATACAGTACTCTGCAAAGACATTGTATTCTACCAGATCTTTACAGTAATTCAAAGCAGCCCAACATGTGGTCTTTTTAATTTGCAGAAGATTTGTTTGGCATCTGAACAAATTCTGAAATAAGGACCACTATCTAAATGTATCATTTCACCTTATTAAGTATCACAAGCCTGGTCCTTAGATGACATTTAAGAAAGAATCCAAATTAGTTTTTGTTCAGAGAATCTTAATCTTCATCTTTTTATTTCTAGCAAATGAAAATACATGCATAAACATGCCCTGGAATTCAGAATTACAGATAGGGACAGTAAGTGTTTCATAATGAACTGGTGGAGGCTATTTGTCCATTAGTGCTGTCTGGTTTGCTAGAGCATACTATTGCTTGCATAACTGGAAGATCCAATGGAAGTCCACTAATGGTTATTAGATTTAGTCGTAAGCCTCTAGCACATTTTACCCAAACACTGTGGTGTAGTCATAACATCAGTAATGAAGGTACAGAAAGGAATTTTTATTAAAATAAATTTGATTACCTTTGGGGTTTTTGCAGGGGAGAAAAGGTAGTTAGGGGGATGGTGAAAATAATTTGGTATACGATTCCATTCTGTTTTAGTTCTTCTGCAGGCTTATGGTAATAAATCTGACAGTATATCCTTTTAACCCATTTGAGAGCAGCAATAATATTCTATATTTTAACGTGTTTAGAGTAGACAATTTATGAAAATAAATATAACTGTTGATATTAATCTATGTTATTATTTTAGTGGAGAGTGAGGAAGGAAGCCATGATGGGACTTGCACAAATATACAAGAAGTATTCTTTGCAGTCAGAAGCTGGAAAAGAAGCTGCAAAACAGATTGCTTGGATAAAAGACAAGCTCTTGCATATATATTATCAAAACAGCATTGATGATCGGTAGGTTAACCTGAGGATTTTGAGACTAGAAAGTATTTATTTTACTTTGTGTCCTGTGTGAGTTTACATAATTAAATAGTAAGAAGGAAGGAAAAGCTTGGACCATGATATGAAAAGTACATAATTAGCTAAATTGTCTAGGAGGGCATTGAGCTTGTTTCTTTGAATATCATTCCTGAAGATGGCATAGTGACCTGCTTGGAACTTATGTAACAAAGCATTCTCAGATTCTTGGTTATAGTTCTCTAGACTGCACTGTTTATGATAATAGATGTAATATTCCTATTCTAAACCTACACAGTCTGTATCATTGAATGGATCAAATGCCATGTGAACTAGGTCATAGTGGTCTTAGGGTCTCCAGAAATATGAATTAGTCTGCCTTAGGTTGTGTTCCCTATCCCTCTGTCCCTCACATATCAGAGGACGAAATTAAAATCTTTCACTTCTAAACTAAACACAGTCAGTGTTAAAACATTGTCTAAAGTTTAGGATCACATATTTGAATATCAAGCTCTGTGGCTTTTTTTTTTTTTTAAAGTGAGAACAAACCAGGATCTGAAGCCACTGTTTGATCTTGGCTTATTCTTAGTCAATATAGTTTAAACAAATATCAGTACCCCAAGTTCAGATGCCATGAAGAAATTGTAGATGATTTGAAAAAGGAAAAATTTGATATTACAGTCTAGTGCAGTGATTCCCAAACTTGGTGTTTTGGATTTCAAATCCCAGAAGCCCCAGCCAGTTTGACTGACAGGAATTCTGGGAGGGGAAGTCCAAAACATCTGGAGGACCAGGTCTAATGAATGAAAGAGAAGAATGGAGAGAATGTGAATGGTAAAGTTGTAATTTTGTAGACAACTCAGTGGTGCTTGTCTGTGAGCTGATATGCATAGGATTGTACCATACATAGCAGAAGCCATAGGTGTTTTCTTTTTAACATGTGAAATGGGCCCCACATGGGTGTGTAGATATTACAGTTTCAGTTACTGAAACCTGAAGAAATTAAATCTAATTCATACATTTCTCTCTCTTTTGAAGTATAAATCTTCAGTTCTGTAATATTTTTTGTTTAATAATTTATTTATACATTGCATTTGTTTAGCTCAGTATGGGTAAATTAATTAATTTCATGACTGACATTAGGAAATGTATTTTAATATCAGTCCTGTTGCTTTGTAAAACATGAATTTAATATTATTTTTCTCCTTGTAGTTTGCTGGTGGAACGCATCTTTGCTCAGTACATGGTTCCTCACAATTTGGAAACAAATGAAAGAATGAAATGCTTATATTACCTTTATGCAACTCTGGATTTGAATGCTGTTAAGTACGTTTCATATGATAATTGAAGCTAATGCAGGTTTTTTTTCATTGTTAACGTAACAGATAATCTAAGTGAAGGAAAATAGATGTTTAATCCTGACACTACACTAGAATTTTTGGAAAACCACTATTTTAGCCATTTCTGCCAGAAATGGTTTAACTTGGTTTAATTACCATGGGTGAAATCCTGTCATGTTCTGCTGATGGAACTGTGGGTGTCAGTAGAACCCACAGAGGGATATCCCCACCCCTCATGGTGTACAGCCTTAAATATCTATTCAGAATGATTTGCGAGTGGAGGTGGAAATTCAGAGCATATTTTTGCAGACAGCAAAGAGGAACAGAGAAGGGTTAGGTTCTGCTGGGTATATGGAATTCCATTCATGCAATATTGCATTCCATATCTTTAATTTCAAAGTTTGCATCTTATTAAGTAATATTTTACGTCTGTACTACGTCAGCTCCTAGTAGTGGATAAAATGTCTTCATAAAGCTATGAATGGTTCTTATAGAAGTTTTGCAGCTTGTAATGCTGGAATTCGTTATGGTTTAATTCAGGCATTGAGACCCAGTTTTGGAGGAAAGATGGGATATGAATGTGATGGTGGTGATGATGATGATGATGATGTAGGTGTAGCGATTTCAAAGGGACTGACAAAGCATCTGACTGACATTGCCATAGATAGGATCACAGTTCCAAAAAGTGACACTACTTGGAACATACCATGTTATCTGACACTTCACTGATTCTTGGATAGAATCTGAATCATTGATGGTCCAAAACTCAGTCAGGTAACACCTGATAAGCTGTGAAATACAGCAATAACAAAGAGCTAGTGTAGTGTAGTGGTGAGTGAGCGTGATGGACTAAGACTCTAGGAGAACAGGGTTTGAATCTCTGCTCAGCCATGGGAACCCACTGTGTGACCTTGGGCAAGTCGCACTGTCAGCCTTAGAGGAAGTCAGGGACAAACCTCTTAATAAATGTTGCCAAGTTGCCGTAAGTTTGAATCAGTTTGAAGATGCATAACAAAATAATGGGAAGGGCAGCTATGAAAAGACTAGACAAAAATCCTAAAGTGTAAAGATATACAGCTGAACACTAAAGTTAGAATTGTTGAAGCCATTGTAGTTCCTATTACCATGTATGGCTGTGAGAGCTGGACAGTGTAGAAAACAGATAGGAAGAAAATTAATTCTTTTGAGATGTGGTGTTGGAGAAGAGTGCAGAGGATACCATGGAGAGCTAAAAAGACAAAAAAAAAAAAAAAAAAAAAAAAAAAGGTTTCTAGAACAGATCAAGCCAGAATTCTCCCTGGAAGCCAAGATGACTAAATTGAGGCTGTCATACTTCAGCCACATCATGAGAAGGCATGAATCATTAGAAAAGGCAATGATGGCGAAGGTGGGGGGAAGTAGAAAGAGAGGAAGACTACGTGCTAGATCAGGGGTAGGCAACCTTTCCCCTTTAAGGGCCGAGGGACTTCAGCTCCCAGAATCCCAGGAGCTATTGGCCAACATGGGACTATTGGCCAACATGGCTGAGGCTTCTGGGAGCTGAAGTCTCTCAGCCTTTAAAGGGGAAAGGTTGCCTACCCCTGTGCTAGATGGACAGACTCAGTCAGGGAGATCATGGGCATGAGCCTGCAGGACCTGAGAAGAGAGGTAAAGGATGGGGGAGGGGCTTGGAGACATCTCATTCACAGGGTCGCCATGGGTCGAGATTGACTCAAAAGCAGCTATCATCATCATCATCATCATCATCATCATCAATTGAAAATGTGGCCAGAGGTTTAAACTACAGTAGGAAAACATGACAAGCAAGCATTTCATAGCATAGTAAATGAAACCTAATAGTTGCCTAGATGATTGTATTAAACAGCGACCCAGTTGCTGTTAATTTTAAGCCAAGGTTTTGTGCTATTCACAAAGTGGAATGAGCGTAAGTGAAGCTTGTAACTTCCCCTTTCTTCTCCCCATGGCTAGGAGAAATACTTAGCTAGAATTTAATTCCACCTTCTACTATAATAGTGGGTATTATTGTATAGCAGGGGTAGGCAACCTTTCCCCTTTAAGGGCCGAGGGACTTCAGCTCCCAGAATCCTAGGAGCTATTGGCCAACATGGGACTATTGGCCAACATGGCTGAGGCTTCTGGGAGCTGAAGTCCCTCGGCCCTTAAAGGGGAAAGGTTGCCTACCCCTGTTGTATAGGATCTCTCCATAGCAAACAATAAAGGTTTGGATATTTATCAGGCAGTCTGGAAGATTTGTAGGCATGTTGATACCTATGCATCAGTACATTTGGGCAGGAAGGGACAGACTTTAGATTGTAAGATCTACTTTTGGTTTTCACTCAAATGCCAAAGATCACCAATTGGATTCAGGTGCAAAGTAATGGTTCAGGAAAGCTGACACAGAATTGTGAAACAAGGTGCCTCGTCTGTTTGTGGCCGAGGATATTCTAGATGGCCAAAAAAGATGAACAAATGGGTCTTAGAACAGATCAAACCTGAACTCTCCCTGGAAGCCAAGATGACAAACCTGAGGCTGTTGTACTTTGGCCACATCATGAGAAGAAATGAGTCAATTGACTCATCCATTCTATTTTTTCACATTCTGTGCTAACAGTAGCCTCTTGTCCTAAGCATAAATTTCTTGTCAGGATTCCCATTCCTTTAACATAGGCCTGCACAACATATGGCCCAGGGGCCATATGTGGCCCACCAAAGGATTTTGGGCAGCCCTCAAGATGTGGGACAACTTCAAGGCTCCTTTGCCACCCAGCTTTTGTCCAGGCAAGAATCAGGCGGCGGAAGAGGATGGGTGAAGAGTCGCCCCTCAAGGCTCCTCTGCCACTCAGCCTTCTCCCTAGGATAGGGCTGGGCAGAGGAGGAGGACAGAATTAATATTAATACAAATATTTGTTATTTATTAATAATAAATAATTATTAATAAGTAATTAATGATTAATGATTAAAATAGTTTAATCATTAATTATACCTTTATTTGGAAACTGAGCTGCTAAAAACCTATCTCCGGCCTGAAGATGTTTAGCCTATTTTCATTTTGGCCCCTACCTACATGCTGATTTTCTTCTGGAATTCTTTGATGCCAATCTAGCCTTTCTAGAATTTACTCTGTAGAAATGAATATGATAATCTAGATGAGTAGTGACTAGTGCAGAAAGAATTGGAACTATTATATATTATGATTAGAAATGTTTGGTTATATTAATGCACACTAAACTGGCATTAGCCTTTTTTCAAGTTGCATCACACTGCTGACTCATGTTTAGCTGTCTCTTAATGTGTATTAGTACTGTAAATCTGTCAGTATTACCACCTGTCCTAGCCCTTGTTGAACTACCCAAAACATCTAGGAGGGAGCACATAACACCGGTGCTCAAATCCCTCCACTGGCTGCTGATTAGTTTCCGGGCAC
The DNA here is from genome assembly GCA_026167975.1 of Phrynosoma blainvillii. Lineage (NCBI taxonomy): Eukaryota > Metazoa > Chordata > Lepidosauria > Squamata > Phrynosomatidae > Phrynosoma > Phrynosoma blainvillii. The sequence continues at coordinate 315,757,449 of JANUYF010000003.1, read as the reverse complement.
AGTACAAGGTGTTGGTTTTGACCTTTAAAGCCCTACATGGTTTGGGTCCATCTTATCTTAGGGACCACCTCTCCCTGTATGATTCCCCCCCTGTGCCCTTCGGTCCTCTGGGAGGAATCTGCTACAGCCAATAAAAACTAGGCTGTCTCAGACCTCCCAGAGGGCCTTCTCTGCAACCGCTCCCACACTTTGGGATGGCCTGCCGGACGAGATCCGTCTCATTATTACTCTTGCTGCTTTTAAAAAAGCAGTAAAGACGGATCTCTTCCGGCAGGCCTTCCCAGAATAACGTCTGGTGGGAGATGAGCCTTCATTTTGTTTTTATTATTCTGATTCCTTGTTTTATTGTTTTTGTTTTATTGTATTGTTGTATTTTAACTTTCTTCTAGTTTAATTCTTTTTTAAGGCGATGGGAGGGTTGGATTGTGGGACGAGGGAATGTTTTAACTTTGTTTGTTTTAAAATGTTGTAACCCGCCCCGTGCAGAGCAGCGGGCTATAAATAAACATTTATTATTATATTATTATTATAAGTGGATATTTATGATATATTTTGCCCGAGTCAGGATAAATTTGTTTGTATGGAAAGGTTTAATTGATAGTGTAGGATAGCAGGTCTATAAAGCTGTTTTTCATTGGCTGTGTCTGTACATTTTATTTTGTTATAGAACTGAATAAGCTATCATAAATGCTAGCCTTTGTATCAGCTTTTCAGTAGATCATGTCTAGTTGGTTAGACTTTAGAAGTCCATGGCTGGCTTTTTAGCAGTTTTTTTACGATGTATATGATTTATAGTTTAGTGTGATACTGTGACCATTCATGCTATTGTTATTTATTTATTTATTTTATAACTATCAGGGCCTTAAATGAAATGTGGAAGTGTCAAAATCTATTGCGGCACCAAGTCAAGGATTTGGTTGATTTAATTAAGCAACCCAAAGTAAGTATTTGCTTCTTACAATTTGTGCATAGAGTCATATAATTAGTTCATGACTTCATCTTGAGATTTTACTTTATTTCTATTTTTGATAGTGACAGTGGTGAGTTTTTTTCCTTTAAAAATGAATCTCCCCCCATGTATAGAATTTACATACAGTTTTTTTTAAAGGGTATGGAAGCCCTTTTATATTGTCTGGGATAGTTCCACATTCAAACTTTTCTTTACTAATTTACAAAATACTGTATTATTTGACATGGTTTTGTAAGTTACTGTTATTATAGTAATTTGAGATGGTTAATGATAGTGCATTGATGCTAAAATCTTTAGAAAGGAATGTCCCCATATGAAATGAGATGATATATGTATTATGCAAGAAAGTAGTGGTTTCTACCAGAGTAGGAGTAGTGCAATCCAGTTGAAATCTCCATTCAGCCATGAAGCTCAGTAGGTGACCTAGAGCAAATCATTATCTCTCAGCCTAACTTAATGCATGGTTTTGTGTGGATAAAATGGTGATAAGAAGTCATTTGTACCATTCTGTACCCCTTAGAAGATTATTCAGATAAGAATGAAGTAATTAATTATGAAAAGCTAATTCCAGCATTAGTCTCAACTGGAGAAGACCCATTGAAATGAATGGATTTGTTGGTCACCACTTACATAGCCCACATTGATTTCATTGGATCTACTCTGGCTGGGACTACTATTGGATATAGCTCCACATTTATAAATATTAGTTTGTAATCTTGGGTCTATTGTAAAGCTATTTTTCTTATAAATTGGTAGAGTCATAAAGTGCTGCATTAAAAATAAAATGTTTTAATTAAAGGAGCGTACTTTTATTTTCAACACTGATTTAATATATTAAAGCAGTGGTCCCCAAACTTTTTCAGGCTACCACCCCCTTTCCTCTTAGTTGACAACCCTAGCGCCCTCCCCATGCCTATTAGGTCCACTGTTCCAGTGGGGAGGGGGGAGAGAGAAAGTATCCTATGCAAGGGAAGTGGCTGCTTTTGGTTAATTTTACAAATGAAGTAAATGAAATACTGCTTGCCATGCAACCCCACTGGGTGACCCTGGGCAAGTCACACTCTCCAGCCACAGGGGAAGGCAATGGCAAACCCCCTCTGAAGAAACTTTTCAAGAAAACCCCATGATAGGTTCTCCATAGGGTCACCTTGAGTCAAAACAACTTGAAGACACAGAACTACAACAATTGCTGCTAGCCAGCCCCACAAATCTGTATTTCGGGGAAGGAAGGTGAGGCTGGGGGGTGGCTTGGGAAAGTGAAAGAGGGAGGCTCCTCTATGGAAGGAACAACGCTGCCAAAAAGGGTGCATGGTGAAGAGGGCAGGCGGGCAAGTGGGCTCAGCAGGATTTCCACCTGAGGAAGGAAGGGCTGCGTAGCCACTTGGGCACCAATGTTAAGAAATGTCCCTGCAGCCTCCCTCCTCCTCCTACTCCAGGCTTCCCCTGGCAAACGGATAGAGGAGGGGAGGGGGAAAAGAAACAGGAGACCTCAGGAGCTGCCAGAGCATTGACAGTACCCAACACACTCCTCTCTCTTCCCCTGTGCTATAGCTGGCTGAGGAAGCCATTTATAGAACAAGGGAAGGCATGGGAGGCATTCCTTTCTCTTTCCCTGTGTTATAGCTGGCTGAGGAAGCCATTTATAGTACAGGGGAAGGCATGGGGGGCATTCCTCTTTCTTCCCCTGTGCTATAGCTGGCTGAGGAAGCCATCTATAGCAAACAGGGGAGCTGAGGGAAGGGCAGCCCCAGTCCTAAGCAAGCAAAAAGTTCCACCGTACATGCAGTATGGCCACACACTTACTGGGACAAAATAAACCCTGCTTGCTGCTTAAGCCTCTACTTGCTGCATTTATCTTCCTGCCTCTGGGCTCTGGGTCAGACACGGCTGCACAATATCACCCAGAGCCTCAAAAGGAGGATCTTTATGAGTTTTTTCAAGGTTTCATTCCTGCCTTCAGGAACGACATGCTGCTTGAACCGGCCAGGAGTGTTTTCAAAGACTTCAGTCAGGGACTTTCACAGATTTTCCTCAGTAATGGGAACCCTAATTGCAATCCCCACCCCACAATTCCTTGCTGCCCCCTTTTTTTCCTCCCAGCACCCCCCTGCTGCTCTTTCCCCCCCTCAGTGCCCCCTGGAGCTTCCCAACACCTCCAGGGGGCGCTACCACCCACTTTGGGGACCACTGTATTAAAGCATGCTGCAGTTGGAGCCAGAAAATAAATTTAGCATTGCAGTGGCCCCTTGGTATTTGCTGGGGATTGGTTCCAGGACCCCCCATGGATACCAAAACCCATGGATACTCAAGTCCCATCAAATACAACAGCATAGTAAAATGGTGTCCCTTCTTCAGGGGTTTTTAAACAGAGGCTGGATGGCCATCTGTCGTGGATGCTTTGATTGTGAATTCCTGCATGGCAGGGAATTGGACTGGATGGCCCTTGTAGTCTCTTCCAACTCTATGGTTCTATGATACGTAAAATATTATTCTATGATACATAAAATGGCAAAATAAAGGTTTGCTTTTTGGAATTTCTACATTTTAAAAATATTTTTAAACCATGGATGCTTAAATCCGTGGATAAAAAAAATCGTGGATACAGAGGACTGACTGTATTTTGGTTTTACATTAAAATGTGAACAGAATTTGGCTTACAAGGTAATTTGGCTACTGAGCTGTGTATTGCATTTCCAACACATTATTATATGTTAAAATCAATGTACATCCTCTTGAAGGTATCTCACAGATGTTCTGCCCCTTTTCATTAGAAAAGCTCCCTCTTGTGGTTCTGAGGCCCTTTGGTTTTCCCCCTTTATTATAGTAAATATGTTTGTAACACTGATGGAAGCTGTCACTCTCATTTCAAATCTTTCAAACTCCTTTATAATAACGCAAACGTTGGGCTGAATTTGTGGTTCTCTCTTACTTCTTCATAAGGAATGCCTTTGCCTTGGTGTTTCCTTTCTCAAATTCAACTCATGAAACTTTTTTAAAAAAATTCTAATGTCTTTACAGATGGTAATCTGATTTGCTAAGGTAAATTTTATTATGGCTACAAACATACAGTTTTCCTAATGCTTTATAGTAATTTCGTAGTTACCTTGTTTGGGCAAGTGCTAGCTTTTGTGGTAGTTCTTCATGTTTCTATTGTGTACAACTCTTTTAGCTGGATACTTCACAATGATTATTATTTATCAAAGGCACCAGATCCTGCCTGATCTTGGAAGCTCAGCCCTGGTTAGTACTTGGATGGGAGACAGCCAAAAAATACCTGGCTGTTGGTATTCAGAGGAAGGAACTGGGAAAACCACCTCTGAGTATCCCTTGCCTAAGAAAAGCCTATGAAATTCATGGGCTCACCATGTCAATAGGCCACTTGAAAGTGCACACACACAAAGTGGAATCATGCTCTTGCAAGCAAGCAGTTCAGAAATAATACATTTTAAAATCTAAGATGTTTCTTAAGGACATGAGAACAAAGTGAGGAGAAGGGATTAATAGGATAAAGACTGAAAATATCTGATATTATAAAATATTTAGTACCTAAGGCTGCACCTGCACTGCAGAAATAATCCAGGTTGACACCACTTTAACTGCCATGGCTCAGTACTATGTAATTCTGGGTATTTTGTTTTTGTGAGATGTTTAGCTTTATCAGAGCATTGGGATCACAATAAATTAAAACTTCCAGAATTCCATAGCATTGAGCATTGAGTTAAATTGGTGTCAACTTGGATTATTTCCGCACTTTGGATGTAGCCTAAGAAAGGCAGTTAAAGGAGGAAATAGTAGAAATATGTAGTGATTTTCTAGCAAGTATAGGCAATCTGATGCTATCCAAGAGTATGAATCATAGAATCATAGAATCATAGAATCTTAGAGTTGGAAGAGACCACAAGGGCCATCCAGTCCAACCCCCTGCCATGCAGGAACTCCCAATCAAAGCATCCCCGACAGATGACCATCCAGCCGCTGCTTAAAGACCTCCAAGGAAGAAGACTCCACTACTCTCCGAGGGAGTGTGTTCCACTGTCGAACAGCCCTTACAGTCAGGAAGTTCCTCCTAATGTTGAGGTGGAATCTCTTTTCTTGCAGCTTGCATCCATTGTTTCGGGTCCTAGTCTCTGGAGCAGCAGAAAACAAGCTTGTTCCCTCCTCAATATGACATCCCTTCAAATATTTAAACACAGCTATCATATCACCTCTCAGTCTTCTCTTCTCCAGGCTAAACATCCCCAGCTCCCTAAGTCGTTCCTCGTAGGGCTTGGTTTCCAGACCTTTCACCATTTTAGTTGCCCTCCTTTGGACACGCTCCAGTTTCTCCACATCCTTTTTGAATTGTGGTGCCCAGAACTGGACACAGTATTCCAGGTGAGGCCTGACCAAAGCAGAATAGAGTGGCACTATTACTTCTCTTGATCTAGACACTATACTTCTACTGATGCAGCCTAAAATTGCATTGGCCTTTTTAGCTGCTGCATCGCACTGTTGACTCATGTTCAACTTGTGGTCTACCTGGACTCCTAGATCCCTTTCACACGTAGTCTCATTCAGCCAGGTGTTCCCCATCGTATATCTGTACTTTTCATTTTTCCGCCCTAAGTGCAGTACCTTACATTTCTCCGCATTGAATTTCATTTTGTTAGCTTTGGCCCAGCTTTCTAGTCTATTCAATTCATTTTGAATTTTGATCCTGTCCTCTGGAGTATTAGCTACTCCTGCTAATTTGGTGTCGTCTGCAAATTTGATAACTATGCCCCCAATACCGTCATCCAAGTCATTGATAAAGAGATTGAATAGCACTGGGCCCAGGACAGAGCCCTGTGGCACCCCACTGGTCACTTCTTTCCAAGTTGAAAAGGAGCCATTGTTGAGCACCCTTTGGGTTCGGCCAGTCAACCAATTACAAATCCATGTAACAGTTACTTTGTCCAGCCCACATTTTACCAGCTTGTTTGCAAGAATGTCATGGGGAACCTTGTCAAAGGCCTTACTGAAATCAAGATATACTATATCCACAGCATTCCCTTCATCTACCAAGCTGGTAATTTTATCAAAAAAAGAGATCAGATTTGTCTGGCATGACCTGTTTCTCTGAAACCCATGTTGACTTTTTGTTATTATGAAATTACTTTCCAGATGTTCACAGACTCTCTGTTTAATGATCTGCTCCAGAATCTTTCCTGGTATTGATGTCAGACTAACTGGACGATAATTGTTGGGATCCTCTTTTTTTCCCTTTTTGAAGATGGGGACAACATTTGCCCTCCTCCAGTCCACTGGGACTTCTCCTGTTTTCCAGGAGTTCTCAAAGATTATTGCCAATGGTTCCGATATTACATTTGCCAGTTCTTTTAATACCCTTGGATGTAATTCATCTGGTCCTGGAGACTTATATTCGTTTAGATTAACCAGATGTTTCTGTACTATCTCTTTGCTTATTCTGTGCTGAAATTCTCCTATTCTGTCCTCTGCTCCATTATCCTCAGGTTGAGCACCCTTTGTCTTTTCCGAGAAGACTGAAGCAAAGAAGGTGTTGAGTAATTCTGCCTTTTCTTTGTTTCCTGTTAGAATTTCTCCATCTTCTCTGCACAGTGGCCCTATCATTTCCTTCTTCTTTCTTTTGCTATGGACATACCCCCAAAAGCCCTTTTTATTGTCCTTAACGCCTTTAGCAAGCCTAAGCTCATTCTGTGCTTTAGCTTTTCTGACTTTATCCCTACACGTGCTAGCTATTTGTTTGAATTCCTCTTTGGTGATTTCCCCATTTTTCCATTTCTTATACATGTTCCGTTTAAAACATAGTTCACTTGCAAGTTCCTTAGTCATCCATCCTGGTTTCTTGAGACACCTCCCATTTTTCCTCCTCGTTGGCACGGTTTGGAATTGTGCCTTCAGTATCTCCCTTTTGAGAAACTCCCAGCAAATATCAGGAAAGTTGAAGTCACCCATCACTACTATATTTCTCCTTTCTGAGTGTGTGGCCATCTTTTCTAGAAAGGCATCATCCAGTTCTTCTGCCTGAGTCGGGGGTCTGTAGTAGACTCCCACAATAACATCCCTGTTGTTTCTTTCCCCTTTAATTTTTATCCAAATGCTCTCCACCTGGCTTCCAGGATTGTTGTCCTGGATTTCTTCACTGGTGTAAATATCCCTGACATATAATGCTATTCCTCCTCCTCTCCTGTTTGGCCTGTTTCTCTTGAAGAGGTTATACCCCTGTATTTTTACATTCCAATCATGAGACTCATCCCACCAGGTTTCAGTGATGCCTATTATATCATATTTGCTTTGTTGCGCTAGGAGTTCAAGTTCATCTTGCTTATTTCCCATGCTCTGTGCATTAGTGTAGAGACATCTAAGACCATATGTCTCCTTTACTTGCTGCCTTAGCACGTTTTTTTGCCTCCCACTGTTGGGTCCCTCTACTGTTTGCTTTGTTTCCTCTATGACAGTTTGAGGAAACAAAGCAAACAGTAGAGGGACCCAACAGTATGAGAGGACATTATGAGTGCTGTGTCCAAAGAATGTGGAGAACACCAAGTTGCCTTACTCCTTCTACATTATGGAGACAATGCTGTTTTGAAATGTTTTGAAATGTTGTACGCCGCCCCGATTGCCTAGCAGAGGGGCGGGATATTAATAATAATAATAATAATAATAATAATTATTATTATTATTATTATACTGTTCAGCCAGCTGCTTTGTTGCTGCTCCCAAGGTGACCAGGGGAAAAGGGAGAAGCTGCGCCTTAATAATAATAATAATAATAATAATAATAATTTATTTATACCCCACCCCTCTGTTAAAACAATTGGGGCGGCTTACAACAATTAAAAATACATCAATATAGTCTAAAAAACCCAACCCCCCACCCTCCCCCATAAAAACGTATTAAACTAACATCCATTAAAACCAAGTAAATCATAAATAACATACAATAAATAATAAAAATAAATAGACAATTAAAAAAATCAGACAGCGGCAATCAGAGACATAAAGGGCAAGGGTATAGCTCCTAAGGCCAGGATCAATCAGGGAAAGGCCTGCCGAAAGAGATCCATCTTTAGCACCTTTTTAAAGCTACTCAGGCTCGTAATCTGACAGATCTCGTCCAGCAGGCTGTTCCATAATCTGGGGGCGATTACCGAAAAGGCCCTCTGGGAGGTAGTAGACAGCCTAGATTTTTGTGGCTGAAGCAAATTCCTCCCAGAGGACCGGAGTGCGCGGGGAGGATTATATGGGAGGAGGCAAAGAAGGACTCTTAATCATTCTTCTTTGGGGTGGAGAGGGGCACAAGCAGTGTGTACATAGTGGGTATACAGAGACCACATGCTTTGAACTGGAGCCTGGCATGGACAGGAAAAGGGAGATATTTTTACTAGAGGAGCTGCTTCAAGGTGAAGGACTCTTTCTAAGAAACAACCCCAGATATTCCTCCCCATTACTTCCCAGATGCATGCCTTCTCCACACACCTTCAAGTGTTCCACACATAAACATTGCTTCTTCTGCTACCTCTTCTCTCATCCTGTCCAGTGAAAGAAAACAGGAGCAGGTTGGAGTGCTGCTCCAACCTGCCAGCCAAGTCATGGCAAAGCACACAGAAGCTTAAGCTGGGTTTCAAATCTGAAAGCTCGTTTTTGCCACCACTTCTTCCCCACTGCCAGGTGCTTTCCCAGTCAGTCAGTCTGTCCCAAAATGGTGCCATTCCAAGCCACAGAAATGACACTCTACACCAGGGGTAGGCAACCTTTCCCCTTTAAGGGCTGAGGGACTTCAGCTCCCAGAATCCCAGGAGCTATTGGCCAACATAGGACTATTGGCCAACATGGCTGAGGCTTCTGGGAGCTGAAGTCCCTCGGCCCTTAAAGAGGAAAGGTTGCCTACCCCTGCTCTACACCCAAGCCTCACAAGGGTTTTTGCCACTACTAGTGAAAGACGCTGCTAAGAGAGTGAGCTCATGTGGGCAGGTGAAGAGTGGGAGATACCACCATACAAAATAAAGTTTTGTGGTGGGTTTAAGGGACCCTGAAAAGAAGTTTCATGCAACCTTTTCTCAACATCTTGCACACCAGTACTTTAACTGAATCCACCCCCTCCCCACTTCTCCTTTTTCCTCCCCTGCTGCCTCCTTTCCCCCTCATCTTTTCACCACCCCCTGGAGGGGCGTACCATCCACTTTGGGAATCACTGCTGTAGAGCAAAGCTATGGGGTTGAGCAGGGCTTATTTGAAGTTAGCCATCCAAATATGCGGTGGAAGAATTACTTTCAACTCCTGACATGGACAGCCTGTCCAGATACAATGGTTGATACAAGTAAAAATCACCGGGAGGTCCAAAAGAAACATCAGAACTATACTTTCTCTGGCTATCTCAGCAACGATGATCTGACATATCAACCAAGGCATTTTCTCTTCCAAAGCCAGATCTAAGTCATGACTGAAATGTGTCAAGAAAACCAGTTACATCAAAGTTTGGCTGGAAATCGACCAGCCACCACTGTCTTAGGCATCTTGTCCAGGAACAGATGTCAGCAACTGACCTGTAATAGCTAACACCTGCCAGGTTCAAATTTGATTTCTTCAGTAAGGACCAAATTACCAATTATTTGAAAGGATTTGGGGATCAACTCCATGTATCAAACAAGACATTTCCAGTGTCCAGATTTCAGGTCTTCCTTCCTTAGTTGTGATGGGCCAGAGAGACTCAAAATCTTGTCAAAGGACTGTGTCCAAGGCCTCCGCTCTGGCAAATGAAAAACATCAAACAAAACTGATCCAAAAATGAGTCTGGAGAATTCTGAGGTGCTTTAACTGTGATGTCTAATTTTATTTATTTAGGAAATTTCCCAGTTGCCTTCAAAATACAAATGATTTCCCAAAGTTCCATAGAAAATAATAATAAACATATTGAAACCAACACCCACATTCACAAGCACAAAAGAGAAAGAGTAGTAAAGCCATTTACTGGCAACTTGAAAATAACTTGTAGTCTTCAGAATTATATTATCTAAATAAGTTACTTATTTGACGGCCTTTAAAAACTGATTATGCAGAATTGTGACAGGTAATCAGTGCCTTGTGCTGCATGTTATTTCTGATAAGGAATAGAAGAGCTTAAATTCCAAGAAATTGTCTCATTTGTGCTTAATCCTCTGGAAGACTTTACAGAAGGAACCTGACAGACTCCAAGAGCAGTATTGGATTTCATTCTCACTTAATTATAGGTCTGAATTGTTTGAGCTGTTCTGTAGGTTGAACTGTGCTCCAAAACTTTTAAACTATTGCAGTTAGCAGTATTACCTACTCTGCAAGGAATAGAATAGTTCAATCTCTGCTTCAAAATTGAACAAGAATTTTTTATAAATTGTGGTGAACGGGAAATGGAACTATTCCTGGAAGACTTCAGGTATTAATCACATCAAATAATATTTAAATGTAAAGCTCCATGTTTCAATAACTGCTATTTTGAAATAGTATTTCCAATACTCTCCAATTAAGGTGGCATCCTCAGCCTAACCAATTTACCCCTTTCTGACATACCATTAATATTTTCTTTGCTTATAGGCACATAATGCCGCAATTAATATGGTGATATTCTGGTATTAATTAAATTTTCTTGCATTTATGTGAGGAATACGTTGCTTAAAATTGCACATTTTTTATCTATGGACTGGAAAGGGTGATGTTTTATTAGAAAAATGGTAACTGAGTTGCATACTGAAATTGCATAGTCACAAGTGCTCTAGATTGTGTAAATTAACTTGTTTTAAGATGAGAACTGAAAGGTATATGGAATGAAGACAAAAGCTGGTACTTTGGAGGGGCTTGTATCATTTCCTGTAACTGAATTTTTTGTTTTTGTAACTGAATTTTCATAGCTGTAGTTTTATAATTTTGTTGTTGTTAACTCCTAATTCACTGAGAGTTTTCTTTAAGGAACTGCATGTATAGAATTCTAAGAAGCTTTTCTGTTTCTTAGTACAGGTTGAGTATTCCTTATCTGAAATGTTTGGGACTAGAAGTGTTCTGTATTTTGGATTTTTTTGGATTTTGGAATACCTGTATTTGCATATACATAATGAGACATAATGAGGCTGGAGAGTGACAGAGGCTTCCTGTGAAATGGAAGGAATCCAAGCATAGTGCTTGGCACGAATTCACACCTCATACCATTCTACAGATCCTTGCATCTCTTTAGCTGTGTCACTCTCCATCCTCGCAAATACAGTACAAGTAAGTAGTTCAAAAAGAAGATTATGGTCTCTATTACGACCATAAAGCTACCCACAAATTATGGGATAACTTGTGCAGTCTTTTTTTTACTTCTGTGGAGTACATCACATGGCTAAATAAAAGTTCAAGTTTTGCATTTTAATTCATTCTTCTTAAAACTATGATCTCTAGGGTCTAAATCCAGTTGTGAATCCTAGAGTAGGCTTGTTGAATTAATGGGATTTCTATAAATGTTGGGTTACCATTCAGCAATTAATTCAATAAGTCTACTGCAGCTGGAACTAGCAATTAGATTTTGGCCTTAATTGATTTTTAAAACATTTTAATTTTGATGATTCCAAGATATTAATGTGAGTTTGTTAGGGTAAGACAGGGACAGGAAACCTTTTTCAGACCTAGGCCAGTCTGCCGTCGCCCAGGTCTTGGTTGGGCCGAGGGGGGGGGATGGCGGCGTGTGCACGCACCCTCCGCCGCCGTAATGCGCGCGGCTGCAGCCACCACAGCACGTGTCGCAGACGCCATTTTGGAAGTCAAAATGGCTTCTGCGACGCGTTTGCGCATGCGCAAGAGTGCTGCGCATGCGCAAACGCGCCACGGCCGCCATTTTGACTTCAAAAATGGCGGCTGCTGCAAGCGTGGCCAAAAATGCGCTCCGACGGCCGGCGTGTGGCGCGCGGTGGCGGTGACAGCGGCAACCTTCGGCCTGGGCCGGTAAGTCCAGGGCCTGGGGCCTTAGCCGGCCCCCAGGCCGTAGCTTGCTGGTGCCTGGGGTAAGAGAATGAATATGTAGCTATGGCAAATAGTTACTGTGGCCTTTGCTGCTGTCAGAATAAATGAGTTTTAATATGGAAATGTAACTTACTTCATTGCTACTGAAGATTCAGCAACAATATTTAAAGGTCCTTTACTATTGCCATACTTCATTTAGTCTGCTTGTGAACAGATATGCTTAGCATTTTATTATATGTATGTCCATTAAATTCGTATAATTTTTCATCGTATTTGAGCTGCCAAAGTATACATTATTATACAGATTAAGTATCCACTATCTGGAATTCTGAAATCTGAAATACTCCAAAATCCAAAATTATCCACATGGGTGGCTGAGGCTCTAGCCACTCTGCAGAATTAATGCAGTTTGACACTGCTTTAACTGTCAGGACTCCATTCTATGGAATGCTGGGTTTTGCAGTTTGTTGTGGCACCAGCATTCTCTGAGAGTCTCAATAGCTCTCAAAACTACAAACCCCAGAATTCCATAGCATTGTGCAATGGTAGTTAAAATGGTGCTTAGACTTCATTAATTCTGCAGTGTGGATGCAGCATCAGTGACACCTTTGTTTTCTGACAGTTCCTTGTACAAAAACTTTGTTTTATTCACAGAATTATTAAACAATATTGTGTATAAAATAACCTTCAGGCTATGTGTATAAGAGGTATAGGAAACATAAATAAATCTCCCATCTCCAAGATATTTCATTATGTATATACGGATATTCCAAAATGTAAAATACTTCTGGTCCCACGCACTTTGGAAAAGAGAGACTCAACCTGTATACATTTTTGACCTAAGAATTATACTGCAAAATTTGGAGAAATGCGGATATTAAAGGTTAACTGCATTCTGGCTTAATTATGGGTCCTTGAAATGCAGATTCAATATTGAAACAATATTGATTATATTATAAAATCTTGGTATTAAAAAGTGTTGTCTTTTCATTTCCAGACAGATGCCAGTAGTAAAGCTATATTTTCAAAAGTGATGGTGATAACAAGTAAGTTTTAAAAATGTTTTAAGGGTAATGTTTGAATATCCAGTAATTTCTTGCTAATTTTTTAATACTGAAGAATTGATTAAAGTGCTTCCTTACTTTGAAGAAGTACCATGCTACTGAGTTTTCAAAATGAATTAGAAAAAATGGTGTAAAGAAAAACTGATTTAGTTTTTTGTTGGTTTGAGAGATGAAATTGGGAGGCAGGAGACAATCCTTTTTTCATTTTATAGAATCCATAAAAGAGATTCCTGGACCTGTACAGACTGCAGTACATAATGTAGTTTACAGCTTTCAGGTTTTTTGTGATCGATCTTTTCTTTTCTTTTTTTTTTTTTTCTTTTTTTTTTTACTCTCTGTTGGTTCATAGATCAAACCGTGTAAGTTGATGAAATACAGTGCAGAAAGGAATCTTGATATGATTCTGCATTTTGTAATAACATGGGGGAAATAAAGTAAAAAGGATAATAAGAAAGATTTGTAAGTCCTCATGTTCCAGTCCTAAAATTAGCATTAGAAATCAATTTTGCAATTCTCCAAATTTAAAATGGAAAGTAAGTGAAGTATTATAGAGTACAGAGCTGACTCAAAACATGGGATGAATCCTTCTCTCCCTAACTCAAGTTAAATATCTAGCAATACTTGGTTAGAGCCTTTGAGGTTGGTTTTCCTGGTACTTTTGAAATCAGTGAATAAATCTCCTTATTTAAAGGGAACTTGCCAGATCCTGGCAAAGCACAGGATTTCATGAAGAAATTCACTCAAGTTTTGGAAGATGATGACAAAATAAGGCACCAACTGGAAATGCTTGTTAGCCCAACTTGTTCTTGCAAACAAGCTGAAGGATGTGTGGTAAGAACAATAAATAAATACATAAATAAATTGCTGACTTTGTTTATTAACTTGTCTGCCTTTTAATATATTTACATAAATATTGCAGCGAGACATTACAAAGAAGTTAGGAAATCCCAAGCAACCTTCAAACCCATTCCTGGAAATGATAAAGTTCCTTCTGGAGCGGATAGCCCCTGTGCACATCGATACAGAATCTATCAGGTATATCTTTTCACTTAACTTGGGGTAAACCTCATTAAAACAGCTGCAGCAGGTTTTCCTCAGAATTCTTCTATTTGCTGAAAAGTTTGTATTGTCCTGTCCGAATGCTTGGATTATACATCATTAAAACTGAATACTCTTACTCCTGACATTCAATTCTACATATTGCCTTATTCTTGCTTTTTGTTTCTTTATACCATTTTCTTGATGCCTTCTTAATATACATCCACTTTCCTTCTCCAACTTATTTCCATTTCAAACTAATATTAATCCTTTTATGTACGTAAGACTATAAAAACTATAAACACAAATGGATAAAAAAAACAGAGAAATAATATATTAAAGTAACTAACAATTGTTACAACGTAGCAAAGAATGTACTAAAATAGTTATATGAGAGGGTTAAGAAAGACAAATATAATGTTAAATAAACCAGCGAATACAAGAAAGAAGTAAGAATTATGTTAAAAGGAGAGAAAGAGGTAAGGTGTGGACAGAGTTGGGGGTAAACGAAGGTTTAAGGAAGTAGAAGAGGGTGAGAGCATATAGTAAAGTAGAAAGAGTCATAAAGAAGGAGAATGAAAGAGTAAGGGGTAATGTAAGACAAAAGGATGAAGGTAACAACTTGGAGAAAGGAAGGAGAAGAGAAGAAGAAAGACGAGGAAAGGTAATAAAGGATGAAAGTGTAAGAAGAGGTTGAAGAGAAAGGAAGAGGTCAGAAAGGAAGAAAATGTAAATGAACAGATGGAACTTGAATAGAAGACTTGTCTAAGGGCCTTTGCAGACTGCTAGAAATAGTGCAAATTGAGTCCACTTTAATTGCCCTGGCTCAGTGCTAGGGAATCATGGGAACTGTATTTTTTTCTGAGACATTGAGCCTTCTCTGTTAGAGAACTCTGGTGCCATAATAAACTACAATTCTCATGATTCCCTAGCACTGCGCCAGGACAGTTAAAGTGGACTCAATTTGCACTATTTCTGGCAGTGTGCAAAGGCCCTAAGTGATATATGGAGATAATTAAAGTATCCTTTCTATGCCTTACCTGGAATGTTTGGATATATCTGGAATGCAAGTTACCCTGGTTGAATATAGTAGAATTACATAATAACAAGTGTTTAATAAGTACAATAAGTATTGTTTGTGTATGGATTGAATGTGTATTTTAAACTTTTAATTAATAATTTTTTTCAAAATTAAAAAAAACAACACCAAAAACCTGAATATGAGGTGAATCTTTCCCAGTTTTTCTTAGAAATAGGATGGAATTTGGGTAATTTTAGGATTGTGGGCCAAAAAAATTAACAATATTTAATGGGGTTGGGGGTTGCTTATAGTGACCGTAGGCTTCTTTATTTTTATATATATAGTTTTGTCAGCTGGGGAGGCAGTTTGGGGGGAGGAGTTCTGGCAGTATCAACAAAAGATGGCTCTTTGGTGTGACTGTCATTCCACCACTCTGAATTCCTTGGAGTTTGGTTGTATGCATAGCATTGTTCCAAGGGTATTTGATTTTGAGTAAAGGTAACGATGTTGCCCAGAAGAGCTTCTCACTTGCTGCTAGCAAGTTCCCCACATTTAGGTGCTTAGGTGTACATCTGTTAAGAGACCTAGCACAGTGTAATAGTTTGAACATTGGACTATGATTCTGGAGACCAGGATTTGAATCCCCACTAAGTCATGGAAACCTACTAGATGACGTTGGGCATGTCACATTCTCTCAGTCTCAGAAGAAGGCAAAAGCAACCCCCCTCTGAATAAATCTTGCTGAGAAAACTCCATGAAACATTTGCCGTAAGGTGAAAAATAAAAAAGCAGTAGAAAGTAGTAGCAGTAGACAGCATTTGTCTTAAAAGCTTAATGTATAACAATTAGTACTATGAGTTCACATTCAGTCAGACAGAGGGCTAAACTTCATCCCATTTGTTTGTTGTATTAGGAAGCAAAAATGCATGTTGATGATTAGCAATGTGATTATGAAATGATTTATAAACTTATCAGTGATAAATCTTCTCTTCCTTTGTTAGTGCTCTTATTAAACAAGTGAACAAATCTATAGATGGAACAGCAGATGATGAAGATGAAGGTGTACCTACTGATCAGGCAATTAGGGCAGGTCTTGAATTGCTTAAGGTAAGGATCCTCTTCAATTTGAGGGGGGAAGCACCTAATGATAATACCTTTTATTATGTATCCAGTCATGTTTCAAACTATATTTAGATAAACCATAATTTAAGCTGTGTTATCTAAGTATAAGAAGTTACATCAGCTGAGATGGTGATGAAGGAGACTGAAGGGAAATCTGAAGCACTTCCTTTATCCTAGTCTGTTTGCATTGTGGTTTGGTGTTGTTTGACAGTAGCCTCTGGCCTTTGCAGTAGCTATTAGTGTGGTCCACCTCTAGATTGTATGGCAATAATGGTAGAAGCCAATTTTATTCTCTGTGCCTCTGTTTACCTACCCTCTTTTTAGCCATAAACCTAGCTTTTGCTCCTGAAAGCTTCCAGCAGTAGAAGATGATATTTTTCAGCTTTTGTTTGCAGCAAAACAAACTTGGGGCTCAGAAGGGACAGAGTTCTTGAGAAAACCACAGTAGAATTTAGGGGCATATGTGGCAGTGGGCCACCCTTTTTTACCCCTGCTTAAGGGCCTAGAGGCTTAAAGACACAGATGATTTTTTTTTTGTTACTTTTGAATGTGTTCTGGCTGATGGGCTTACCATTTCTATTAATGTACTGACTGATCACTGCAATATGAAGATGACTTAGACCAGCAAACATTTTAGAGGCTGAGTGCCCAAACTAAAAGGCCTTCCGGCACCAGGTATTACACGGTGCCAGGGGTAGGACTTCTGCCCTCTGGGGACAGGACTTCCACCTTCTGGGGGCTGGACATCTGGGGGCTGGACATCCGGCAGGACTTCTTCCTCCTGCCCTCCTGAGCCTTCAGCTGCCTCTCCAGAGACAGCTGAAGGCTGGAGGGGAGGGCGAGGGGAGAAGAAGAGGAAAAGGCATGCACCTGTTCCTCAGCCTCCCCCCACACCATCCTTGGCCTTCAGCTGTCTCTGGAGAGGCAGCTGAAGGCTTGGGAGGGCAGGAGAAAGAAGTCCCGCCCCAGATGTCCGGCCCCCTAGAAGGTAGAAGTCTTGTCCCCAGAGGGCAGAAGTCCTGCCCCCGGCACTGTGTAATACCTGGTGCCGGAAGGCCTTTTAGTTTGGAGAGGCAGCTGAAGGCCGGGGAGGGTCTGGAAGGAAGAGGAAGAGGCATGTGTCTGTTCCTTCTCCTCCCTGCCCTCTGTGTGCCAGGGAAAATGGCTTCGTGTGCCATCTCCGGCATGTGTGCCATCGGTTTGCCATCACGGACCTAGATTCGTAGTTTCTGTTGCTCCTAGATACCATCTCCAGGAACCAAACAATCTTCTTTAGAGTTGGAGATGGTAATGTAAGCAGGATGATAGACAACAAATGGGTTGGATGAAATTTGACCAAACCCCAAATAAGAGTTCATATTCCAGCATATTCTGAGGTACCATGAGTTAAGAGTTTTCTTCTTTCCTTTGGGAGCTTAGATTTCTATTTTCTCCTTATTACTTTATTCTGTCTTTTGTTTCAGTTCTTTTTGCACAGTTTTTGCACGTTTGTTTATTGAAAAATTCTTATTGCCTGTAGCCTTGTTTAAGAGTTGCAATCTGTGTGTGTGTGTGAGAGAGAGAGAGATTCCTTTGCTTAGGAGAAAAATATTGTGTTGATTCCTCTTATTATCAGCTTATCTTCACATTGTAGCCAGTAGGCCTTTGAGGAAAATTCTTGCAGTCTGTTGGACCGTCTCCTAAGATCTCTATTTCAGCTTTCTAGATTCTAACCACCTTAAGTGCTATTGGCATTGCCAGAAAAATACGCAGTACTGATGTTGGTACTAAAGTTTTGAGATCAATAGACCTGTCCCAGGAACAGGAATATGTGCATTATTCTCACACTGGGAAACAGAAGAATTAAAAATGCAACCAAAAGGTTTTGCAAAAACAAAATGTTCCAATATTTGTTTTTGTTTGTCTTAGAGCAGGGGTAGGCAACCTTTTTGAGCCAGGGGCCAGGTTGCTGTCCCTCAGACAATTGGGGGGCCCCCCCGAAGCACAATAAATAAATAAATAAATGCACACTCTCTCAGCCCTAGAAAAGCCATGGCAAAACCCCTGTGGAGATTTTGCCAAGAAAAACCCAAGAACAAGTAATAACAGCAATAATCAATATCATCATGGCGGGTGGCAGCAGTGGCGACAGGACTGGCCTGGGGCCGGTCTGAAGGTCTCGGGGGCCGCATCGCCCCCCAGGCCTTAGGTTGCCTACCCCTGTCTTAGAGGTACCGGAACCTTACCCTCCCTTAGATATATTCAGTCATGGGATTTTTCCAGTACAGATTGTAGAGAACATTTCTTCTCATGCATGTCCAGATTATAGATCATTGTCTGAACATCAAGGAGAGAGGTGGAATCACAGTAGAACTGATTCCAAGAGATAATACTCAAACTAGGCTTGAACCTTCAGATCACTGCCTTTTGTTCCTGGCACCCACAGTTTTGTACGATTGGAACAGTCAGTACATTGAAGCAGAATCATCTCTTCATCATCATCTTTTTGTTCATCCTGGAGTCACACTATGAAAACCAACATAATGATGGTTGACATTGTTAACCTAGGCCAAAATCTCATTATACTTGGTTGCTGTTTCTTTATTGGGACTCGTATGAGAATGTTTACAGTTATGCCGTTTATTCTTCCTTTTACCTGACCCACTGTCACTGGGATTAGTATCCAGTTTATCTTAGAGGATGCTCACAGTTTTGTAGTTTGATTACTACATAGTGCCTGCAGACCATTGTACTCACATATTTGGACCACAGCTACTGCAATGGGTTGGTACGGTACTTTTTATACGTTCACTGTGCCTATATTGGTTATGAGGTAGTGAATCTACTCCTTTGCCCCTGGCTGTTACTTCTTGGACACTTCTGTTTCTTCCTTTGCCCTGGCCTGTATGGGGTTGATATAGCTATTTCCTTTTTCATCAGTGTTGATAATCTTTGTGATCCTGATCTGTCTATTAAAGCCACTCTAGTCTTTAGTATATACATTGCCCCATCATTAGTAGCAACAGTGGTACACTTTGGTACTTTTCAATATCACAATCAGTTCCTTGTCTGAACTCAGTACTACCTCTGTTCACTCTGTCAATACTGACAATGTTTTTAAGATTGGGCATGCATTGGATGTGTGACATGCCCTGACATCTTATTTTAGAACTTAATTTAGCAATTTTTCATCTGTCATTTTGGACCCAGGAAGGCTTAACCAGTATCTTCCCCATGTTTGGAAAGTGGTTTAAGACTTTATCCTTTCCTTACTAGTTTGCTGAATTGCTCCTCCACCACAATGTTGTACAAAATCTGTTACCACATCTGTGGCATTTCTAAGAGGCATTCCTCAGCCTAACGTCTGCAAAGCAAGTATGTGATTGGAACCATCAGCATGCTTTTGCCATCACTGTGCTGGTATTTATTCTAGATGGGAGGCTACTTTTGGCAGAGTGGAAGTTTCTTCTGTCTAGATGTGCCTTCCATCTGTCTGCAGGTAAACTTGCCTGTTAACATGTTCCATATGTGATGAGTAGAGATCACAGCCTTGAAAGATAAGACACCTACCTACTGCAGTTCTCCACATAGTTGTGTGTACATTGATACAACTGACTTCTTCTTCGTGGTCTCTGCGTATCACACAAATGGGTTTTGTCTGCGCATGCGCAGCTAGCTCGGAACCTTCTGGAATTACTAGGCAGAAGTTGGATTGCAACTTTTTGGCGGTAGCTCCGCCCACCTCTATATAGGCCCTTGCATTCCCACTCGATCCTCAGTTCCTTTCGTCCGCCGCTTTGCAGCTTGCAAGGAACCTCGTCACTAGTGCAGTTACTCGACTAACGGTTTTGACCCTTTTTCGGCTTGACTGTTCTTCGGATTGCCACTTATTGATCTAATAATTTGACCTCGGACCGTTTATCGACTTTGCCTTCGACTACTCCCTCAATTTGGTGCTTCTGATTGTAATCCGACTCGGACTACCTCTTGACTCTGCCTTCGCTTCGTCCTCAACTCGACGACATGGCCTCCTTCAAACATTGTGTTTCTTGCAACTCTAAGTTGCCAACCTCTAATAAGCACGATGAGTGCATTTTCTGCCTCGGGGATACCCATAATTCTGCAACCTGCAAAATGTGCAGGAAAATGACGCTGCAAGCTTTGAAGAACCGCATGGTCAAACTAAAGGCAGCACTTTGGGAAAAGGCCTTGCAGGCCGAGTCCCCTCCCTCGGCCCTGGCTGCCGTAGCCATCAGGAAGCCTTCCTCGGATCCCCCTCAGCAAAGGGGAAGATCCAGGGAGAGATCCAAGAGGTCTTCCAAGAATAAGGAGAGTGTTGAGTCCTAAGGGCTTGGAAAGGGGTGGAAAGAGGTCCTCCAAATGTAAGCACTTGGAGACTATCGATGAAACTCCCTCGTCCTCCAAAAAAGCTCGTTCGTTGTCTCCCCATCATTCCACCGACGGGGAACAACCGATGCCCTCTAAGAGCAAGTCTCGATCCGGGGATACTCACAGGACCCCGTTGTTATCACGCTTGGCGCCTCCATCGGTGGCGTTGTCTGTACCGACTTCTACAGGACCGCTGGGTTCGAAACCGACCTCTCCGATGGTGTGCCTTGACACCGAATCCAAGGCGGAAATCCAGCCTCCAGCTGCGACGCAACGTGTGGTTATGCCTCCCACCGTCTCTCCATCTTCAGCCCGGAATATCGGGTCCGAGGATAACCCATTGCCTACATCTGTTTCAGGCCAAATACAGCAGCAGGCTTCAATTAACCCAGCTTCGGACCCATGGATCACCAGGTTTCCACAGCTGGTTTACAACGAGGCTTCCAACAGTTACATGCTCCCGGTTCAACTTGAGCAGTTGCTCCTCATGGAAGATCAGAGATCCCAGTTCCAATCCTTTTCTGCTATTCCGGTTTTAACTCAG
This sequence comes from Phrynosoma blainvillii, assembly GCA_026167975.1. Lineage (NCBI taxonomy): Eukaryota > Metazoa > Chordata > Lepidosauria > Squamata > Phrynosomatidae > Phrynosoma > Phrynosoma blainvillii. The sequence continues at coordinate 315,736,354 of JANUYF010000003.1, read as the reverse complement.
AAGCCATACTCCATTCCTGCTACACAGCAGCCCCCTCCTTCTCTGGTACCATCGTCTCACTGTCTTCCTGCAGTGCAGCAGCCTCCTTCCTCTCTGGTTCTGATGCACCGTTCCTCCCCATCTCCATCCCCAGGACCATCCCGGCGCCGCCATCATTCCAGTGATTCCCATCAGCTTTCAACTCCTCCACACCGATCGTCTGTTTCTCGCCGTCCTTCTTCCTCTCGCCGTCGTTCCTCCCAGTCTAAACACCGTTCCTCGTCTTTTAGTTCTGCGCTTCCAGCTAGAAGCCAATGTCGGAGAGGTGAGCTTAAAAATCTACGCCACCCTTCATCTCCCGACTCTACCCCATTTTATCGTTCTATTTCACCGGGCCCATCGACCGAATCCGATGATGACCTGGACTGGTCTCCCACCCAAACTAGACCACCTTTGAATACCCAATCGTCCTCTCCTTCCGATGATGTTCGCTCCTTCGCGGACCAAATCCTTCGAATGGCTCGTGCCCTTGATCTTGCAGTCACCGAACCTGAAGATGATGAGCCCTCTGACCAACTTGAAAAACGGGCTCAGAGTAGAGTGATTGAAAGGCCAGCCATCCCCTACATGCCCTCCCTGGCCACGATATTGAAAAGATCTTGGGAGATACCAACATCTACCTCTCATATCTCGAAACGAATGGACAATTTATATCGGATAGCCGATCCAAAGCCTGCATGGATGACAAATCATCCACACCAAAACTCAGATATAGTGGAGGGTGCACAATATGTCTCCACATCAAAATCATCCACTTCACCGGCAGACAAGGAAGGAAAGAAGATCGATTTCTTGGCGAAGAAATCCTATTCTCATTCCGTCCTAGGCCTTAAAGTGGCAAACTATGTAGGATGTTTGGGTGCCTATACTCACCATCTCATGGAAAAGCTTGCGCCAATCCTTGAGCACTTGCCGGAGGAACATAAACCGTACGCCCTTGCCCTTCAGCAAGAGACACATGCAGTCGGGACTCAACAAATAGTTACGGTCTGTAATCTCACTGAATGTTCTTCGAAGACGTTGCTTAACGCAATTCTACTTCGCAGACATGCATGGTTACGAGCAGCTGATTTGACGACTCAAGCCAAATCAACCATTGAGGACTTACCCTTCGATCAATCCGGTCTCTTCCACAAAGACACGGATGAAAAACTTAACCTGAAATACAAAATGAAAACTGCTGCACGAAAGCATGGCATCCAACCGTCCCAACCCTTCCGGAAGAGGTTCGGATATTACCAACCAAGACCGTGGTACCCGTCCTCACAGCATCCTTTCCAACAAGACGCTTCCCAAACCCAAAGTCAGTCATGACGGAGGCAAGCTCCATGTCCTTCTTCTTCTGGCCGCCGCCAACAACAACAGAGGCAGACGTTCCGAAGGAAACCCTTTGAAACCAGAAAGAAGCAATGATGTGTTGCCACGCACTCTGTCGACAGATTTGATGACAAACTAAGGCCCTTCCTTAACACTTGGGCCACCATCACTTCCGATTCCTGGGTGCTTGACATTGTCAAGAGGGGCTATGCCCTGGAATTTGAAGAACTCCCACCAACTGGAGCTATTGTCATCACAACCCCCTCTGACACCTTACTCAACGAAGTGCACGCCTTGAAAGACAAAGGAGCAATTGAACCTGTTCCCAACTCTCGGGCTCGATACTGTTTCTTTTCCTGCTACTTCATTGTACCCAAAAAAGACTCGGGCCTTAGGCCCATTTTGGACTTGAGAGCACTGAATTCCTTCATTGAATACAGACGATTTCGCATGACAACCCTTTCTTCTATTTTGCCTCTTTTGCAGAAAGACCATTGGTTCGCCACCATCGATCTCAAGGACGCTTATTTTCACATCAGCATCCGAGAGGAACATCACAGATTCCTGGCCTTCGCAGTGGGCACAGACTGCTATCAATACAAAGTCCTTCTGTTCAGACTGTCTTCGGCACCGAGAGTCTTCACCAAATGCATGGCTCTGGTTGCCACTTTCCTGCATCTCAAGGGGACAACAGTCTTCCCATATCTCGACGACTGGCTTCTTACAGCTCCGTCCCGAGAGAAACTCAATGACATCCATTTTACCCTCGATCTACTCGATTTGTTAGGACTCAAAGTCAACGAGGAGAAGTCCACCCTCATACCCTCCAAGAGAGTCAGGTTTATCGGAGCGATCTTGGACTCAGAGCTGGAGAAAGCCTTCCTCCCGGAGGACAGGTTTACAGCCTTGACCGCTTCCATCAGGACTTGCCAAGGTTCAGGCCCATCTGGTACAGACAGTAATGGGGCACAACCTTTGTGACACCATGGGCGAGGCTTCGCTTCAGACCCGTTCAATCCTGGTTCCTATCCTCGTTCGATGCCACTTCCGACTCCCCCTCAAAATGGCTCACCATCCCGCCTCGAGTTGCAACGTCTCTTCGTTGGTGGCTCCATCCCGACAACGTTTGTTCAGGGATGCCATTTCTGCCTCCTCAGCCGGAAGTCACTCTCACCACAGACGCATCAATGGAAGGTTGGGGAGCCCACTCCAGAGAACTAACAGTGAGAGGAGTGTGCTCCTGAGACGAAAAGAATCTACATATCAACGCTTTAGAGATGCTTGCTGTGGAGGAAGCACTCAAGGCTTTCCAAATAGACTTGTCGGACAAAGTAGTTCTGCTCATGACGGACAACACCACCATCATGTATTACCTGAACAAGCAAGGTGGAACCAGATCTTCAACCTTGCTCAACATCACACTTCGCATATGGGACTGGTGCAGTGACCACAACATTCTCCTCCAATCCATTCATCTCCCTGGGCAGGAGAACGAACTTGATGACAGCCTCAGCAGGTCCTCCAATCTGTGTCATGAGTGGCGTCTTCACCCCGAGACTGTTTCCCATCTTTTCACCCTCTGGGGGACCAGAGACATCGATCTGTTTGCCACGGAGGACAACACTCATTGCAAAGAGTTTTGTTCGAGGATACTGACCCGGACTTGTCGAGGCGATGCCTTCCAGTTTGTGTGGTACGGAAGGAAGTTTTATGCGTTTCCTCCATTTCCACTCATAACCAGAGTACTCACCAAGATGCGAACGGACAGGTCAGATGCCATCTTGATCACTCTGTGGTGGCCGAGACAACCTTGGTTCACTCCACTTCTTCACCTGTCTCAAGAAATCTACTGCCGACTTCAGTACCGTCCAGATCTCCTCACGATGCACGGGGGCAGAGTCCGCCACCCAGACCTGGACTCGCTACCTCTGGTAGCGTGAAGAATTCGACCTTAAGCTCACTTCCAGCTCATCTACAGACAGTAATTAAGGCAGCCCAGAAACCTTCTACCAGAAGGTCCTACTCTTACAAGTGGAAGAAGTTCAGGGGCTTCCTCTCATCCAAAGGGATTCTTCCATCCCGTGTTTCGGTACCGACGGTACTTGAGTTTCTTCTTTCCCTCTCTGAATCAGAACTTTGCCTTGCTTCTGTCAAATGCTCCCTCTCCGCTCTTTGCTCTCATTACCAGCTGGAGGGCAGACCGTCTTTCTTCTCTGACCCCTTAGTCAAGGGATTTCTTAAAGGACTCAACAACCTACACCCACCATCCTTGGTACCGACGCCGGCTTGGAGCCTGGACTTGGTACTGTCTTACTTCTCTACGAAACCTTTTGAGCCCATGGCTACTACTGACATTAGACTCTTAACATGGAAAACAGCGTTCCTTGTAGCTTTGACTTCGGCTCGCCGGGCCAGTGAGCTATGTGCTCTAAGGATGGACCAGCCATATCTCCGGTTTCATAAAGACAAGGTGGTCCTCCGTACCAATATTACCTTCTTGCCGAAAGTCGTGTCTGCCTTCCATATCAACCAGGACATTGTGCTACCCACCTTGGCCCCGAACCCGACCACTGAGGTCGAACAAAAACTACATACACTGGACGTTCGTAGGGCTTTGTCCTTTTATCTGGAGCGTACCTCGGGCTCGAGGCACTCGGAGAGACTTTTTGTATGTTATTCTGAACACAAGAAAGGACTGCCTGTCACTCCACAAAGACTGTCCAAGTGGGTGACTTCGGCCATCCACTTGTGCTACGAACTAGCAGGCAAGACCACCGGGCCGGGTGCGTGCGCACTCCACAAGGGCGGTAGCTTCATCATCTGCTTTCCTGTTTGGCATTCCCTTAGAAGATGTATGTAGGGCAGCTGTCTGGTCCCAACCAATGACTTTTATTAAACACTATAGGTTGGATGCACGAGCCAGGCAAGACGCTGCCTGTGGGAAAGCAGTATTATTATCTGGACTCCATTGAATGTTGTTGTATATGTTTGCACTAAATTTGTTATGCACTCAGATGAATATATTGAATATTGGGTTTATAGTGTAAATGTACATACAATGATGCTTGAATTGAAAGTTTACTTATTCCTCATGGAATACCAATACGGGTTCTTCTTGAATTCTGACTTGAATTTATGCAATTGTTTACTATTATTCCATTGCACTTGGAACTCATTGACTGATGGGTTACAATCAATTCCTGATGTACTTGAAATTGATGCATGTGAAGGTTCAGGTGCCTATTACCTTGGCTATTTTTGTGCCAATAAACTTTCTTGTTTGCACCTCTCAGCCTTGTGTCAGGACACTCCCTCCTTCAGGGACATTAGCTTGCTAGTCTGAACAACCCATTTGTGTGATTTGCAGAGACCACGAAGAAGAAGGACAGGTTGCACACCTGTAACAGTATTTCTTCGAGTGGTCATCTGCGAATTCACACAAATCCTGCCCAACCCCCCCTCAGTCGTGTCCTACTCTAAGTTGATAACCTTGCTGTCGCTTTGTAAGCGGCGTACTTGGAACTGAGGATCGAGCGGGAACGTGAGGGCCTATATAGAGGTGGGCGGAGCTACCGCCAAAAAGTTGCAATCCAACTTCTGCCTAGTGATTCCAGAAGGTTCCGAGCTAGCTGCGCATGCGCAGACAAAACCCATTTGTGTGAATTCGCAGATGACCACTTGAAGAAATACTGTTACAGGTGTGCAACCTGTCCTTCTCCCTCAAATGGCATATTTCTGTAAATTTTTTGAAAGAGTGTTGGTAAAGTTATTGAACTGGCAACAGGTTCACCTTAGAGTTTAGAGAGTAGAGGAAAGGGGCAGAACTTAAGTTCTGGAAGGTTTCAAAACTAAACTCTGCATAGACATAGGATCCATGTATATTAATATATAGGAGACCACTCAAAGAACCACAGTTAACAGCTAACACTGCCTCTTAACTTGGCCGGGCTGCCATTGTCTATAATTTGGCATACAATGAATGTCTTCCTTGCTGAGATTTTCTCTTTTTATCTTAAGTGAATATTGGGATGTAATGGTTCAGTCTGTATGTAGTACATGAGAATTACATTTTAAAAGTGCCTTACTGATTATTCTTACAGGTGCTTTCGTTTACACACCCTATCTCCTTCCATTCAGCTGAAACTTTTGAATCCCTTTTGGCTTGTCTAAAAATGGATGATGAAAAGGTAGCTGAAGCTGCGCTGCAAATTTTCAAAAACACGGGAAGCAAAATTGAAGAGGATTTCCCACACATCAGATCGTGAGTTAAATACATTAAGATACAATATACTTTATTATGCTATACAGTTGGGAAATATTGGGTAAAATTTACATTTCCCTGAAGTCAATAATGACAGTTTCATTAGATTTGATAGGGTTGAATTGCCAAATGACATTTACGAAACTAAATTTAGAGGAAAACTGAGTTCAGGTAGAGGCTCTGCACAGAAGTTGATACCTATTTATTTATATTAATTATGCGAATAACACAAATATAAAGTATCACCACCAGACATTTAGTATACAAAGGGATCTTGTGATACCTTTGAGGCTAACTGCAAGAAAGAAGCTGGTAGCATGAGCTGTCATAGACTTGAGCCTACTTTCTCAGATGCAGAGGCTCAAGTCTGCTAAAGCTCATGCAACTAGCTTATTTCTTTCAGTTTCAAATATGCTACAAGATCCCTTTGCATATTGATTTTCCAGACTAACGCAGCTATATCTTTGAATTCTATCACCAGACATTTAGTGCATTTTAATGGCATCTTTTCCAATGAAAGATACTGGGATGAGTGTTCTGCCATGTTATTTCCATCTCTTTATCACCTCCCATGTTGTTCACACCAGATATTTTAGTGGGTGTGAGTTTGCTTCTTCTAGCTGATAAAACAATCAACTGTTTGTCAGTTCTACTCGTCAAGAGACCATAGTGTTCACATTACAATCAGCCCCCTACATATGCAGCTTTGACTCTTGCAGATTTGATTAATGTGTTCTCTGGGAATCTCTAGGTCCTCCATTGTGTCTCTGCTGGAAGTTGACCATAGAGTCACACTAGATGACTTAGAGATTCCTAGAGAAAAAATGTCTCTGGATGTTTGTGGGTCCTCCAGCATGATTCCATGGTAAACTTCCACCTGATGTTAACCATGGAGTTGCATTGGAGGACCTAAATATTCCTAGCGGGATGTTCTGTCAGGTAAAAAATAAATAAATAAATAGTTTATTATTTGTGGATTTTCCACTTTCACAAGGTCCTGTGCCCCTAACCTCAGTGAATGCAGAGGGCCACTGTAGTGAGATTTATGCATTTCTCATGATACAATGGCTGGGGAAAAGTGTAAACCATTCAGTGCTTTTCAGAAATGTATATGTGTTTGCATCCGTAAAACAAAATAACAAAAAAAAGTTGAACTGATGACACATGACCAGGAATAGTTAGAGATAGCATTTCTCATTTGAAATGGTTGCTTTATTATTATGATTATTTTAATGTGCCTCTAATCTTGAGGCATGAGCCAGCATGGCATAATGGTTGGACTGTGACTTTGGAGACCAGGGTTCGATTCCCAGCTTGGCCATAAAACCCAGGAGTCACATGATCTTGGCCTCAGGAGAAGGCAAAGGCAAACCTCCTCTGAATAAATCTTGTCAAGATTTCCAGAAGCTGGAAATGACTTAAAGTCACAGAACACACACACAGAAACACCCACAATCTTGAGGCTGTTGTTGAGGTTTCCTATCATGTTCAGTGGTGAAGAAGTGGGGCCTCACATGTAAACTGACTAGAATAAAAAGTGTTTTAGAAGGGCAGCCTATAATTTTGATAAAACCTGATCATACATGTTCTGTTTATATTATCTGAGAGTTCCATGGATCTTCAGAGTTGTAATTACAATTTAATCTGTATCTGTAACCTATGAGAAGAAGTAAAAAGGCATCCAATCGTGTGTTGAGGGTTTTTCCAATTGTTGAGGTGCCATCTGCATTCAGAGAATTGTGTTTTATTCACACTCTGTGAATATTTTACTTTTGTGTGTAATATTTCCCTCTCCATCCTTTGTCATAGACATGTGATTGAACTGATATGTTTGTAACTATTATCAATTCGTAGCAAACATACACATGTTTAGTTTTATTTAAACAGTTATGTTTTACTTCTAGAGCTTTGCTTCCAGTCCTGCACCATAAAGCTAAAAAAGGACCACCTCGTCAAGCCAAATATGCTATTCACTGTATTCATGCAATATTTTCCAGCAAAGAAACACAATTTGCACAGATATTTGAGGTAATTGTTTTTAATGTTTTATGTTTAAGCTGTATTTATATTTCTGACACATAATCATATATGACTTGTTCAATGTTAACAGACAAAGTATGGTTTTGTAACGTCTTCAAATATTTAAAATTGCTTTTTAAATAATATTTGATTAGTAGGTTCCCTTAATTGTTTTAATAATTGAAAATATTTTTAATACACTGCAACAGACTTGGGGATATATGAATCTCAATAGTCCCATTCATTTATACTCAGTGTTTGTATTTCTTTTTAGCCTCTACATAAGAGTCTTGATCCAAGCAACCTTGAACATCTAATTACACCTCTGGTTTCTATTGGCCACATAGCTTTGTTGGCACCTGATCAATTTGCTGCCCCATTGAAATCTCTGGTGGCCACCTTTATTGTTAAAGACTTGTTAATGAGTGACAGGGTAAGAGCTTTTTAAATTGTAAATTCAACGTTTACAGCAAGATATATGTATTTTCTTCATATATTAGCATAAAATATGACTATATAGCTCTCATATTGTCAAAGTACTGGTAAATAACAAAATGATTTAAATCTTTCAATTTCAAGTTAGGCAAGACAGAAATATAAAAGCTAAGTCCTTAAACAAATTGGTTTGAATCTCATCTTTCCTGCAGCTTTCCCCTTTTTATTAAAATAAAGATTGTTTTTCTTCTTTAATCATTTGCAAGTACATAAATTCTCTGAGTATTACAGAATGCACATATTTACTGCATTCTTGGTGTCACAGATCCATTCTCTAATCCTGTGTCCATAACAGCATTTATTTTTCTATTCTTTATTCTCTGTGCACTAGTTCATATATTACCATCTTACTAATAGGATATTCTGATGCTTGTTTCTACTGCTAGAATAACTGAGAATGACTTGCTTAAAAATTCAATGTTTTCCCCAAAGTATAAGATAGTATATAAACGACAAGATATATTACTTTATTCAGATGCCAGGGAAAAAGACAACTAAATTGTGGGTGTCAGATGAAGAAGTTTCTCCTGAGACGCTTGTAAAGGTAAGTCATTTAAAAGCCTTTATTTGCATAATGATCTTGACTGTAGCATATTTCTGCCCTGTCTTACATGCTAATTTTAACTCCAGGCTAATTTGGTTTTTGTTGTTTGCACATCTGACCTTCTGTCATTCATAGCCATGCTCTTAAATTTTCCTTTAACATGGTAGATAGATAGATCTTGATTTAGTTTGAGGATCAAAGAACATTGTGTGCACTAAACTTCAGTGGCTTATATTTTCAATATGTACTTTAAAGTTCTTGCATGGGAGGGGGTCATGTCAGTCCCCTAGACTCATGTTTTGGAGCAGAATTTACATAGAGGTAGACCTACAGTGTAGTCAAACTAGGACATTGGAACTTACAGAAAAGTAAATAATATTTCCAAATTTCAGGAACTTGTCATTTAGTTTCCTTTCCATGAACAGAAATCTCCCAGGCTTAAAAATAAATACCACATTCTTCCAAATCAATAGACTCTTGTAATACAGAGTGCTTTCTTGTCCAAACCAATGTAATATATGGAGAGAGGGAAAACTCCAGTGCTTTTTGGGGGGCAAACTATAATACAGAGGAGAAATTAAGTATTTTGAGCCTAGGAGATTTCTGTTTATAGAAAGGAAACTAAATGACAAGTTCCTGAAATTTGGGAATATTATTTACTTTTCCGTAAGTTCCATTGTCCTAGTTTGACTACACTATAGGTCTACCTCTATGTAAATTCTGCTCTAAGACATGAGTCTAGAAGACTGACATGACCCCTTCCATGCAGGAATTCTAAAGTCAGTAGAGTAATCCCAATAATGGCCTTTAATTGGAGGATGGAATTGGAAGTCAGTGGGGTAAGTAAAGACCCCATCACCAGTCACTGTTTGTTTAATTTTAATTATCTTGTGTTTTCTGGCTCTGCTTATTTGTGTGAAACACACTTGATGCTGCAAACACAAAAACTGCTTTTGTTGTGAAGCATTTGTGTACCCTGGAATAGATTGTAATTCTTATCAGTGTAGGAAAATGCCTTACAATAAGGAGTATAAAGTTTCTTTTTTTATCATGGTGTGTGAGTTAATTTGTTATTTGCATGCATTATTTATATAAACACACACACACAGTTGCCCCTCCGTTTTCATGGAGGGTCTGTTCCGGAGCCCCCCCCACCCCCCACCCGTGTAAACAGAAAACTGCAAATATTCAAACCCCATAGGCTTGAATGGTGGCATGCGCCTGAGGGCGCATGGCCCATTTTGTCCCCCTCCATTTGCCGCCTGCGAACAGGCAAGGGATGCAGACTTTAAGTCTGCAAAAACAGAGGGGCGACTGTATATTGCAGTAGGTGACAGTCTTCTAATTTATCCTCACTGTTATGTAAGATTCTAATCTCTGACAAATATAATTATTTCCCATTGCTGTGGATATTTCCAGCAGCTTTGCCCTTGATTTTTAGCTTCATGATATATAAAGGTGGTTGATCTGTAAGTTCTGAGAATTCATGCATTGGTTAATGCAACTGATATTACAAAGTTTTGTTCAAGTTCTGAAGAAAATTTTCCATGAAGCTATAGCTATATACTCCTTTCTGTGTTTTTCCCCTCCTTCTATCCCCCTACCCCTGTATACTTTTCATAGCAGAAGCAGATTTTTGATCGAGCTCATTATGTTGACAGTGTAGTGACCAACCACGTACTGCAAGACAAAAACATGTCTTGATATCCTCCTTTAGGAGCAAGCTATAGATAACATATATGCAAAAATGCATACTGTACTGAAAAGCATCTGTTATGAAAAATAGAACTACAATACTTTACAACTATTATGTTAGGTATATTTTTAAAGACAAAAATTATTAATATAAAAATTATTAATAAGAAAAAATATTATTAGAAAAGAAAAAAAATTATTAGAGTGGGTGGAAAAAAAACCACAAGGAAAAAAAATAGGCTAACATTTAACCTAAGTGAATCGGATACTTTATAGTGTAAGGTTAGGACTCACTAGAACTGTCATGTTGCTTGTTCCCAGGTCAGGCCTTATGAATGAATGCTGGCCTCAGTGAAAGCCTGGGGGAGGGAGAATGAGACAAAAGGCCAATAGAAGACCACTGAGGGCCTTTACAGACTGCCAGAAATAATCCAGCTTCAGACCACTTTAACTGCCCTGGCTCAGTGGTAGGGAATCATAGGAATTGTAGTTTTTTCTGAGACATTGAGCCTTCTCTGTCAGAGAGCTCTGGTGCCACAATAAACTACAGTTCCCATGATTCCCTAGCATTGAGCCAGGGCAGTTAAAGTGGTCTCAAGCTGGATTATTTCTGGCAGTCTGTTCCGGCCCTGACTGGCTTTGAAGGAGAAGCCCTATAAGGCAGAAGTTGCAAGAGGAAAAAAGATGTAGGGGTTGCAGATTTTCCTTTGAACTTGGGTTGCAAAGGAATGATGGATTGTCATCTAGGACTTTTGTCACACCTTGTCTGGCTGCTAGAGTTGAGAAAATGTACCCAGGAGAGCAGTAGGCAGAGAGATTTAGGGAGAGCTGCAAAATGAATCCCTGTACAGAAATGGGAGAGCCAGGCAAGTTGAAAAGGTAAAGAGAAACCTAGTGTTGGATAGAGTGGAATACCTTTCTGCAACATCTTAGGTACCTTTTCTTCATTTCTTTATTTGTATGTGGGCTTATTCCCTGGGCCTCTAAATCTCCCAGTGTACCTTATCTGGGGATCCTTATCCTAAGACCACTTACCTGTGTACCACAGAATCTCATCCTGAAGCTATTTTAACCAGTACATTGTATAACTGCCTAGCTGAGGACTCTCTAATCTTAAAATAAAGGCTGCATCTAGAACTGTGGAGAACACTGAATATAATTCCTAGCAAGCTGCAGGCAGGACTGAATATAATTCATAGCAAGCTGCAGTATAATTTACCATGTTGGAGAATTTACTCATGACTGAGTCAGTTATTGTATATATGCAGTGATAATTGGAATAAAGGTAACTAACAAGACATGGAATGTGGTGTTTTTCTTTTTGAACATTTTTAAAAAGAAAATTGAATTACATACTTTATCTGCACATACTATGCAAATAAGTATATTTATAATGGAGGAAAAAGCTCTCATTGTGTCAGGATTGTTTTTTAATCCTGGAAGAGGAAGCCTTGATTGCATCCATCCATCCTGAAAGAGAATTTCTAGAGGAGCATCTGTTCTTGTTATGAATATTACTTTGATCTAAATCAGTGATCTAAATCACTCATATTTCCAAACTATATAGTGGTCACATGGGGGTGGGATTGCTTGCACTTACTTGCAGTTATTAAAAGAGTGTGCCCACTTCTGGGCACTTTGAATTCAGCCTCATCCACTGTTGGCATGTACAGCCTGGCCACTTTACTCTGAAGGATGTGAGACAGAACTGAAACTAAGATTTATTTCTCTGGTGCACTGGTGGCTCAGTGGTTAAATGCCTGTACTGCAGCCACTCACTCATAGACCACAAGGTTGCGAGTTCAATCCCAGCCAGGGCTGAGGCTCTACTCAGGCCTGCATCCTTCCGAGGTCGCTAAAATGAGTACCCAGCTTGTTCGGGGGCAGTCAGCTCACAGTTGTAAACCGCTTAGACATCCCATAGCGCAATATGAAGCGGTATATAAATAAAGCTGCTTTCTCTAAATGGGAAGGGTTTCCAGTGAAGCACATTGTTCTCAGGGTGGTGTTTTAATTCATTCTGCTGGTGGTTGTCTGGGCACCTGCACTTTACTACTGCCTGCTTGAGGGTCCTTAGATCCATGGCCCTACCTCCTACCTCTACCTGTTTGTGGGTCCCTAGATCAGATGCCCTTATCTAATGTGCCTTAGAGAGCTGCAACTCCTTAACTAATGGATTCTAGACCTCAACAGAGGGCACAAAACACAGTACATTTTCCCTGGCAGCTTATTTTCCACTATGCTCACTTTCTGATAGCCACTTTCATTTCTATCAGCCATTCAACCCTGCTACATACCTAGTGCTGTTTACTGCATGAGCCACCCATCCACCCACCCACCCACTACAGCCTGCTTTTATCTGTCATAAAAAATAGGCATCGGGGGGGGGGGGGGGGGGGCGGGGCCTGAGCAATGGCCGGGTAAGGACTGCCTGGTCTTTCAGAGTGCTCGGAAATAGACAATTGCAGTAAAAAAAAAACCTCCCAAAGAGAGAAATGTTGACTCTTTGAGATGAATTTATAACAAGAAGATACAAGGAACATAAAAGGTAAAAAAAAATTATTATTATCTCAAGAGTAGACTTAAAATAGCTTACTTTCGTTTTGTGGGGGACGGAGAATCACGGAGGAAGCTTGTCCGCCATTAAAAAGATTAACGAGGCAGCTAGAGGCTGTTAAAATTGGACTTTGAGATAAGGAATTAAGCTTTGTAACTGCCTTAAAGTGAATGGAATTAACCCACAAATCATAAGTGGCTAGAAGCTTGAACGAGAGGAGATAAAAGACGATAAAAGTACTATCCACTGCTGATTGCTTAAAAGGGAGGAACTGGGAGGTGAATAAAACGGAGTGAATATTAAATAAGTGTATATGTCAAAAAGGCCAAAAATATTAGGGGGAAAGCTTTGGAAGAGAGGTTTAAGACAAACTGAGAAAGATAAACCTTCAGATAGAGCCTTTGGAAGACTTGTTAGATTGGAACAAACTGAACAAAAAGAAATGTTAAGAAGCCCCCCTAAAAAAATGGCTGCTTCTACAAGTTCACTCCCAGAAAAGCAGGGAGAAGGAAAGGGGAAAGATAAAACAGATGCAGGAACAGGAGCAAAAGCAGGAATGACGGATTGTGAACAAATGAGGACTATGATTACAGAAATTATGAAGCAGGAGAATGAGATGAGACATAAAGAGATGAATGATTTTCTGGAAAGACAGAAAAATGAAATTTTACAAGCAAGAGATGCAGACAAGCAAACCTTTTTAACAACAATACGAAATGAAAGAGAGGCTATGACAAAGCAATTTCAACTACAAATGCAACTTGAAAGGAAAAGTTCAGATGAAAAGTTTATGGAAATACAAAGAAATATAAAACAAATACAAGAGGATGTGCAAACATTAAAATCAGATAACAAGGAAAGCAAGATTATACAAGAGAGACAACAAAGAGAAATTGAAACCAATAGAGCTAAATTGTCTGAAATGGACAAAAAACTTATATATCTGCAGGATTATCAAAGAAGAACCAATTTTGTTATTAAGAATATACCAGAGTTGGAGAAAAGAGATAGAAAATATGATTTGCAATCAAAAATTTTGAAATGGTTACAAGAAATCTCCCCATCCTTAAATTGGACTGAATCAGACTTTGAAAGAATTCACCGCATTGGACCAGTGACAAACAAGATGGCACCACGAGATGTAATAGTAAGAGTAATTAACTACAATAAAAAGGAAGGACTGATGAATATGGTGAGGAAGAATCCGGAAAAATTAAAATTTCAAGATGTCGATGTAGAAATTTATAACGACTATTGTCTTCAAACGAAAATGTGGAGAAGAGCGATGAAACCGTGTACTACTATGTTGAGAGGAGCGGGAATTTACTACACTTGGGGACATCCTATATTCCTGAAATTTCAAAAAGCAGGAAAGAGATATAGGATTGATTCAGTGGAACAAGGAATACAGTTGTTGAAAGATCTTGGGATATATAAAGAAGAAGGAGGAACAACTGGAGAGTCTAAAAAATCTAAAGGGAATGGAGCTGTCGTCCAGGTTGGAGTATTGGGAGGAGAAGAATTATTGGGAGCATGTGGAGGAAGCGGACTCCCATAGACGAAAAGAGAAATTACTGCAATCAAGCACAAAGTTAAATTTATTGTTTTTATGAGCACTCGGGGGGTGGGCGGTTTCTTTGGGCCTTGGGATGTCTTCGTCACCCCTCTCCACAGGGGTAGTTTCGGCGACCGGGGCTAGAGCAATGCGCTCTAGCAAGAAGAAGTGGAGAGGTAAATGGGACTTGGGGAGGGAAGGGAGGGGAAATAGAGGGAGGAGGGAAGGGATAGGGTTTACACAAAATGGAGCCATTAGAGAAAGAAATAAATGGTATTATGGTAGATAAACTGAAAATTTCAACTTTAAATACCAAAGGTCTTGGATCAGTGATTAAAAGAAGAAGGATTGAAGCTTTATTACGAAGAGATTCAGCAGATATTATTTTTATTCAAGAAACACACCATCGGAAAGAGGGGGAAAATGAACTGAAACTGAATTGGACAAAGAACTATGAGAAAGCATTTGGAAATTCAAAATCAAAAGGGGTAGCAATAATAATTGCAAAAAAATGTAATTTTGTAATAAATAAAGTAATAAAAGATGATGAAGGAAGATATATAATAATACAGGGAGAACTAGGGGAAGATAATTATACACTTGTGAATGTATATGCACCAAATGAAAAACAAGAAGAGTTTTATGAAAGAGTGTTAAAGAAAGTGGAAAGAATACAGAAGCAATATGTAATTATAGCAGGAGATTTTAACATGCAAATGGATAAGATTAAAGATAAATCTAACCCCTCATTAAAGGATAAACATAGAAATATAACAAACTTAAATAAAATAATGAATAAAAGGGAATTTAAAGATGTCTGGAGACTAGTAAAAGGGGATGAAAAGAAATATACATATTATTCTACTGTACATAAAACATATACTAGAATAGATTACATTTTTGTTTCAAAAAATATGATAACTAAAGTTTTAGATAGTGAAATATCAAGTATAAAAGTAAGTGACCATGCCTTGGTGAGTGCAGAATTTATTATTAAGAAAGATTATGAACAAATAAAGAGGTGGAGGTTAAATACTAAGATATTGAATTATAAAGATATAGTAAACAAAATTGAAAAGGAATGGCAAGAAACATGGGATATAAACAATAAGGAAGTGACAAAAGGATTGTTATGGGACACGATGAAGGCAGTAACAAGAGGAATATGTATGAAAGAAGCATATAACCTTCGAAAAAGACAGGAAGAAAGGAAAAAAAATTAGAAACATATATAGAACAATTAGAGTATAAATATATAGCTAATAGAAATAAACAGATTTACGTAGAATTGAGGGCAAAAAGGGAGGAACTGCAAAAGATAGAGATAGATGAAGTACAGGAAAATTTGATTTATTTAAGAAGGGAATATTTCGAATATAGTAATAAAAATTCAAAAATGTTGGCCAGAGCCACACAGAAAAAGAAAATGGAAAGTATGATAAATATAGTGAAGGATAGATCTGGGATGATGTGTAGAATGATGAAAGAAAAAAATAAAATTTTTTGAAGAATTTTATAAAGAATTATATCAAGCAGGAAAAAATCCAATAGATAAAATAGAAAATTATGTAGAAGAAAATTGGGGACAAACAATAATGGAGGAAGATAAAGAACTATTGGAAAAACCCATTGAAAAGGAAGAGATAATAGAGGTAATTAGAAAATTAAAAAATGGCAAAAGTCCAGGAATGGATGTTTTGGGACCCGAATATTATAAAGTGTTTGAAAATATATTAATTCCAAAGTTGTTAGAATTATATAATGGAATATTACAAGGAGAGAAAATACCTTTATCATGGTCTCAATCATTAGTAATATTAATACCAAAAGTAGATAAAGATCCAACTGATCCAGGGTCATATAGACCTATATCATTAATAAATCAGGATGCAAAGATATTAACAGCAATAATAGCAAATAGAATGAATAAATGTGTGTATAAATATATAGGAAAAGATCAATGTGGTTTTGTGAAGGGAAGACAAATGTCTAATTTAGTAGGAAGAGTTTTGAGTAAAATACATGTAATTGGGAGAGAAAAATTAAAAGCAGGAATTTTAGCATTAGATATATTTAAAGCTTTCGACTGTGTGGAATGGCCAACACTAAAAATAATTATGAAAAAGTTTGGAATGGGAGAAAAAATGAGGGGACTAATAGATCAACTATATTGTGATAACTCAATAAAAGTAATAGTTAATGATGGAATTACAAAGGAAATAAAAGTAACGAGAGGTACAAGGCAAGGATGCCCGTTGTCACCAATATTATTTGCAATGGTTATAGAAATGTTAGCAAATGTTATAAGGAAGGATAGTAGTTTGGAAAGAATAGGATTGGAAAAAAACACATAAAATTAGTTTATTTGCTGATGATACATTCTTAACTATTAAAGACTTAAAAGATAAAATAGGAGAAATTAAGGAACATTTGAATTTATTTGGTGAGATAACAGGACTTCAAATTAATTGGAATAAAACAGAAATGATGTTATTTAATTATACAAAAAAGGAAGTATCAGAGCTTATGAAGCAAAAAGAATTAGGGATAAGAATAAAAAGTAATATAAAATATTTAGGAATTAATATAACAAAAGATTTAAAAGAAATGGAAGAGAAAAATTTCTTAGTATTACGGAGAGAAGTTGAAAAAAAATAGTAGAATATAAGAAAATTCGATTATCATGGTTTGGAAGAATAGCGTTAGTTAAAATGAAAATTTTACCAAAATTAAATTTCCTATTTAGAATGATACCACTAAAAATATCAGAAGTAGAATTAAGTAAATGGCAACAGTTACTAAACGTATATTGTAATGGAGGGAAAAGATGTAGATTAAATAAACAATTTTGGTATGAGTCTCAGAAAAAAGGAGGGCTAGGCCTCCCTAATATAAAAGGATATTATGAAGCTAACCACTTAAGATATGTAATAGAAGGAATGCTGGACGTACCAGATTTAGATTGGTTAGAAATGGGGGAAAAAGAGATAGATATTAAAATAGAGAATTTTTTTTTAAAGAAATTAGTAGGAAAGAAATTAAAGAAATTGGAAATCCATTTATGGAAAATATATTAGAAATTTGGAATAAATATAAAAAAGGATTAATGAATGAAAATTCAATAATAACACCAATAATAATGGAAAAATCTTTCCCCAAAAATTTAAAAGATTTATTAGATAAAGAATTAAAGGAAAGGAAAATAGATAAAATAGAAAATTGGATAGAATTAAAGATAGGAAAAGAAAATATAAAAGAAAAACTTAGGGGGATAAACATGTCTTGGTTACATTTTATGCAAATAGAACAATGGTTTAAGAATTTGAAGAAAAAAATATAGAAAAAGGGAAATATACACAGTTTGAACAAATAGTTCAGAAAGGAAAAGGAATGGAGGAAAATGAAAATATGAAAGGCTTAACTAGCAGAATTTATAAAATATTAATGGATAATAAAAGGGAAAAACTAGATCAAATTATTTTAAAAGAAATATGGGAAGATGAATTGAAATGCAAAATCTCTGACAATGAATGGAATAAGATTTGGGAACAAAGACATTTGAAAAATTTATCGGTGCGAATTAAGGAAAATTATTATAAATTGATTTGGAAGTGGTATTTGACACCACTGAGATTACATAATATAAATAAAGAAAATTCAAAATATTGTTGGAGAGGTTGTCAGGAAGTAGGGTCATATCTACATATGTGGTGGCAATGTATATATGTACAAAAATTCTGGGAAATAGTAATAATAGAGATAGAAAAGGTTATGAATATAAAGATAGATAGAAAACCGAATATAGCATTGTTATCAATCTATAATGATGTAGAATGGAAGGAGGAAAAAAACCTTGTAACAAATTTGTTTACTGCTGCGAGATTAATTATAGCAAGAAGTTGGAAAACAAAAATAAGTGTGAAATTGGAGGATTGGTATAAGGAAGTTTGGAAGATAGCAATTAATGATAAATTAACATGTAGATTGAAAGTGAAAAAAGGATTATTGAAAAGAAATGATTTTGATGAAATATGGAAAAAATTTATTGAAAATGTATTAAGAATGGAAGACGGGAAATTGCCTCCACGGGAGGAGTTAAGATTTTGGATGGAGTATAAAGATGGAAATGGCTCCGGGGGTGGGGTGCACGGAGGGGATATTTAGGGGGTTTTGTTTTAAAAAAAATGGCTAAGATGTAAAAGTATATAAAAATGTATGGAAAGTTGATTAATATAAATAAAATTAAAAAAATAGGCACCGTATTTTCCGGCGTATAAGACGGACTGGGCGTATAAGACGACCCCCAACTTTTCCAGTTAAAATATAGAGTTTGGGATATACTTGCCGTATAAGATGACCCCACTCTTCCAACACACACCAAATAAAATTTTTAAAAACATCAGATTTGATTTCAATATGGTAATTTTAATTCAAATGCTTATGACATGCAGGTACTTAGCAGGAAAACTGTCACTTATAAACACAACAAACTACAGCTCCCACGTTCCCTAACATTTATTTCTGCAGTGTATTTTGGACCTTACTTTTTCAAAAATAGTCCTGATTTACCATAAATGCTGCTTTAAAAATTATTTCCATTTCCCAGTTATGAGATGGTTGGGTGGAAATGAGAAAGTGTTGGGGGGAAGGACTGCCAATATACTAGGTGATGCATTCTGGGGTATGTACAATTTGCAGCCAAGTAAGTGACCCTGGCCATGTCACACACTCTCAGCCTCAGAGGATGGTAATGGCTACCCCCATTTGAAGAAACATGCCAAGAAAACCCCATGATAAGGTTAAAAGTCACCATTTTGACCATTAAAACGTCCTCCATTTTGAGCACGGCTAAGAAGAATGGATTTACATTTATATTAGTGTTTTTAGCTTTCTCTACCTTTTTTTCTTGTATGTCCTACATTTTTGTAGTGGCTTGTCCTCCTTTGCATTGAAGACATTTGGTCACCCTGTCTGAGTATCAGAGTATGACTCTAGAAACCAGGGTTCGAATCCTGGCTCAGCCATGGAATCCCCCTGGGTGACCTTGGACAAGTCACACTCTCTCAGACTCAGGAGACGGCAATGGCAATCTCCCCTCTGAAGAAACCTTGCCAAGCAAACACTATGAGCCTTAGGTTTGCTGTAAGTCGGAAATGACTCAAAGGCATACAACAACAATAACAATCTTAGATGTCACACTCTCTCAGCCCCAGAGGGTGGCAAAGGCAAACCCTGTCTGAAAAAACACATAGGAAAGAAATGATAGGTTCATGATAGGTTTGCCTTAGTGTCATCATCAGTTGGAAACGACTTGAAGATGCACAACAACAAAACAGTATTGAAAGTCACACTCTCTCAGCCTCAGGGAAAAGCAATGGCAAACCCTTTCTGAACAAACCTTGTGAAGGAAACCCCAGGATAACTTCATCTTTGAGTTGCCAAAAGTCAAGAAGGACTTGAAGGCATACAACAACAGTCTTGAAAGTCACTCTCTCAGCCTCAGGGAAAAGCAATGGCAAACCCCTTCTGAACAAACCTTGTGAAGGAAACCCCAGGATTGGTTCATCTTTGAGTTGCCAAAAGTCAGAAACGACTTGAAGGCACACAACAACAGTCTTGAAAGTCACACTCTCTCAGCCTCAGGGAAAATAATAATAATGATTATTATTATGATTATTATTATTTATTTATAGCCCGCCCCTCTGCACGGCAATCGGGGCGGGTTACAGCATTTTAAATCAACAGAGTTAAAAGCAATGGCAAACCCTTTCTGAACAGGAGGAAAGGTGGGAGGAGGGGGGAAAAGGCAGGGAGAGAAAAAGGAGGACCAGTAGGACAAAGAGGAAAGGTGGGAGGAGGGGGGGGAAAGGCAGGGAGAGAAAATGGAGGACCAGTAGGACAAAGAGGAAAGGGGGGGAAAGGCAGGGAGAGAAAATGGAGGACCAGTAGGACGAAGAGGGAAGGTTGGAGGAGGGGGGAAAAGGCAGGGAGAGAAAATGGAGGACCAGTAGGACAAAGAGGAAAAGTGGGAGGAGGGGGGGAAAGGCAGGGAGAGAAAATGGAGGACCAGTAGGACGAAGAGGGATGGTGGGAGGAGGGGGCGAAAGGCAAGGAGAAAAAATGGAGGACCAGTAGGACGAAGAGGGAAGGTGGGAAGGAGGGGGGGAAAGGCAGGAGAAAGAAGAAGTACCTCCTCTTCCTCCTCCTTCTCTCCCAGACTTTTTTCCCAGCCTCAGAGCGGTCTTCCTGCTCCTCCTCCTTCTCTCCCAGGCTCCTTCCCTCCTCCCATCACTGTCTTTCTCAATCCCCCTCAACCTTATACCCAGCGTATAAGACGACCCCCAGCTTTAACTCCAGGTTTTCCTGGTTAGAAAGTCGTCTTATACGCCAGAAAATACGGTAGGTTGATATTATGAAAGGTTTAGCCAAGAAATCATTTCATCATGCAACTAAGGCTGCATCTACACTGCAGAAATAATCCAGTTTCACACCACTTTAACTGCCATAGCTCAATGCTGTGGATTTGTGGGAACCGTAGTTTGTTGTAACAGTAGAGCTTTCTGACAAAGAAGGCTAAATTTCTCACAAAACTACAGTTCCCAGAATTCCATACCATTGAGTATGATAGTTAAAGTGGCATTGAAGTGGATTATTTCTGCAATGTGGATGTAGCCTAAGAGATCTAAACATTATTTCTGGGCACACACCCAGAAAGAGATAATAGTATAGCCCAAAAACATTATAGTCCTTTTCTTCGCAGATTCTGGATGATTTGAAAATTCCACTAGTAGACATCTGTATCGCTACACTATTATTCACAGCTCATTCTAAACTGCAGAGAGAAGCAGCAATTCACACCCACTCATGTAGTGATAAGTACACTATATAAAGGCCTATATAACTTTTCTCTTTCTCTTTTTACTCTTTCTGCTTTGTGTCTGTACTGTCTTAAGAAGAAATAGGGGAAGAGCCTGGAGTCACATTTTAAAATCTTATTGGGTCGTACGACTTTTGCCTGGCCTAGGTGGTGATGGCAGTTAGTCCATTAGTGGATGGCTCCTTTTCTGTGAGTTAGAATAGTACATTTCAGGCTATCTAATGTGAGAAACTGACAGTTATTTTTAACCGATATTTCAGGTCAGGGGTAGGCAACCTAAGGCCCGGGGGCCGGATGCGGCCCCCCAAGGCCTTTGGACCGGCCCCATGCCAGTCCTGCCGCCGCCGCCGCCGCCGCCGCTGCCTGCCATGATGATATTGATTATTGTTGTTATTACTTGTTCTTGGGGTTTTCTTGGCAAAATCTCCACAGGGGTTTTGCCATGGCTTTTCTGGGGCTGAGAGAGTGTCCATGCATATTTTTAAATTATTTTTTTTTTAAAATATATTTATTTATTTATTTATTTTTGGTGCGTCGGCCCCCCCAATTGTCTGAGGGACAGCAACCCGGCCCCCAGCTCAAAAAGGTTGCCTACCCCTGTTTCAGGTATTGGCACCATGTTTGTGCCTATTGGTTACAGTTCTTTCCTGGAAATTCATCAAGGACCATCAGCCACTGGTTTAGGAACTAAGCAGCAGTCCAAGGACTACCACTTTGAGTAATAATGGTCTAAAATTTTCCTTCTAGACATAATTTTGAAGTGTAACATATCCACCAGGAGATTAGGCCTTTTCCTAGCAAGCTTTTTGAGAAATTAGTTTTTAGAAATTGGACTACTGGAGATATTGTATGTATTTATTATGTCAAATATTATTTTTCTTTTTTTCAGATCCAGGCCATCAAGATGATGGTCCGATGGTTGTTAGGAATGAAGAATAACCATAGTAAATCAGGAACCTCTACCCTGAGGCTGTTAACAACAATATTACACAGTGATGGAGACCTTACAGAGCAGGGGAAAATTAGGTATACAAACAATGATTTAAAGGTGACTCGGGAAGCAAAAACATTATAGTGTTTCTAATATAATATAATAATATAATTTATTTGTATACCGCCCTGTGGCAAGCCAATTCTGATCCTGTAATGTGCCTGTAAAGCAGAACGCAGATTGTGTGTCGTGGTGGATGAGTAGTGGAAGGATCTAGTATTCTTTCCAAAGTAGTAACAGATGTTATGAATCTGACATAGCCATAGAAACTAAGCTAGATTCTAAACTACCATGGCCTTTTCTTTCTTAAATAATTAGTTTTTTCCTACTATTGTTACTATTTATCACTTCTTTAAATGCCTAAAATGTGGCAAGTGCTATACAGAGATTAAAATCTTTAAAAAGTTCTTGGCTAAGTTTCAGAATCTCAATAGACAAAATGAGAAAGCAAAATGGAATGGTGATACATCAAATGATACTACATAACTAATTTTCAAGTTGGTTTCAGTTATATCTTGGTTTTTTAATCTAAGAAATGCACAAGAATTTTGCCCAGCACAGAGTCCCTTTGTTCTTACCCTTAGATAAGGCATGATTAAATTGGCAAATTTTTAATTTGACATAATTTCCTGTTTTATCCAAACTCTTGTTTATCCTGCCTTGCTTTGAAGCTGTTATGTCATAGTTTTCTGATTCAAGTGAATATCTGACTGCACACACAGGCAAAAGGCTTGGGATATCTCAGCTGAATAACCCAAGGATATGATTGTCTAGATGTGTCTACATCAGCAGTTATCATTCGATCTAAACAGGTGGACTTGACTGCCTTTACGTACACATAATGTGGATGATGAGAAATTATGTCATACATATGACATATCTTGCTAAAATAGTCTTAATGATTTTGTACTAATTAGCCCATACTCCTCTGCTTCTTTCTAGCAAACCTGATATGTCTCGTCTGAGGCTAGCTGCTGCTAGTGCTATTGTGAAGCTGGCACAAGAGCCTTGTTATCATGAAATCATCACATTAGAACAGTACCAGCTGTGTGCATTAGCCATTAACGTAAGGAAACAGAAGGGGTGGGATTGTTGGGCAGTTACTGTCTCTGCATGCTAATTATACATAACTTGAAACTTGATTTGACTTAGACAACATTTTACAATAAATGTAAAATAAATATAGAAAAGTATGTTTTATAGTAGATATTAAGCAAGTCATGGCTTTTCTTTTTTCCAGGATGAGTGCTACCAGGTCAGGCAAGCTTTTGCTCAGAAACTACACAAAGGCCTATCAAGGTTACGGTTACCACTGGAGTATATGGCCATCTGTGCACTATGTGCAAAAGACCCAGTAAAAGAGAGACGAGCTCATGCAAGACAATGCCTAGTGAAAAACATAAATGTGAGAAGGGAATATTTGAAGCAGCATGCAGCAGTTAGTGGTAAGAAATTTTGGAGAACAAGAAGTATGTAAAGTTTATTTAATTCCTGCAGTGATTTTTAGATTAGGTTGCTGTAGCATGTTGGACATGGGTCTGTCTGAATTTCCAGAAATTTCCGTTTTGCAAAATTCATGACCAATATTGGTGAGGGGGCTTGGCTTTTTGATCAATATTGTATTGATTGCAATGGTTCCCAGGTTGCTTTTGCAACCAGTTCATTGTGTTGATTGTTACCTTTTAAGGCTGTAACATCTTTGGGACATTGATATTGGAAGGATCATCTACCCCTGCATGAAATTCACCAGGAAAGAATGCTTAGGATTTTCAGGCCCCATTATAAATTCTAGCATACTGTGAAGTGCAGAGAAAAAAATCTTCTGTGTAGGAGTATCTATCTGGGCTGAAAATACCATGGTTGATGCAGTCTACTTTTCAGTTGGGAGGCCCATTTCAAAATCATTAGTAGCACTAGAACAGTAGTCTTGGTCAAAATGAAAGCTTCTCCCAACCCCCAAGTGATATTACTATTGTTATTAGTGGGATGGAAACAGCAAACTGGAGTAGATTTTTTTTTTTTTTTTGCATCCTTAGCAATCCTGCTCCTGTGAATTCAGTTTTCCCACCACTATTAGGAACTGAGAAAAAGCAATATTAGTGGGGTTTGCTTCTGAAATTTTGCTTTCCCATCAGTGATAGTAGCAGAGAAACAGAATCAATTATAAAAATGTTGTGGTGTATGAAGGTTTTTGCCTCCACCTGCTTACAGGTGCTTCCCAGATATCAGTGGACATGCGGGTCTACGCATGCATGTGTAGCTCCTCTTCCCCCAGCCAATATGCAGGTGCAGCCCTTGAGGCCAAAAAGGTTGTATACCCGTATCCTGGATTATGGAATTCAATGCCCTGCCACTTTATTGGACAAGATTAAGCAATAGGTCAAAACAGCCTTCTTAGAAAGTGTTTCTGTGAGCTCTCTCTAGTTTATCATGTTTATAATAACGATAGCAGCTTCATAATCCTTGGGATGGAGCTTCTTTTGTTCCAGGATTTCTATTCTGATAGTATTCTATTCAAACATTTGCTGTTTAGGGCAGAATATATAGTATTAGTATAATTCTATACTTAAACATAAATTGTATTTATGGTAAATTTCATTTTCTCGGTCTCTGTGCACCCTGTATCCTCTGGTGGTACATACCTATGCATGCTGAATTCTCTTCAAATATAGCACCTCTTCTCATAAAAGCCACAGGAGTCCTGTCCCGTCCCGTCCCCCCCCCCGGCCATCTATTTGTTCTGTTTAAAAACCAAAACAGTGAAAGCATTCAATTTAGAGATTAAGCACTGCTTGAGACTGCTGCTGCCATTCCCAAATCCCACATTTGTTTTAGACTACCTGAGCAGTTAATCCTATCTAGGGAGTTCAAGATATCAAACCAGAGACGTCTTGATTCACATCTCAGATCTCTTAACTGCTGTGCCTGTGACATAATATGCTACACATTTTTGCTATGCTCACACTATAATGCCTACAAGATGAGTTTTTCTTACAACTTCAAAAAAAATGTACACAGATAATTGTTTGCATGGACCTAATCTCCATTAGTGAACGTGCTTTATATTCTAATGCTCATTAACTACTGTTATGATGACAAATCAAAATTTACTGTTTTTAATTTTTAATTTTACACTTTCAGAGAAACTTTTATCACTTTTACCAGAATACGTTGTTCCATATACTATTCATCTACTGGCGCATGATCCTGATTATGTCAAAGTCCAGGACATTGAACAACTAAAAGACATTAAAGAGTAAGACTTTCTTTATAAACAAAATGAAACAGTATTCTATACAGTTTAATAGTATGTGCTGAGCCGAATTGTAGTTTGCATTAAATATTTAACTAGAGTAAGGGCCTTTGCAGACTGCTAGAAATAGTGCAAATTGAGTCCACTTTAACTGTCCTGGCTCAGTGCTAGGGAATCATGGAAATTGTATTTTTTTCTGAGATATTGAGCCTTTTCTGTCAGAGAGTTCTGGTGCCACAATAAACTACAGTTCCCATGATTCCTTAGCACTGAGACAGGGCAGTTAAAGTGGACTCAATTTGCACTATTTCTGGCAGTCTGCAAAGGCCCTAAGTTAAATATTTCAGTACTCTATATCTGGTTTGTTGTTCAAGATGGAAACCAGTCAATTATTTTTACCCATTGTAAATTACAGAATATTGTACTTAATGTCTGGTTTTCTGTGTTTGGTGTTCTGCAAGTTGTATAATTAATAAGGAATATTTCTTTTAGATGTCTTTGGTTCATATTGGAAATATTGATGGCTAAAAATGAAAATAATAGTCATGCATTTATCCGAAAAATGGTAGAAAACATTAAACAGACAAAAGATGCTCAAGGACCCGAAGACCCCAAAATGAATGAAGTAAGTTGAATTAAAATATTTGGATAGTACAAAGACTTATATACCTAATGGGCCTCTACCCAAGGTATTAGCTTCAAGGAATATTGGTACATCTGAGTGTTGAGTTCCACTGAACTCTAATTTTTGGACTTCTGCAAGTATCACCCTTTTCACAATGGGAACAATCTATTAACTATATTACAACCCATTAAGATTTTTTGTGATAACTGGTACAGATTGGCTGAACTTCTGTGATCTCATGACAGCTTCTTCAAAACGGGTGTTGAGTTAAAATTCTCCAGGGATATAATGGCTTCAAAGGATATATTCTGAATTATGGAAAATAGAGGTGATTCTCCTTCACTGCTATTGTGGAAACTTGACAGTAAAAAAGCTGCAGTTCTTAACAATTCTCCAGTTCTGCTTTTTCAAAATGTGTGCTATAACTGATGTTTTATAAAAATGTACACAACACACTCTCTTTCTTTAGAAGCTCTATACAGTGTGTGATATAGCGATGAACATCATCATGTCAAAGAGTACAACATATAGTTTGGAATCTCCCAAAGACCCTGTACTTCCAGCTCGATATTTTACTCAACCTGACAAGGTAACCCCTCCCCCCAATTGTATTAGAATTGCTGTTGGAAATTTTCAGTGATACTTAAGTTGTGTAATTGAAAAAAAATATTACAGTAGCATATTAAATATTGACAGATCTGGGTTTTATAAACTACAGTGAAACCTAAGCTTTGATAGGTGGTAATCCAGAAATGCTTCCATGACAAAGACATATTTATTTGTTTATTTATTTATTTATTGAATTTGTACCTCACCCTTTATCCCGGGATGGGAGTGTAATTCATGGTTTAGATTAATTATGTGTGCCAATTCTGGTGCTAATTGCACATCAGAATCTGATACTTTAAAATGTTTTTATAAATGTTGATTTTAAAAGAAACCTGTCATTTCAACATTTCTTCTGACTGAGCCTTTTTCTCTTTCTTTTCATTGCAGAATTTCAGTAATACCAAAAATTACTTGCCACCAGAAATGAAATCATTTTTCACTCCAGGAAAGGTGGGCTTCTGTACATATTTATTTAGTACTTACCCTAAGCAAATCATTTTTATTTTTATTTATTTGCCCTCACCACCAAATTTTTGTTAATGTAATGTTAACTGAGAAAACCCTCTCACCAGTCACTATTCACCTAACTTTCAATCAGGGTTGGACAAACTGACTCTCCCATATGTAGCTCTTAGCCCACCTACCCTCCTTCCTTCCTTCCTTCCTTCCTTCCTTCCTTTTTTTTTTTAAATCCTTACATCTCTCATAACCTCCAATGGGCCTTTAAAAAGCTATTGAAATTGGCAGTGTACATTCATCCTAGTGCAGTTTGACCTCCCAATTGGGCAGGAAATTGCTAGTTAGAGGTGCAAGAGAGTGCTTTACAGCTTGAAAGGCACACCATGCCACCTTAAGAAACGAGGTGGAGGTTTTGATAGTGGAGGCTTTAGGAGGTGGCACTTGTGAACCAGCTGCTTCATGAATGTCTGACTCTGTAGATCAGGGGTCGGCAACCTTTCCTCTTTAAGGGCCGAGGGACTTCAGCTCCCAGAAGCCTCAGCCATGTTGGCCAATAGTCCCATGTTGGCCAATAGCTTCTGGGATTCTGGGAGCTGAAGTCCCTCGGCCCTTAAAGGGGAAAGGTTGCCTACCCCTGCTGTAGATCATCAGAGCCAGGCTCTGTAGGAGTGTTGGGCTGGCATATGTTGGGCTAAACTATTTTCCTAGTTACCTTGCCCCACAGAGTTGGTTGGTGGTGGTGACACAGAATGTTTACATCTTCTCCATCTTCCAGGGAAGGGGCTTGTTCTTAGAGTTGGAGCCTTGTCTTCCTCTTCAGTCTGTGTTTGTAGGGGTGTGTGCTACCATGACAGGCATTCAGGAAGTAGATGACTCTATAGCTACTGATGGCAGTGGAGGTGTGGGGCCTTGAGTTTGCTTTTGTCTGTATCCTTCTACTCTCTGGCTGAGAATGTGCAAACTGGGTAAGTGGCTTGGGAGCAAAGTGATTGCGAGGCAGAAGAAAGAGAAAAAACCAGTCATCCCTAATACAAACATTTTTCTATGGGTTTCCAGTGTGTGTATGTTATTCATATGAATCTGAATTCACTTCAGAAATGATAGTATATGGCAACATAGCTTGCAATCTATTAATTTAATGAATTTAATCTATGAATTTTAATATATGTTTGGTGTACAGTTGCCCCTTCCAATTCGCAGGGATATGTGCCAGACCACCACCCCCACAAAAATGGTGGCTCGCAAATGTTCGAGCCCCATTGAAAATAATGGCATGTGTGTGGGGCCACACACAGGCACACACCGCCATTTTATCTATAGCCACTTGTCCCTCCCATGAAGAGCAAGACCGCGGACTCGAAGTCCGCAAACGGCGAGGGACAACTGTATTTTTAAATTAGAATAAAACAAACCCAAATATTCAGTCTTTGAACACTTGGCTATAGCTGAATATGGCTCTTGCATGCATTGCATCTGTCCACTCTTGGTTTATAAGATGACGAACAGCTTCTATCAGCCCAGACCATTGGCCATGCTCTTTGGGGCAGGTAGAAGTCAGGGTCAAACAACACCTGGAGTAACACAACATCTTCATCCCTGCTAAATGATATTTGCCATCATACATAGGACATAAGAACACAGAAGGCTTTGTGGTTGACTAGAATTGGTAGCTGCAAAAGAATTTTTACAACACAAAAATATCTGCATTTATCCTGCCCACATTGGTGTAGTTGTGTTTGCCAGCACAAGAGGTTCATGGGAGTGACTGATTTTTGGGGAACACTGAAGGTGCACTCAGTTATTTTGCCTAATTGAGTGCTAAGCAGTGCTCATTTCCTAATGGTAGTTCACAAACGAATTCTTTGAGGAACATTTTTGCGATTAAAAAGGTTTGGTTGGATTTGGGAAATGAGGAATAGTGAACAAGGATTCAGCTTCTGCCCATTGTGAGGAGAATGTCTATGAAATCAGCCAAACATCAACAATGCTTCTTAATAACAGTAAGATCTAGCAGGATGGTACACCTGACCTTTTCATTGATCTAACCAACCAAGAGTGCCCTTGAATTTGCCGTATCTGCCCCAGCTTGATAAAAGGTTCTGCTGTGTGTACTAATGTGAATAGGAAAGTACATGACTTAGTGCTCATTATTTGGCTTGAAATCCAGCAGAATCTGCCTGAGCTGGTGTGCCATCAGTATGCTCATTTTGCATGTATAAGGCCTTGGGTGTATTATAAGTACATATGAATGAGTTGGCATCCTGGGAAAATACATAAATGGATGTGTATTTTTGTTAGTGATTTGTTACATGAGAAACAGGAATCCAGAATGCTAAATTTCAGTACTAAATGGAGTACTATGGGTTTTTTTTTAACAGCCTAAAGCAGCCAATGTTCTTGGAGCAGTTAATAAGCCTCTTTCATCAGCAGGCAAGCAGTCTCAGTCTAAATCATCACGAATGGAAACAGTAAGCAATGCCAGCAGCAATTCAAATCCAAGCTCACCTGGAAGAATCAAAGGCAGGTAAGTAACACATTGAAATAATATTTATATTTATATTTATCAATTATATTTTTAATAGTATATATGTAACAGTATCCTAAAATAAATTGAGTAAAGCAGAATACAGATCAGATTATAGCTAGATGGGAAGACAGTTACAGAAATCCTAGATCAGCACTTATTTACCACGTATGCTCGACTATAAGTCAACCTCATGTATAAGTCAAGGGCAGTTTTTGGAGCCAAAGTTATGGATTTTTATATAATCCATGACTAAGTCGAGGGTAAAACTTAGGGGCATGTAACAAAGGATGCAAATGATGAAGGAAAGAAAAATGGTGCCAAGGTACACTGGTATTTTCTTACCCAGACTTTTAAAAAGATCAGAAGTGACACCACAGTGGATTAAAATAGAGAGGGGTGGTGCTTCTCTTAAGTGTTTCTTTTAGTTTCTTCTGGGATAGACTAAGCTCTTGTCTTTTGTCGCTCTACTCAGAGAAGGAGAAGGCTCCTTTTTGATAAGTTAACATATGTAATTTACATTGACCCATGGATAAGTCGACCCAGGTTTTGGGGGGTCAATTTTTTCACTAAAATTTCTAGACTTATCCAGTATGCCTTCTAGCATGAACCCACTATTTCTAGACTTATCCAGTATGCCTTCTAGCATGAACCCACTCAGCCGATCTTAAAAGCCAGCCAGTGAAGGTGAAGGAGATCTGTTCTGTTTCCAATCACAAGAAGGGTGGCATTTCCACTCCCTCCTGCCTAGAGCGAGACTGTAACAAGGACTTGTCATAAGGATGCTGCTTTGCATGCTCTCGCCTGCTTATAAGCTGAATGGAATTCATTCACCTGATCTGGTGGCTGGCTCTTAAGGTGGATTTGGGTGGCATTTACTCAGGTTTCCAGTCAGAATACACAGTTTTACTGAATACACACCAGTTACATGTCTGTAGGTTATGAATCAGTAACTGCAGTGCTGAATGCCTATAGCTATTGAATGACTATTGATTATACTTGCTGACCAAATGCTAAATAAAACGTGTCATAGTGGTATGTTATTGTTCCATCTAGAGTAGCATCTCCTTTGCATCTAGTGCAGAAAAATGTACAGCTAAATGGCAAAGAAAGCCATTTAGATTTCTTTGGTTCTTGCTTTTATATTATTACATGTTTAATCTCTATTGTGTACAGCACAGCTGGTGCCTTTGGTAAATAAATGAAGTGAATGAATCAATGCCAGTGTTATTTTATATATGGATATAAAAATATACCAGTAAAATCATATTATATGCATGAACAATGTCTTTTTATTTAAATATTTTTTGTATAGGCTCAAATTCTGATTTTACTATGTACTAGGTGGCATCTGTTTTTCACCCTAACTTTCCTTAATTGTAATGGTATATTAAATGGAAACTTGCTTAATAATAATAATAATAATAATAATAATAATAATAATAATAAAATTTTATTTATATCCTGCCCCTCTGATCGGGGCGGATAACAACAGTTAAAAATACATAGAATACAGATCCAAAGACCAATACCCACCCACCCCTTTAAAAGAGTATTAAACTAACACTAATTAAAACATCTTAGGTTAAACATAAAATTAAATAAAACCAATAAACAAACAAAAAATAACAAACAGCGGAGATAACAAACAAATCAGCAGAGTAGCGGAAATGGCGGCGGCGATCAAATTGGAAGAGGGCAGAATAAGGGGGTTCCTGAGGCCAGGAAGTCTATTCTGGAAAGGCCTGCCAGAAGAGATCCATCTTAACAGCCTTTTTAAAGCTGTTTAATATTGTAATCTGACAGATCTCGTCCGGCAGGCTGTTCCATAATCTGGGGGTGACTACCGAAAATGCCCTCTGGGAGGTTGCAGACACCCTAGATTTTAATGGCTGTAGCAAGTTCCTCCCA
The DNA here is from genome assembly GCA_026167975.1 of Phrynosoma blainvillii. Taxonomy (NCBI): domain Eukaryota; kingdom Metazoa; phylum Chordata; class Lepidosauria; order Squamata; family Phrynosomatidae; genus Phrynosoma; species Phrynosoma blainvillii. The sequence goes on along the minus strand of JANUYF010000003.1, from coordinate 315,704,623 downwards.
GAAGACCAGAGTGTGCCTGAAGATAGGTTGGACCCAAGCCATTTAGGGCTTTAAAGGTGATAACCAACACCTTATACTGGGTCCAGAAACTAATAGGCAGCCAGTGGAGGGACTAACACTGGAGTTATGTGGTCCCTCCTAGATGTTCTAGAGACCACTCTGGCTGCCATGTTTTGTACTAACTGAAGTTTCCGGACCAAACATGAGGTAGTCCCATGTAGAGCGCATTACAGAAATCCAGATGCGAGGTTACTAGCGCATGCACAACAGTCTCGAGGTCCCTTACTTCCAGAAAAGGGCGCAGCTGGCGTATCAACTGAAGCTGATAACAGGCGCTCCTGACCATCGCGTTTACCTGATTTGTCATCAGGAGCGACAAATCAAGGAGCACCCCCAGACTGCGAATGCAGTCCTTTACAGAGAGTGTGACCCTGTCCAGGACTGGAGGTTGCAACCCAATTACTGGTTTCGGGGCCGCTACCGTTAGCACCTCCATTTTATCTGGATTCACTCTCAATCTGTTTTTCCTCATCCAGCCGATCATTTCCTTAAGACATTCATTGAGGGAAGAGACGCCATCGGAATTCAAGGCCGACAGTCGAGACATAGTTATCAGCGTACTGATAACACCCAGCTCCATGACTCTGAATGATCTCACCCAGCGGCTTCATATAGATGTTAAACAACACCGGGGACAAAATGGCACCTTGAGGGACGCCACAAGTAAGCTCCTTTTTGCTGGAGCAACTGTCCCCGAGCAGCACCCTCTGGGATCTGCCCGAGAGGAAGGAATGGAACCACTGCAAAGCAGTGCCTCCGATTCCCACCCCCCTCAGGCGATCTAAGAGGATGCCATGATCTATCGTATCAAAAGCCGCTGAAAGATCTAAAAGCACCAACAGGGTCACACTATCCCTGTCGATGCTCAGACGCAGGTCGTCGGTCAAGCCAACCATAGCAGTCTCAACTCCAAATCCTGTCCTAAAGCTAGTTTGAAATGGGTCTAGATAATTGGTTTCATCCAAGACAACTTGGAGTTGAAGAGTAACCGCCCTCTTGATTACCTTGCTCAAAAATGGTAACAAAGAACCTAGCCTATAGTTGTTCATATCCAGGGGGTCCAGGGAAGGTTTTTTCAGAAGCGGCCTAACAGCCACCTTCTTCAAACAAGATGGAAGATGACCTTCCCTGAGGGATCCATTGAGGATGTCCGTAAGGAACATCCTCAATACATCCCGCCCCCCGCCCCCCACCCCGGACGGCCAGCCAGGATGGGCAAGGATCGGGAGGACAGGTTGTTTTCCTCACTCTACCAAGGGGCTTGTCCATGTAATCGGTACTCACAGATTGAAACTGATCCAGGATAATTTCATTAACGGAGTCGCTGGACACCTCGTCAGTTGTTTCTGTCAAAAAACTGGCATGCAAGTCGTCTCTGAGAGATTTTATCTGCAAAAAAGTTGTTAAACGCATCGCTGCAGGCCGCTGTTGGGTTAAGTAACGGGACCTGGGCAGGAGGTACTTGCATCAGCTCTCCCACCACCCTAAACAGCTCTGCTAGACGGGATCTGCAGACGCAATACGTGCAGAACAGAATGATCTCTGTGCTGCATGTATTGCCTCTCGATAGGACCAAAGAAAGTTCCTATGACGAGTCTGGTCAGATAAGAGTCGAGTCTACTGCCAAGTGCGCTCTAGTCGTTGTCCAACCTGCTTCATTATTCTAAGTTCTGCTGTATACCATTGCTTCCAATTAGGAGCGGGTTGGAAAGGACGCTTGGAAGCGATCGTGTCAATAGCCTTGGTAAGATCGGTGTTCCAAGTATTAACCAAAGCTTCGACAGGGTCACCAGCGTTACTAACCATTAAACCCTCTAAGGCTTTCTGGAATCCACTTGGTTCCATTAGCCTTCGAGGGTGGACCATTCTAATAGGTCCACCATCCCCGGTGGGGCAGATAAAGGCTCTTAGTTCAGTCTTGACCAGGAAATGATCCGTCCATGACAATGCGGAAGTTTTTTATTACCTCCGCCCATGGATATTCCTGTTCCGTACTGAAGACCACATTGAGGGTATGACCCGCACAGTGTGTGGCCCCGATGACCAATTGGGATAGGCCCATGTTTGTCATGGTTTTCATGAACTCCCGAGCCGCACCTGTCAGATTTATCAAATTGGTCTAGAGTGGCGACTCCAACAGCAACTCTGAGACCAGTTGTGTCAGCTCAGTTAGGGAGTCCGCTAGACAATGGGGTGGTTGGTATACTAGCAGAATCCCTAAACTATCCATGGTCCTCAGGCTAAGGTACATACACTCGAAGTGGACTGTGTTCCGGACAGGTATCCTAATCAAAGTCAAGTTGTTCCTATAAACCAGAGCCACTCCACCCCCCCCGCCCCCCCCCCCGCCCACTTCCCCTTACCTGCTCACTCACAGAATACCTGGCTGGGAGGACCTGCATCCAAGTAATGGCACTATCCTCTCCCATCCAGGTTTCTGTGAAGCAAGCCAGGTCTAGGATATATAATACCAACTTTACAAAATAATAAAGATAATTTATTAAACTAATAAACTTTTGTGGATTTAACACTGTTAAACATGCTTAAGAGATGGGCTTGTATGCTTCCCCCCAACCTTCATTTGAATAAACCTCATTTCATTTGCAATAGAATTGAATCGCATCTTGGGAAAAAATAAGAATATAAATTAGTGTAACTATTTTCATTCTTGCTGGAAGAATGGAAAAAGTTACATGGATTTGGCACACACACCCCTTTAAAAAGCGGAGAATTGAAATAGTGTATCATAATGCAGAAGTGAAATATTACTGCTCAGAAACCAATGTTGATAAGAAAATATAGATGTAAATTCACCATGTAAAACAGGATCAAAGAAATGAGTATGCTTTAATTTTCAATGAACAAAATAAACAGGCCCCTGAGCACAAAGTTGAGATGAAGTAGCTTATTGCTCACCTGAAACATTGGGGTCACATTGGCCAAGTTTAGCCCCTCCATACTAGTTGTATCCCTAAAAAAACCACCCACGTTTTCTCATACAAATGCACATATGTAATTTCAACCCTTTGGGGAAAAGGTATGACAACACTGAAGAAAAATCTTCCTAGCATTGATAATTTTTTATTTCAGCTGAACCTGTTGTCAATTTTCAAATCAGAAACTGCAAATTAATTAGATTTCTGATTTTGAATGTCTATGTTGTAACAGACTTGACAGCACTGAAATGGACCACAGTGAAAATGAAGACTATACAATGGCTTCACCTTTGCCAGCAAAGAAAAATGATAAGAGAGATGACTCTGAAATTGTAAGAATTAATTAATTGTGTTGCATTTTTCATTAATCTTACTAAATGATAACTACATGAAAAAGAAATATTTTCTAGCTAGTATTCATAGATATGACTGATTTCATTTCTAAAATCATACTGATTTACTAGAAACTCTAGCTCACATCTTCTAAAAATTAGAAATAGGGGCTCTAACATGAGTGGGCCATTCACATGGAGTTGTGTGGTTTTATATGTAATGAAGTCTTGGAGAGATTTTTTAAAATTGCCAAATACAATTAGGTAAGGCAGTCTCATAATATTTGAATTGTATAGTAACTTTATGCTTCAACAGATGAGTAACATAGCAAGGCAGGTCTTGCATTTTACGTTAAAATATTTGTTTCTTTAAAATTCTTCTATTGTAGGAATTTATTTTGGTCAGTTAAGGCACAGTTTAACCAATAAGTAAACACTATATTTGAAAGTAAAAAGAATTTTTGAGTATTCATTTTCATGGTAAAAGAAATCCAATTTTTCATAAATAGGATCTTGATAGTTGATGGGAGAGTTAACCACTTCTTTCTTTTTCAGTCAGAGCTGGAAAAGCCCAGAAGCAGGAAGAAAATAGTTACAGATCCAGAAGAGAAGTTGGGTATAGATGATCTGAGTAAACTAGGACAAGAACAAAAACTTAGAAGTGGTCAACGAGGAAGAAAGAGGACAGCAATTATTTCAGAGCCAGAGGAACCTCAGTGGTCAGAGGAAAAGAGACTAAAGGAAGATGTCCTAGAAAGTGAAGATGAACAAAACAGCCCACCAAAGAAGGGAAGAAGAGGGCGACCCCCCAAGGCAGCTGCTGGAGCCACACTAAAGGAAGAATCAGCGGCAAAGACATCTAAAAGAGGTAGAAAAAAAGCCACACCAGTAAAACCTGTAGAGGAGGAAGAGGAGGAAGAGGAGGAGGAGGAGGAAGAGGAAGAAAGACAAATGGAAAGCATAGAGCAGAAGTCAAAAGTTCGGCAGTACAAGACACCAAGGAAAACACAACAGAGGTATCTCGTTTTGTAAGCTGCTCTCTAACTTTTAACTTGTTGTGTTTTAAAATTTGTCATATAACTTAGATATGCTTCCAAGTAGGTCTGAATCATCTGAAATAAGTACAGCTGAATCCAACCAGTCTACGCCACAGAAAAAACGAGGGAGACCACCAAAAACACAACCTTCACAGCAGAAAAAAGGGTAAGATGAAATTGTGTTTAAAAAGGATTTTTTATGTTTTTTGAAAATGTTTTTATTAATGTATTTTATGTTTTAAATGTTTTTACCCACCTTGGAGGCTCTGGTAGAAGGAGAGGCAGCAGATAAATGCGATAAATAAATAAGAGAGGTGGAGTGTGTTATATTTAGTCTAGTTTTTTAAAAACATAATACCTCAGAAAATCCAATTATAAACAGAAAGTATAGAACAGTGTACCTTATTTCCACCCAGCTGGTTCTGGTTTAAGCAACTATGTTGTATAAGGTTCAGGGAAGAGAAGAATTTAATATTGCTTAGATGCTGTGCTGGCCTTTAGATCTTCTCACAACTAATTTGTCCTCCTTGTATTGACATAATGTGTATAATGAACACTGTATCTGTGGTTTTCCATTTTAGAAGAGCTGGACGGGCAAAGCAAACGGCAAGTAAAGAAAATGAATCTAGTGAAGAAATGGATATATTTCAGAGTAATTCACCTGTTGAAGATATTCCCCAAGAAGTAACAATGGAAGAAGAGGAAGTTTCCACAGTTAAAGTAAATACTTTTCTTAATTGCATAACTTAGTTTTCATGTATTATAACAAAATAGTGAAAAGGTACTCTTTCTTCTGTCTATGCATCTAATAGAGTCTAATGGATTTCAGTAAGGCCTTTGACAAGGTTCCCCATGACATTCTTGCAAGCAAATTGGTAAAATGTGGGCTAGACAAAGTAACTGTTACATGGATTTGTAATTGGTTGACTGGTCGAACCCAAAGGGTACTCAACAATGGCTCCTTTTCAACCTGGAAAGAAGTGACCAGTGGGGTGCCACAGGGCTCTGTCCTGGGCCCAGTGCTATTCAATATCTTTATTAATGACTTGGATGACGGTATTGGGAGCATAGTTATCAAATTTGCAGACGACACCAAATTAGGAGGAGTAGCTAATACCCCAGAAGACAGGATCAAAATTCAAAATGACTTGAACAGACTAGAAAGTTGGGCCAAAGCTAACAAAATGAAATTCAACACGGAGAAATGTAAGGTACTGCACTTAGGGCGGAAAAACGAAAAGTACAGATATACGATGGGGGATACCTGGCTGAATGAGACTACGTGTGAAAGGGATCTAGGAATCCATGTGGACCACAGGTTGAGCATGAGTCAACAGTGCGATGCAGCAGCTAAAAAGGCCAATGCAATTTTAGGCTGCATCAGTAGAAGTATAGCGTCTAGATCAAGAGAAGTAATAGTGCCACTCTATTCTGCTTTGGTCAGGCCTCACCTGGAATACTGTGTCCAGTTCTGGGCACCACAATTCAAAAAAGATGTGGAGAAACTGGAGCATGTCCAAAGGAGGGTAACTAAAATGGTGAAGGGTCTGGAAACCAAGCCCTATGAGGAACGACTTAGGGAGCTGGGGATGTTTAGCCTGGAGAAGAGAAGGCTGAGAGGTGATCTGATAGCCGTGTTTAAATATTTGAAGGGATGTCATATTGAGGAGGGAACAAGCTTGTTTGCTGCTGCTCCAGAGGCTAGGACCCGAAACAATGGATGCAAGCTGCAAGAAAAGAGATTCCTCCTCAACATTAGGAGGAACTTCCTGACAGTAAGGGCGGTTCGACAGTGGAACACACTCCCTTGGAGAGTAGTGGAGTCTCCTTCCTTGGAGGTCTTTAAGCAGAGGCTGGATGGCCATCTGTCAGGGATGCTTTGATTGGGAGTCCCTGCATAGCAGGGGGTTGGACTGGATGGCCCTTGTGGTCTCTTCCAACTCTATGATTCTATGATTTTACTTGGTGATAAATCACCCTGCTCTGTCTTTCACATCACATTGAAACAACGTGGGAAAAGAGAGCATGAGTCATTTGTAGTTAATATTGAAATGAATTATCAGATTATAACTAAATAGGCACCTATATGAAATATAAGACCCAGTGGTGTAGTGGTTTGATCATTAGACTGTGACTCCGGAGACCAGGATTTGAATGCTCACTTGGCCATGGAAACCCAGTGGGTGACCTTGGGCAAGTCACGCTCCATCCAGCCTCAACAAGACAAAGACAAGCCACCTCTGAACATTTTTTACCGAGAAAACTCCATGATAGGATCATCTTAGGGTCATTTTAAGTCAGAAATGGGTTGAAAGCATACAGCAGCAATATGAAATATGTGACAAATGGCTCATACATTTTGAAATTAGTGGATCAGGCTTTTTTTGTGTTATTGCCTATTGGGTCTTATAGTAATAGAATATATGTTTCATTTTAAATATTACTTCTACTTGTGCTGCTCTGCTTCAATTCATACATTTTAATGGTATTTGAATTTAATAGTACATGGATGAGGATGCACAAAGCAGGGCATATTGATGGCATTGGCACTTAATGCATAATAGAAGCTACATTTAAATGTGCTTCATATTTCTAGATTTGATTCACAGCATAGCAGGTGATAAACATGTGAAAGTCTGTCTGTGGATCTTACCTGGATTGGGGTATATTACTTGATGTGCTGTTTTTTCCCCAGGTACGCCGAAGGACATCCAAAAGGGAAAAGCGATGAAAAAGCCACATTGCCAGCCTTTTAAAGTGAAGTCTTAGAAGAATGCTCTTTATTATTTCAGACTAAAGAAAGCTCTTGGTGCTCACAATGGAGATTGCTGGTGAAAGTTAGACAATTTTCCTGCCCCTGCAATTGGAGTTTCCAGGTCACAAGCATAAGCCACACACGTTAATATCATTAACCATGGATTTTTGTGAAGTGTAATGTGTGCTGGCTATATAGACACATGAACAAAAGAAACCGCCTGTAAATAATCTTTTTTAAAAAAAAATGTTTCTGACTTCTAAGTGCTTGTATAGCTTTTACTGCAGCTTTAAACCTGACAGTATAAAACTGTTAGATCTATTGATTTCAAAAAAGGAGGAAAAATTAGAATGGATATCAAGCAATATCTGTCAGTGTCTGTATTTTTATTTTTCTTGGCGTTTAACTGTGAAAAAAATCAGTTTGACATTATAATGATACTTCTAACAGTATTTGTTAGAAAGTAACAGAAAAAAAGACCATGGCCTCTTTTTCTTTATATATCTAATCCAGTGTTTACCTTTGGCCCTCAACTGTCTTTGGAGGTGCCAAGACTGCATTTGAAATGATGTGGGATGAAATAATATAGCTAGATGCAGATTTGTGAAAGAAGATTCATTTTACACACCTCAGTATTGATACCAGATTCTTCTGGACCTTTTCTGACATTAAGCATTTAAAAAGAATTTAATAGTTTAATTTTTAAAGTGTGTTATTAAATAATGTAATGAGAGCCTATCTTCTTATTTTCCTTAATAGTTTTTGTTAATCTGCTGTATCAATAAAATTCTGCAACTGAATTTTTAATAGTCTAGTATCTCAGTGTGCATATTCCCTCCTGAACATTATGTTCACAAAGAGCAAATTATTGCATTATAAAATGAAACCTGATATCTGAGCTTTAGTGAAAATACAGGTTTTATTACTATGTAAAGTTAATTGAAAGAAAATTTTATTGATGCAGTCTGTCTTTATAAAGCTGTTCCTTCTTCAGAACCACGTGTTTTGTATTTCACAGTGAGTTGCATGTTTATGAAAAAAAATGTAATGAAATTGCAATGTAATTTTAAAGAGTCTTATTTGGCTGTAGGATATACTACATTGCCTCATGAGAAGAACCTTCTACCAAGAGCTTGTTGTATTTTCTTTTTTTGTTAACCGATTTTTTTTTCCTGTGTGTAGGTGTGGGCAGTTGGGGGAGGGCTTATGGTGAACATGTTTTCAATTGAATCGTCAGTGAAAGGATATTTCAGTCAGGGTATTCAAAATATTTAAGGAGTTTCACTTTATATCCACCTCCAAGTGGTTGAACTTTCTTTCTTGGGTAAAATTACAAAAATCAAACAAACTGGGAAACAACTTAAGGCATCCTGTATGCAGTTTTGCAAACTGTCTGAACCAAAATGTACAGGTTTTTTATTTATGCTTAGCGAGGCACACTATAGTTTAACATGCTGTTTTCTTCTTGCTTGCTAGTAGCAAATATTAGAGAATCAAATTTTAACTTATTAATATTTTATCTCATGGAATAATGGAACATTGTCAGAATTTAACAAACACATCTTTTAAGTTATAATTTCAAGGGGATATATGCTAGGGAAGGGATGAGACTTCATGGTTGTTCCAGAACATGCTAGCAAGTAAAATTTTCAGGGGAAATTAAGTTTTTTTTCTAAACTTTTTTATTATATGCTTTGTATGGTGTTTTTTTTTTTAAATCATCATCAGCAATAGACAAAGCTAGACAGTTTGTGGTGGTTAAGCTGTTCTGCTTAAGTGCTTTTTTTAAAGAAGTCCTTTTGGCAAGTAATTACTGTTCTTGGGCTGTTCTGTTTTTATGCCTACAGTCTTGGGTAACAGCTGTCTAAAAACATTAGCTATAAAGGTGGTTCATTACTTCACTTGGAAATTTCCCTAGCAGCTCGCAAAGTTTAACAGTGCAAATAAGAATTTTTATATCCTAGAAAAGAAAAATAGAATGTTGTTATTGTATTTTCTTCACTGACAAAGTTGTACTGACATTTACTAAGTATATACATAAGACCATTTGATGCAAAATATCAAAAAGATACTAAAACTGCTTTGCAGACTGTTGAACATAGTTGACCATATTTCCTTTAATACTAATGCACACAAATTAATCATAAATCTTAATATTTAAATTTAATGTATACTTTGGCAATTTAAATATTTATTTTCTGGCAGTTTGACAGTTTAAATTTGAAATTGGGAAAACAGATGCAGTTAAAATGAGATCATGTTTAACCCTTTTAGACATTATTCTCTTCCTACAAGTATAATGGATATCTTATGTACTAACACTTTCAGATCTGCATATAATAGCTGCATTAAAATAATGTATAAAGAGACAATATGCTAAAATGCAGTTAGTGTGCTTTTCAATTATGTTCAATTTATAGTATGTATTGTATAACATTAAACAGTCAAATTGACCTCACTGTTGAAAGTTCAAGCATGAAATTTTTAGCTATCTTGCTGTAGTCTGCAGCCAATCATTTTAATCCATTTTTATGTATCATTTTCTTGCTAAGTGAAGCAGAAAATGTACAATGATCTGTGTATGTATGTAAATTATTTTATTTTGAAATTAGTTTTGGGGCTTTTAGTTACTTAACTTCCAAAGACTTTATTATTTTTCTTGTACTTTTTTCTTTGTATCATTTCCCAAAAATACAAATATATGCTAGAAATGTTTAGATTAGAAATGCAGGTCTGACAGAAAAGGGGAAATCGATGTACATACTCTTCTATTGAGCACCAGCTAGTAATGGACTAGAACTCTGGGTTCAAATCCCTGCTCAGCCATAGGAATTCCACTAAGTGGCCTTTGGCAAGCCACTCTTTCTGAGCCTGAGAGGAGGGGAATGGCAAACCTTCTCTGAATAAATCTTGCCAAGAAAATCCTAGGATATGGTGGTCATAAATTGGAGTCAACTAGAAGACACATAACAACAACAAATTTTATCAGTGCTAGGCTTGTTACTTTAAGTGAATAGTACAGTTCTCACTTTGAATGAAGGCTTCATGGAATTCTGTGTCAGGAAGGATAAAATTAATGTACATATTATTCTATACCTGCTGGGCATGTTATTAATAGCAAATAGTAAAATTTCTACCCTCTATGGAGGTTGCATTATTTCTCTCTGCCTGAGGTTCTGAGAGGGCTGCCATCCCAATGCATTGCTGTCTCAAGTGACCCTGTTACCTGTATCTTATCTTGCAACCTCCTTGGCTTCATGGTATAGTGTTGGTTTGAGGGGTTTGGATGGACACTGCAATCAAAGTTAACAATTTGTAACAATTTGGATGTTACAAATGGGAAGTTATGGGAAGAGAAGCCAAGACTACTAGTATGTCAAAGCTTTCAGGATAGGATCCTATGTAACAGCAATACTAGTATGTTTTCACTATTAATTCTCTTTTTATGGCCCTCATTTAAGGGCATCTTGAGTAGGCGATGAGTTTAAGTACCTGCTGTCAGTGGAGTGGTTGAACCACTTGTTTGGTAGACATGAAGGGCACAGTGTTGATTCTTCATTACGTTGCACAAGACTTGTGTGGCCACACTTAAGAACAAGAAGTTTGAAATATATATCTCCTACCTGAAGCATTGGTGATAGAGGGTTTTGACAACTTTACACGCATATTATAGAAGTGAACTTTGCTGGTCATGCAGCATTATAGTCCCTGTTATCCATCAGATATAAGAGCAGTGATCCTGTTTTCGCAAGATGTGTGTTTATTACCACCTGATCAGTAGTTTGTTTGAATTTACTCTGCAAAGATCACCTTAGACTTGGATGTCTTCTGATCGATTTCCATTTTCTGTTAACCTACTATACTATAGCAGGCCTTAAAAATTGTATTGGACTTAATGATCCTGGGATAATTGCCTGTTCCCTTCTGTACTAGAAGAACCATATTGGCTTCATTTATCTGAATTAATGGGCTCAAGCCTTGGAAGAAAAAAAGAAATGATAGAATTGTACCAATTGAGAAAGGTATTATTCCTGTTTATGTAGAGAACATATAAAGTTTTATGTTGGTGTTTTGTATCAGTTCAGAACCTGCACACATACTTCTATTATGAGTGGAATATATAGTAATCCCTGAAATTGCCAGATCATCCACAAACTAGCTGACTACTCAGTTATCCTGGATTTTTCCTATCCGTGTCCCTAATTTGTTGGAAAATTGAGTTGCTGCTACTTAACTATATTCCAATATCCTGCCTTGCCTGTCTCACTTGATAGTGTTCCATTACCTTCTCTTTTGCCTCCTTATTAGCTTCTCCCCCCATCCTGAGAAAATAATGAGTAAAGAGTTCACTCTAACTGGCCTCTGGAAAAACAAAACAGTTTTAAGTAATGAATCAAGAGCTCGCTTTGCAAGATTTACATTTAATAAATTCAATTTTTGAGAACTGGGGGAATTTGTTGTTCATTACATGGTGGATCTAGGCTATTGTAGACTGCATGTGTACAGTCAGTATTGCTTATGTGTACTGGCTTCAATATTTGTATAGACTGCTTAAATTAGCATCCACAAAAGAAATGTTTTTTTTCATACTACAGTTAATGTCTTTATGAATACTATGTCTGTCACCACATGTATGATATAAACAGCATCTACTGTTAATACAAATAACTATTGTTGTATCCTGACAATAGTTTAAATATTAATTGGCAAGAAAACGAGCTTAGTACCAAGTCTTGTAGAATTATTAATTTTTTTTTAGTTTTTGTACTTCACACAAATGGGTCTCGCACATATGCAGATCCATTCACAGCTGTAGCTTTTTGGCTCTCATGGGAGGCGTATAACTAGCACCAAGCGGCTACTCCCCTCAGTTCCTTTTTGTCCATCATGCAATTTGTTTTTAACTCATGTTGAATAGCTTTTATTCTTTTGGGAATTTTTCTTGTGGATATCATCTTTGCATGGCCTCCAAGGCCTTGTTCAAATGTTGCACTTTGTGTGATGGTAAAATTCTCCACTCAGATGTTCATGAACACTGCCTGCTTTTGCCTGTGAGAAGGCCACCGGCTAGACTTGCATTGCATCTACCGTGGCTTCATCAATCAGGCCCTGAAGAACCATATATCTAGCCTTCGCATTTATCTCTACAGCTGAGGAAGTGGCTAAAAACCAACCCCTTCACACCACTTCTGTCTCCATCTACAAATAACATTCAATTCCTTCAGTGCAGAGGGAGCCCCTCAACATCTTCCCTGCCCAACCACCAGCAATTCACTTCAACTCCACCACCCTCTTCCCTGGAGGATCCAGACAATTTGATTGCACCACTGACTCCAGGTTGATCCATCCTGATATTGCACAAATCTGGTAAGGGACATAAGAGATTGTCTCCCAATTCTGCACCTATACCCACCAAAAAATCAAAGCCAGCTCCACAACACTCAGTCCCTCAATCGGCATCCACACCAATACTGATAGTTGCTGCTGGGCTTGCCCAGCCCCACTTCTGTACCAGTAATTTCAGAGAGACCACTTGCTGAGGCTTGCCCAATCCGAAAGTTACCCAAATCCACTCTGGGCATTCTTCAATGGAACACCTCCCTGGACTCAGCTTCAGACTGTACTCTGACTCCTACTTCAGACCTCCAGCACTCAGTTAACCCTGAAAAAGATTCGGTCTCAATCCTGATCTTCCGACCAATGTTGCTCTCAACACTCTTTGTTACAACAGTGCTCTTGATCCTGGTCATAGTGCTCTCAATCCCAGTCATGGGTGACTCGGTCCTGATCAAGGCACTCTACATCCCAACCAAGACAACACTCGGTCTTGATTACGATAGTCTTGGTCTCGATCCTGGACAAACCATTCTCAACTGTATCAGTCTCAATCCTGCTCCCAACCAGGTTGACCTCGATCACACTCCCAACCATCATTTGATATATCTTGCCATTCTCGGCACCAAAGGAAGATTGGCCTCACCATAGGTACCGTACAGAGTTGGTTGGGTTGAACTTTGGATTGGTACTACTTTGATCCTCACTGGGTGGAACCCATGAGAGCCTACTTACCTTTCCATTATACTACTAATATTGCTACCTACCTCACCATACATCTTGGGACCATTCACATTCCTAGCATGACTACTTACCATCAGCAGCCCATTTTAGGTCACTGAGAAACCACTACCATAGTCTATGGTAGTAGCAAAGCAAAGCAAAGCAGCTTCATTTATATACCGCTTCATACTATGCAGTGTCTAAGTGGTTTACAACTGTAAGCTCATTGCCCCCAACATCTGGATATTCATTTTAGCGACCTTGGAAGGATGCAGGCCTGAGTCTAGCCTGGGCCCTGGCTAGTATTGAACTCGCAACCTTGTGGTCTTTGAGTGAGTGGCTGCAGTACAGGCATTTAACCACTGCGCCACCAGGGCTCTTGATCCTGGTCATAGTGCTCTCAATCCCAGTCATGGGTGACTCGGCCCTGATCAAGGCACACTACATCCCAACCAAGATGACACTCGGTCTGCCATCCCACACCAACCCATTCTCCATTACATAAGGTACCATCATCTACATGAAACCAGGACCACAAATCATCATTGCCACACAGATCCTCACAACTGATGCTTGTGGACATCGAACCTCCAGCTTGGCTGCCACCCTCACAACACTTGACCACCATCCTCAAATGCAGATGAGAGATCCATCTCCCCCTTCCTCCAATGCAGATCAGGATGTCCCTTGGGACACATGTGACAGATCACCTTTCCCTCTCATGGCCTCTACCCCATGGGAGGTTAGCAACACCCTTCCACAGTGTCTTTCAGAGAGTCTCCACCCCTGTGCAGACCTCATCCTTTACCTGGTAAAATCTCTCAGCCTCGAAGTGAAATCCCAGTCCACATTCTCTCTGGACCCAATCTTTGAGAGGTTTGATGTCCAGAACCCTGCCCCTGCAGTGCTCCCCCTACTACCTACGCTCTTGGAAACAATCAGACATGCATGGTGTGGAGAGACATTGGCAAAGTGGAATATTCAGAACAGCCAATCAGAGACAGGATGGCAAAAAGGTGGGAGCATGCCTGATGAGTGGCTAAAAATGGGGGGGGGGGAGCTGTTGAGAGGAAAAGAGTGTGTCATGGACTGCCAGAAGTGCAGCTAGAAGTGAAGAGATAAGTCTTAATTGGATTCAAATTCCCATGTAAGAAATGAAGATTTAAAAGAGTTAACAGGACAAAAGAAGCCCGATGAAGTTAGAAGAGTGTGTCATGGACTGCCAGAGGTGCAGTTAGAGATTAGCCTTAATAGGATTCAGACTCCCGTATAAGGAAGAGAGATTTGAAAGGGCAAAAGAAGTCCAGTGAAATTGAGAGTTTTATGTTCTTTGAGAAGTGAAGAGCCAGTTCAGGGGACTCATAACTGCCTTGTTCTGGGGGAGTGCTAGGCTTTCATAGGATTTATACTTCTAATGAAGGGGCTTTAGTGGAAATTGTGTCAGTGAGGGAATTGGAACAAAGACAATGTGTAAGAAGTGAAGTAATGTACACATTATAACAACAAACCCTGAGTACCAACTGCCAAAAAGATGCTAACTTGACTTCTGTCTGTAAATAAAAGTTATTTTCTTATTTACCAAGGGATGGCTTGAAGTGATTTATAAATAACATCAAAAGCACACTACCAATAACATTAAACCCTTAATAGAAGGAATACTAGGAGCCCATATCCTAGTCACTTGTTAAGTGAGTGGACTGGGATAAGAATTGGGGCCAGTGGGAGGACCAAGGGTTAGTTCTGAGTGAAGAAAAGCCTCAAACTATATGTTATAAAACAGGAGAATAATCCCGTGTAACCCGGCATGGGCATAACCCTGTTCAGTTCTGTTGGCCTCTAAAATATTGAAAGCCTCTATAAAGTCCAGATGGAAAATAACCCTTTGTCTCCTCTCAAAATTCTAGTTCAAAATTCAATTGTGGTTGAGGCAACACAATCAAAATCCTCTAGGAAATCCCTTTCCACCCCACTAGATGGAGTGGGTTGTTGTCTGATCTCTTGGGCCATGGCTGGATACCAGCAATTCCTTTGCAGGGGGCGGAAATGACATCATTTATCGCATACCTTCCAGAGGGTCATGAGAATGTGGTCTTGTTCCAACAGGAGGCTTATCGTCTTGCAGCAAGCCAATTTTCTGCTGCTTATCATAGTGCTGATTGTATGGCAAAATCTATGGCAACTTCCATTGGTCTCTATTACTATACTTGGCTTAGATCTGCAGGTCTCTGAGAATACCTGCTAGTGTATTGAGGCTCTACCTTTTGACAGGGAGATACTAATTCAAAAACAGATGAGGAAATGGACAACCTCTTCAAGGCTTGCAATACTGCGAGAAAGATGGGTTTGTGGCAATTTGCTCACACAGCCTGCCTAAACAAGCTCTTACTCCAGACAGTCATCATCCTTTCATCAAACCTCCTGTTCCATAAGCTCCTCAATGCTTGTATCGTTCACAGTGCAGCCAAAGAAAACCAGGTCTCTGGCCAAACAAGATCTTTGACACATTAGGCCTTTCATCATATCTGCCTCTTTGTGCAATCTTCTTTCCACCACCACACCTCCTGTCATTCATCACCATCTGAATACTTGGGAAGAAATTTATTGAGATTTCTGGGCTTTCATTGTTGTTCTCCTTGGCTATGCCATTGAATTCTCCTGCCTCTCTGCCTCAGCTTTGTTCAAATACACTCCACCTTTCTCCATACTTGAACAGGAAGTCTCCTCCTTACTCCAGAAGGAAGCCATCCAGCAGTTGTCTTGTTGTGCCATTCCTACAAGTCTTTCCTCCATATATTTTACCATTCCCAAGAGGGACAGTTATCTCTGTTTTATCATGGATCTGAGGGGGTAAACTGTTAATATCCACCCAAGAAAATTCAGGATGCTCATTCTCACAACCATCTTTCCCCTACTCAAGCCCAGAGACTGGTTAACATTCCTTGACCTTCAGGGTGCATATTTCCACATTTGTATCTGTCCTAAAATAGAAAATTACTCCATTTCTCTGTGGGGCAGATTCTACCAATACTGAATACTTTCCTTTGGCCTCTCCCTTGCCCCCATTGTGTTTACCAAAGTAATGGCTGTAGTTGTCTCTCATGTATGCACCAAAGGAATGAATATCTTTTCCTACTTCGATGACTGGATCATTGCAGCACCCACAGAAAGATGAGAGTGCAAGAACATCCCCATGATCTTCACACTTCTTGCCTCCCTGGGCTTGTATCTAAACACAATCAAGTCCCACTTGGTAACAATCTTTTCTATATATAGGAGTGGTCCTCAACTCCAGATTGGCATAGGCCTTCCTCCCCTGGAACCGAGCACTATTCATTTGACTCATCACCAAAGAGATTTGTACTCATACTATAGTCCCATTATCCTTGATAATGAGACTGCTCGGCCTCATGGCCTCAACCACAATGGTTGCTCCCTGTGCAAAGTTGAGTTTTCATCCCCTTCAGTTCTGGCTTCTCCACCACTTGGATCTCAGATGGGATTACCCCTGCAAGAACCTGTAGATTCCACCCTACATAATGGACACTCTTCAGTAATGGTCCCATCTCGGCAACCTGACCCTTCCACCCTCCTTAGGTCAAGACCTCCATAACATCTGATGCTTCTCTTCTTGGTTGGGACAGCCACTATGAGAACCTCTCTGTACAGGGGACAGTGGTCGTCCAAGGAGTGAAGCCTCCATATCAATGCGCTAGAAATGTTGGTGATCATAAAGGCCCTTTGAGCATTTGAGGGAATCATACAGGACACAGTTGTCCAGCTGTTGTCTGACAACATGACCACAGCCTATTATCTCAACAAACAAGGGGGCACAAGATCTGCCACCAGGAATGCACTGACACTGCAGCTTTGTGACTGATGTATACAGAGGTTGGTGGTCCCCATTTTTGTACCACCGACCTCTATATACATTTCTGTAGGCTGGGACAACATGTTAGCCAATGCTCTCAGTCAGATGACAGCAGGGGCTCATGAATAGTCCCTCTCTCTACAGGCTTTTCACCTGATACAAGACCGATGGGGCTCACCGGCCATCAACATGTTTGCTTTGCCACACAACACTGTGCCACCTCATCTGCACAAGACAGGGCTGGGCCTGCGTCTCCCTAGGGGATGCCTTCATTATGACCTGGACAAGTTGCCTTCTCTATCTGTCTCCCCCAATTCCTCTGCTCATAAGAACATTGCTGAAGATTCAAGATGATCACATGGATTCTATCCTGATTGCCCCATGGTGGTTGAGACAAGCATGGTTCCAAATTCTGCTCCCAAGTGTCCCAGAGGGACTACTTCCAGTTGCTTACTCACCTTCCCTCCTCACACAGGCAGAGGGCCCAGTAAGACATCTGAGCATTCGCTCTTTTCACTTCACTGTGGTGTCTCTGGGCTTGTTAGACAGTTGCATCCAATCTGTCCTCACAGTCTTGAGCCAACAGTCTACCCTCTGCTCTTATGCTCTAAAATAGCATCAGTTCTACTCCTTTGCCCAGACTTGCCGCCTTCCAGTGATGCTCACAAATGCCCGCTCAGTCATGAGCTTCCTTCTTTATCTGAAAGACACTGGTTTATCTGTATCCTCTCTTTGAGTTTACTTGGTGGTGATTGCTGCCTCAAGTCCCAGCCAGCCTCACATCCAGTAGCTGCAATGTTCTGGGACTCTACCATCAAATGGTCCCTTAAAGGACTGTCCCATGTTTACTCAGTGGTCCAGGACCCAATCACTACCTGATCCCTCTCCCTTGTTCTTTCACAACTCTAAACCCAATAGTTCGAACCCATGGCCACCATTGGTCTGAAACTCTTTTTGACGGCAGTCACACCTGCAGAAAATGCACTGGAGAACTTTGTGCACTTTGGTCAGACCCCACTCCCATATATGGCTTTTCACAGGGACAAGATGGTTCTCTGCTTTGACCCTATCTTTCTCCCCAAAGTAGTCTCCACTTTCAATTTTTTTTCATGTCTCATATGGAGAAATTTCTACACTGCCTGGACATCCATAGAGTGCTGGCCTTCTACACCCATCACACTGAAATTATACAGTAGACACCCAGACTGTTCCTTTGTTACAGTGGCCTGAGAAAGGACTGTCCTGTTTCTCCTCAGAGGCTGTCTAAATGGGTAGTCAAACTTCTCAACCTAGCCCACCAACTGGCTCACTGACCACTAACACTGGACCTCAAGTCCCATTCCATTCAAGCGGTGTCCGCATCCTCAGCATAGTCCCAAGGTGTCTCTCTTCCTGAGGTCTGCAAGGCTGTCACCTGGGCTCATTCGTCCACCTTTATGAGACATTACCATCTTAACTGCAGAGCCAGAGCAGCCACACAGTTTGGCCAGGTAGTTCTCCGTACTGAATTGACCTGCCCCACCACCAAGGTAAACTAGCTGATCACCCAGTTGTGTGAGAGACAGAGATCACGATGAAGAAAAAGTTACTTTCCTGTAATGATGGCTCTTTGAGTGGTCACACAAACCTGCCCCCCTTTCCTCTTTTCTTGCAGGTCCATCAGGCATCACAACAGATATCAGGAGGGGAGTAGCTCTTGGCACTGCTTATATGGCTGCCCCAGGAGGGTGGCATTACCCCCCAAAGGCTAGTCAGCTGTAGAATGTTAATGAATGGATCTGTGCATTCGTGAGACCCAGTTGTGAAAGGCACAGATGGCCTCTTGAAGAATTGTCATTGCAGGTAAGTAACTTGTTGTTTCCCTCTGGGTTCCAATAAATGTCCAGCCTGCCTGTGTGTTGGGCTAGAACTTCTGTGTCTGAAAAACTAAAAATGAAGAGCCTTGCTGCATCAGATCAAATTACTACATTCTCAAGTAGCATGCTTTGCAAAAGTTGATATTTTGAACTTGACTTGAAAACATACACAGAGGATTATAGAAACTGTAACCAAAAATTATATATGTTTTTACTTAAGGATCTAATTCCTTCATAACTGGAAGAGCAGCTAGGAAGGAACTAGATAAGATCCTCAAGTGCAAAGACAGATAATTAAATATCAAAAGACAAAATCATCCATGACAGAAGCATCTAAATTCAATATGGCTGTGAAAACTGGATAGTGAAGACACCTGACAGGAAGAAAAAAAAATGCTGGAGTAGAGTTCAATGGATATCCTAGAGTAAATCAATTCTGAACGTCCAGTAGAAACTAGACTGATTAAACTTAGAATATGATAGCTTGAATGTATTATGAGACAATATGACTCATTGGAAGATTATAATGTTGGGAGTAGGAAAAGATGAAGATCACGTTGAAGATAGATCTGTTCAATAAATCAAGCCACACTCCAGTGTTTGCAAGTTGGTTTCTGTTATTTTACTCCAGTGTGAGGTGTTTAGAGATTTAGTATATATGGCCATGAGCAAAGGTGCATCCAGGATCCCATTCAGCAATTGCTGAGATTAGATACTACATTTAATTCATTCATTACAATTCTTCAAATAATTTTGGGATTTTAAATTTAATTATACTTAATTGCTTTGAGACAGTAACATACTGAAATCAATGGCAACTGAAGGGTATATCTGCTATAGGAGACTGATAGCCCCAGGATCATAGAGAAACAGTGATATTTAAGGAAGAATTATGTTTGCTTGTTTCCTGCAGACAAGGGTAAAATACCAAAATGCTGGATAAATTCTTCCCTTTTTAATTTTAATTAAGTGATTGTTTCATTTTTACATTGCTCAGTAAACTTGCAGTTTGCAACTGAATACTGGCAGCATGTTCACTGAATTTTGATGGCATGTTTTCCACTTTTCCTCAGGGACTTTGAGGGCTATAAAAAGGGGGTTGAATGCATGATGAGAGCCTGTTGGTGGAACTTTGTCCACCTCTGCTGTGAAGTAAAGGAAGTAATGCCTCACAACACAGTTCCAGCAATTTCATAGCACTGTTCCACAATCTATTATAAACCTTTATTTGATCGGCTTGACTTGGAAAAGCATTATTAAGTATTCTACTCCTGTAGCACTTTATCTTAGGAATGTCACGGTGCCTGTTAAAAGAAACAAGACAGCCGGGTCCCATGCATTCTTAACACGAGTTTTCTTTTACACAGAGAGTACATAATGTCTGCAAGCAATTAAGTTTTCCACTGAGTCCTGAGGTTTCTCTACAAACCTTGTTTGGTTAACAGTGAAATCAGGTTGTTCAAGAGAGGCTGTTTTTAAACACTGGAAAGGGAAGTCTGTATTTATTATCAGCAGTAAAGCAGAGGCATTGATGTTCAGAGGGAAATGAATACCATTACCAGTGTAATGGTCCTCTGCAAAGCTTAGGGAAAACTACTTTTGTCATGGAAATTAGCAAAGGCTGCTAGAGGAAACAGGATTAGTATTTTAATTAGTTATCCCATAAATGGCCAGCCTACAAAAGTCAAATGGAATTAAAAGGGACAGGAAAGACAGACTATTAAACTTTTTAATTCTGCCCGGGGTGGACTGGACTTACATGGTTGCATAGTTTTGTTTTGTTTATTTTGGGACTTGACAGCTGGAAGCTGGATATTTGTCTCATTGCTTCTAGGGACAAATTTTAAAGGTTATTGCAATTACACATTTAGTGATGTATTGCTTCTGAGGTCCCCTCTTCCTTATTTTGCTGGACAGAACGAAGTCTCCAGAGAGCACTTATCCTGACAAACTAACTGTCACCACCTATTGATTTGAATTCCTCTTACATAGCAACACAATGGGACATTGGTGGGATTCCACTTGTACTTTATATCTCTAACAGCTGTAGAGATGTTCCTTCCCATCCCTTAACCAAACCTTGCAAAGGCAGGTGAAAGAGGAGTGTGAGAGACTTTTACTTTTAAAGGAAAAGGCTTTATTCTAATTAATAAATCTATTGCAAAAAGGTATCTTTACAAGAAGGAACACCTTCAGGCACACTTAAAAGTTCCAGTTGACTTCCAGCCGGCAAGCGGAGGTGTGGGGAAAAGTTCCGCAGAGTTCTGTGGAGTAACGCTCCTTGGGCGAGTGCTTTTTGCCCCTTTAAAAAATGAAAACAGTTGCTTTAAAAAGGAAGAAAAGAAAGGTAACATAGGCAACAACTCCCCTTGGTATAGGGCAGGGGTCCCCAAACTACGGCCTGTGGGCCGGACATGGCCTGCTGAGGCCTTCCTACCGGCCCGCTGCCGCCGCTGCCGCCACTCGTGCCCCCCACCGTTTGCGCCCAATGCTGGTTGCCATTTTGTCTTCCAAAATGGCACCCGGAGTCACGCGCACATGCACACGACTCCGGACGCCATTTTGGAAGACAAAATGGCATCCGAAGTTGTGTGCAAGCATGCGCACATACGCATGCACCTCCGGCCCCTGGAAGATCTGGGGGCCAGCAAACCGGCCCCCGGATCAAAATGTCCAGGGACCCCTGGTATAGGGGATACTAGGGACCCCTCAGAGACCCAGTAATTACTCTTTGAAACCCAGCCTTGGAGGAGAAGAGAGACTGGGTGTGTGTGAGAGAGTCAAGGAGTCACACATTCGTTTTAAAGATAAAAGACTTCTAAGAAACCCTAAGTTAGGGAAAGAATATATATCCGCAGCTAAGCAGAAAAGAAAGGGTATAGTAGTGTATATATTTAAAAATATACAGTTGAGAGAGCTATTTAATGATAATAAAGGACATTACATAGGAACTGAATTAACAGTTCAAGGAAAAAAAATCATCCTGGTAGCAGTTTATGCATCACAAGAAAATAAAACAAAGTTTTACAAGCAAATCAATGAAAAGATATCAGAATATGATGACAATGAGATCATCCTTGGAGGAGATTTTAACGCTGTTATAAATTCACAGATTGATAGACTCTCTAGTAAAAAAATTAAAGAAAATCAAGGTAAACTAGCAACAACTTTCTTTTCAATGATACAGAGGAGAGACATTTAAATTAATAAAAAGAGAATTCCTTTGGCAGTTACAAGACTATTTATTAAAAGATTAAAAAACTGTGGAAGAAGCCAAACAAACGCTTAAAAATTATTTCAAAGAAAATTTAAATAAGCGCACTGACATTAATATAGTATGGGATGTAAGTAAAACAGTTATATGAGGTTTCTTTATTCAAAAACTTCAGAAACTATAAAGAGAGAAAAGATAAAGAATGAAATCAATCACAGGGAAAATAACTAAGAAAGAAAGAGAATTGATGGAAAATAAGAATAAAGACAAAATAATTAAAGGAATTAAAACTTACAAAAACTGTATTCCATGGAAAATATAGAGACAATAACAAGGCTAATGAAGAGTGTCAAGAGTCAAAACATTTCTAAAATGCAAATAAAATTGGCAAATGGCTTTCCTGGAAAGTAAAGAGAAAGAGAGAAACAACAGACTAATTAGAATTGGGAACAAAACTTATACTGAACAAAACAAGATTAAATAAATTTTTCAAGATCATTTTAAGGAACTTTTCAAATTGGACAAAGAAAATATAGAAAACTACTTTAAAGAGAGCTTCATTCCAAAATTAAAAGAAGCTCATATAAATGAGTTGGATAAACCAATAGCCTTATCAAAGTCAGAAGAGGCAATTAAAAAAGCTAACATTTCTCCATGTTGAAATTCATTTTGTTAGCTTTGGCCCAGCTTTCTAGTTGTCATGCCCTGCCTGGAGGACGACTCAGAGGACTCAGGGGATGAGCTGGAGCCCCTGGGACCTGAACCTGTAAGGGAGGAGCCAGGCCCACTGGGACTTGAACCTACAGTGGTAGAGCCAGAGGCTAGCCCTAGCTCTGCTGGAGCAGAGGCTGTGGGTCCTCCAGAGGTTCAGCAGTCAGGTTTGCCTGATGCTATAGACAGGGAGGAGGATCTGGGCAGTGTGCCTACCTTTAAGGAGCGTCGAGCAGAAAGAGAGGGCTTGCGAAGATCACGGAGGCTTCAGCAGAAGCGTGTTAGTAATCAGACACAGCTGAAGGTCGGCTCCTTGCCTTCTTAAGAACCTGGAGCATGAGTGGTGCTTTGCCAGTGGATATCTGACTCTTCTATGGGAAAGACTTCGTCTCTGGCTCCGTGTCTCCTCGATCACCTTGACTATCCGGAAACCTTGACCTTGGACTGTTTATCGATCTGCCTCTCTGATACCTCAAACCTCGGACTGTCTGACAATTCTCTTGGTAAACCCTTTGGTAAAGTTACTGTGTAGCAACACGGACTCGCTGGGCTGGGGATTGTGTTTGTGTGAAGCCAGCTGTCTTATCAGCCCTTTGGCTGCTTTCCCGGACACTAGTCTATTCAGGAAATTTTGAATTTTCATCCTGTCTTCTGGGGTTTTAGCTATTCCTCCTGATTTGGTAACATCTGCAAATTTGAGAAGCATGCCCCCTATTCCTTCATCCAAATCATTGATAAAGATGTTGAATAGCACTGGGCCCAGGACAGAACCCTGTGGCACCCCACTGGTCACTTCTCTCCAGGATGAAGAGGAGCCATTGCTGAGCACCATTTGGGTTCGGTCAGTCAACCAGTTACTAATCCACCTAACAGTTGTATTGTCTAGCCCACATTTTACTATCTTGTTTGCAAGAATATCATGGGGGACCTTGTCAAAAGCCTTACTGAAATCAAGATATGCTATGTCTACCACATTCCCTTTATCTATCAAGCTGGTAATTTTATTAAAAAAAGAGATTAGTCTGGCATGACTCGTTTTTGAGAAACCCATGTTGACTTTTTGTGATTATGGCATTCTTTTCTAAATGTTCACAGACTCTCTGTTTAATGAACTGTTCTACAATCTTTCCCGGTATTGATGTCAGACTAACGGGCCAATAGTTGTTGGGATCCTCTTTTTCACCCCTTTTGAAGATGGGGACAATGTTTGCCCTCCTCCAGTCTACTGGGACTTCTCTTGTTCTCCAGGAGTTCTCAAAGATTATTGCCAGTGGCTCTGAGATTAAATTTGCCAGTTCTTTTAATATCCTTGGATGTAGTTCATCTGGTCCTGGAGACTTACATTCATTTAGGTTAAGCAGGTATTCCTGTACTTCCTCTTTACATATTCTGTGCTGCATTTTCCCTATTGTGCCCTCTGATCCATTTTTCTCAGGTTGAACACCCTTTTTCTTTTGTGAGAAAACTGAGGCAAAGAAAGTATTGAGTAGTTCTGCCTTTTCTCTGTCCCCTGTTAGAATTTCTCCATCTTCTGTGCGCAGTGGCCCTACCATTTCCTTCTTCTATCTTTTGCTATAGACATACCCCCCAAAGCCCTTTTTATTGTCCTTAACCCCTCTAGCAAGCCTGAGCTCAATCTGTGCTTTAGCTTTCCTGCGCTAGCTATTTGTTTGAATTCCTCTTTGGTGATTTCGCCCCTTTTCCATTTCTTATACATCTCCTGTTTAAAACTTAGTTCAGTTGAAAGTTCTTTTGTCATCCAACCCGGTTTCTTGAGACATCTCCCATTTTTCCTTCTCATTGGAACAGTTTGAGATTGTGCCTTCAGTATCACCCTTTTGAGAAACCCCCATCCATCCTGAACTTCCTTCTCCTTTAGTATTCCTGACCACGGGATCACTCCCAGTGCTTCCCTGAGTTTATTGAAATCAGCTCTCCTAAAGTCTAGAATGAGTGTCTGACTATGCCTAGCTTCTCCTTTCCACTGTATAAGAAACTCCAGGAGAACATGATCACTCCCACCTAAGGATCCCACCACTTGCACCCCATTTACCAGGTCATCCCTGTTGGTTAGGATCAGATCTGAAATAGCTGATCCCCTTGTTGCCTCTTCCACCTTTTGGACAAAGAAATTGTCTTCTCAGTTGACTAACTCCGCTAGGTCTCTTTGTATTAGTGTCTCTTGCCTCATGGTCATTTGAGGTTTTTGTAACCTCTGCTGAGAAAAATCTTGAAGGTTCATGTTTCTGCCCAACCAGCCATCTCATTGGGCAATCCTCATCACCTCTATGATGCTGTGCCTCATTAAAATGTAACCTTACCACTTCATATCATTTAACCCTTTGTTGTCTGGGAAGAAGGCTACCTAATCATGTAATAATACTTATCAAAATTACTGAAGTAAATTGTTTCCTACTTATGGCAACCCTGATATGAGCCTATCACAGGTGTTTGCCTTTGTCTTCCTCCAAGGCTGAGAGAGTGTCACTTGCCTAAAGTTACCCAGTGGTTTTCCATGGCCAAGTGGGGGATTTGAAGTGGGCTGCTTGTCTGCCAGTGTAGTCCAAATCACAAACCACTGCGCCACATTGGTTCTCACCAAAGCATATATTTTACCTAAAATAAGTTTTATCATGTGATTGTCCCATGCCTTGATTGGAGTTTGTATTAATACAGTTTCACAGCAAAGTAACTGCATAGGGTAATGACAAGTTTAGGGACTATTCACAAGTGTTCTTCATATTTAAGAGTCATTATGACATTGTGACCACTATGTCATAACAACTTGTAAGTTTGCACAACACACGTGAATAGAAGCCCCAGTACCCAAAATTTTACAGAGCATGAAAAAGTTACCTTTTTGGACAGCAACTTCTAAAATTTGTCAGTCAGCATAACCAGTAGTTATGCGGAGTGAGGAATTCTGGTAGTCCAAAAATGTCACTCTTCTAAGTTCTATGTACATAAAGCACACAGGTTTCCTTTCCTGGAGGAATCATCTAGACATGGTGGAAAGTCTATTAAGTCCAGAAAAACAATATAACTTGGCTGTGTTCTGTGTTTTCCAAATTTGTCATTGACCTATGCTGATATTTTGCCGAGCTGAGGAAGCAGAAAAACAAGACCTTATCAAACAAGTAATCAAAACCAGAATGAGCCCAGCAAGCATGAAGAGGGTGAAGTGCTTCTAATCAAGATGATTTGGGAAGCAGAACACTTGCTTACAGTATTTTTGTGGCAGAAAGGAGATAGAATAAGGAGTACCAAAAATAATTTGTAAAGCAAAAACTCACTGGGAGCAGATTACTCTGTTACTGGAGAGTTATTTTTTTGGATGACAAGTCCCAACACTTCCATGGCCAGCATAGTTGATGGCCTTTTGGCTGTATTGCTTAGTTTTTCAAAAAGAAAAAATTCTTAAGATGAAAATTTATAAAAGACCTGAACCTTCATACTGAGCATAAACACTTGCCATAAGAAATATCATTGAATTTAGGAAAGGAAAACATATGGCCTTCCAATTGTGTATTCCTGTTGGATACCAGGAGAGAGGAGGAGGACGATTAGGACGAGGGGAGAAAGAGAAGGGAGCCGGGAGAGAGAAGGAAGACGATGAGGACGAGGGAAGAAGGGGAAGGGAGCCAGTTCTACAGTTCTACAGTTCTATGGAAGCAGCCTGAATCTGCACTGCAGAAATAATGCAGTTTGACACTGCTTTAACTGCCATGGCTCCATCCTATGGACTCCTAGGATCTGCAGTTTGCTTTGTTGTACCAGAGCTCTCTGACAGAAAAGGCTAAATATCTCACAAAACTGCAAATCCCAGAATTCCATAGCCTTGAGCCAGGACAGTTAAAGTGGTGTCAAACTGCTTTAATAAATTTCTGCAATGCAGACACAGTCAAAGTTCATGTGTTGTTTGGTCATGGCTTCTTTAACAAATAATTCTGTACAGAGAGAGAGAGAGAGAGAGAGAGAGAGAGAGAGAGTACCTTTGAAGATTTATCTAAAGAAGAACCAAGTTCCTTAACTTGGAGGTTATATGTGTATGTTGTGTGCCTTCAAATTGTTCCTGACTTACGGTGATCATGGATTTTTTTTGGGCAAGATTCGCTCAGAGGAGGTTTGCCATTGCCTTCCCCTGAGGCTGAGAGTGTGTGACTTGTCCAAGTTCACCCAGTGGGTTTCATGGCAGAGTGGGGAATCAAACCCATGTCTCCAGAGTGGTAGTCCAACACTCAAACCATTACACATGCTGGCTCCTAATCCCATGTACTACTAATGAAACAATTGCACACTTTTTTGTTGTTCTTGTGTGTCTACAAGTCCTTTCTGACTTATGGTGACCCTAAGGCAATCTTATGGGGTTTTCTTGGCATGTTTCTTCAAATGGGGGTTGCCATTACCATCCTCTGAGGTTGAGAGTGTGTGACATGCCGAGGTCACTTACTTAGCTGCAAATTGTGCATTCCCCAGAATGCATCACCTAGTATATCGGCAGTCCTTCCCCCCAACACTTTCGCATTTCCCCCCAACCATCTCATAGCTGGGAGATGGAAATAATTTTTAAAGCAGCATGTAAATCTGGACTATTTTTTAAAAAGTAAGGTCCAAAACACAGTGCAGAAATAAATGCTAGGGAACATGGGAGCTGTAGTTTGTTGTGTTTATAAGTGACAGTTTTCCTGCTAAGTACCTGCATGTCATAAGCATTCGAATTAAAATTACCATATTGAAATCAAATCTGATTTTTAAAATTTTTTATTTGGCATGTGTTGGAAGAGGGGTAGTCCTACACGGTGAGTACATCCCAAACTCTTTTTTTTAACTGGAAAAGTTGGGGGTCGCCTTATACGCCCAGTCGTCTTATACGCTGGAAAATATTGTATTTTTGTGCCCTTCAGAAAGGAAACTTAAATTACCCTACAATTCCAACTCCCAATATGTCTCACCTTTTGGTCATGTTGGCTCTGGCTGATGGGAGTTGAAGTCTAGCAACATCTGATAGTCCAATATTGCGCACCCTGATCCATTTTCACAGCTCTCCACACTTTCAAACATAATCATGCAGCATCAAAATAAATGCATATGCCAGTTCTAATTATGTCACTTTTTGCTCTAAATAGTTCAGCTGTGTATTCCTTTTTAGAGCATAATCTTTATTTGAATTATGTCCAATCAGTCTGATTTAAAAATAATCACAAGAAGGGAGTAGAAGGAACTTGAAATTTCTTGTCAACAGTTTGCACACTGATAGCTGATGAGGCAGGTAGGCAGCCAGGTCACTTCGCCATGATCTTTCCCAATAGCATAAGATTTCCATTTATAGTTTTTTCTATTTATATCTACAGTGATTCTAAATTTGCATCTGTATATAGGTTAACATGTGCAGATTTTATGCAGTGGTATTCTTTTTGGGTTGTATTGTTCTTATTTTCCTAATGTGTGAGTGGCCAGCTCTAGGTGATGTTGCAATTGTATTGTTAGAATAAGACCGAGCTTTCAGAGAAAGCAACAAAAATGCTGCCAATGTTTTTATATTATCTGGTAAATATTTTTGTGTTACATTGGTTTACAATAGAACTGCTGATAAAACACTACATGAGTTTCCAGCAATGTTTATTTTTCACCCCTCCTGCCCCAAGATCCCTTATGAGCAAACAAAGCTGCCACTACATTTCAAGCAGCATGATTTCTTGGCTACATGGTTTGTTGCTGAAATTCACCAACAACTTGCTTTAGAAAAGCAAAAGAATCACTCCTCCAACCACCTCTTTGCCAATCTATCCTCCCCAATGAAGTCAGAGATTGACTTCAAGGCAAAGTTCCCTAGCTTTTTAAAAAAGGCAGTGCTCTGCAAGACTTCTTTTAAAGGAAGTGTAAATCTCTTTGAGTTGCCAGCCAAAAAACCAGGGTAGACTCTTCTCCTTTTAAACATTGGGAAAAAGAGAATTTCAGCAGGTGTTATTTTTCTTGGTGAGTCTCCTTCTTCTGTATAACTGTTAGGATGCAAAAGCTCTGTCCCATTATTCACCTAGCAAACCTAAAGGCTCCTTGGAAATTAAAATAATCAGGTTTAAAACAATTGATTAAGGGTGAATATATGTGTGTCTAGAGCCAGTGTGGTGTCGTGGTTTGAGTGTTGGACTAGGACTTTGGAGACGATGGTTTCAATAATCACTCAGCCATAGAAAAGCCCTGGGTGACCTTGAGCAAGTCACACACTCTCTCAGCCTCAGAGGAAGACAAAGGCAACCCCCCCAAACAAATCTTGCCAAGAAAATCCCATGGTAGGTTCACTTTAGGGTCGTCATGAGTCAGAAAGGATTTAAAGGCATACAGCAATGACATCTATGTGTACAGACTACATTCTCCACATAGGGTTAGGTCCTCCACATGGGATTAGGGACACAGGGCCCCCATGAATGTGGAAAAACTGTATATAAAAATCTTTTTTTAACCTGAGACAACACTTCTCTATGAATTTCTAGGTCCTCCAGCACAACTCTTTGGTCAACATCCACCAGAGGTTGACCGTAAAATTGTGCTGGAGGGTCTACCAATACCTAGAGAAGTGCTCTCTCTAGAAATGTCTAAGTCATCCGGCACAACTTCTGGCAAAAGTTGGCCATAGAGTCATACTGGAGTACCTAGAGATACCTAGAGGGAACATACGAATCAAATTTGTGAATAATCAAATCCGCAAAAGTCAAAGCTGCAAATGTGGAGAGCTGACTGTATCTGCTTTTATAATGTATTTTAACTATTTTTAAAAAATTAAACATTTTTTAAAAATAAAAGAGTTAAGCCCTCAAGCAGTTTACCAACCTGGAAAGTAGGCTTTACTCACACCACTGTTTAAGATTTAAATTCAATGCATGTGTTATTTTAAAAGAGATTTTTACTGTTGCTAATATGAATACTATTCCTGAAAAATAAATAAATAACATGGATACAGTCCTAGAGGGACAATTTCAACACAAATGCCAACTATGAGTCATCCCCAATGCTAGGTCCATGCTCTACGTGACATAAATTATATGTACATCTGCAGTCTGTAGGATGGATACCATCTGTTACTGGTAATTTCCCTGAAAGCTAATTCATTCATTATAATGTGAACTTTAAAGACACATAAAACGACGACGTTCTTGGAAGCTTTAAGTGCTTAATTTACTCTGATTCAATTATAACTACATACAATTGAAAAAACTTCCACTGGACAAGGTGGAATATTTTGTTGCAGCCAGGCTGACTTCTGTGCCTGGACCACAGTGCTCAGTCTGACTGTCATTGAGCAGATACCAAACAGTGCAGATTCAGCAACAGATTGGTCAGACAGGGGGGAAAAATCTGAAGCAGAACCTGGAAGATCATTTTGGGGCTACAGTTCCCAGCATCCATGCTGTCTGAAGGATTCCAGGAATTGCACTCCCCTTCCACTACTGCAAATGATTTGGATTATAATGTGGAAATGCTCACAAAGGCTAAGATGGATCACCACCAGGAAGGGTATATAGGACCTCCAACCTCTTAATAGTAGTAGAATTGGGTTCTAGGTAACTCTATCCCAGCAGTTCTTTTTATTATTATTATTATTATTATTAGCCAGTGGGAGGTCCATTTTGAAGGGAGGAAGGGCTAGTATAAATCAAATATGTAATATATATATAAAGTTGATTATCTTTTCATTATAATGAGCATTCCTTGGGATTTTTTGCTGGATTGAGCCAAAGATGCACAAATGACTTGGGTTATTGTATGCAAGTGGTTCATGGGGACTGAGATAAGATGGAAACTAGAAGAACAGTTTAGAACTGAAATGTTGTTGTTGTATGCATTCAAGTCACTTATGGTGATCCTAAGGTGAACCTTTAATGGTTTTTGTGTATGCAAGATTTGTTCATAGGGAATTTGC
The DNA here is from genome assembly GCA_026167975.1 of Phrynosoma blainvillii. Taxonomy (NCBI): domain Eukaryota; kingdom Metazoa; phylum Chordata; class Lepidosauria; order Squamata; family Phrynosomatidae; genus Phrynosoma; species Phrynosoma blainvillii. The sequence continues at coordinate 315,673,879 of JANUYF010000003.1, read as the reverse complement.
CTTTGCCTTGCTCTGAGGCTGAGAGAGTGTGACTTGCCCAGTGGGTTTCCATGGCCAAGTGGGGATTTGAACCCTGGTCTCCAAAGTCATACTCCATCACTCAAACCACTACACCACACTGGTTCTCTAACTGAAATTTAGGAAGCAAAAATGAAACACTGTCTTTATTCTTCATAGCTGGCTGGAAGAAGGATCCTTGAAGAGTTCCAAGTATCTGCGATCTTATGAGGGAAGAGGAGAACCAATGCCACTTTTCAGATTTTCTTTCCAAGTGTTTGTCTGTCCTGCACGTTCAATGTGTATATTTTGTAAACACACATCACTCTCTCTTCGAGATTCAGTACCAGCTAACGTTGGTAATTCCTACCAATTGGAGATCTGCAATGCTATATATTAAGACTTGTCTGTAAATAAATTGAACATTGCCCTGTGAAAAGGACTACTGTATAACACTGTTAACCTTCTTAATCTCTGAAATGACCAAATGCACCTCGTAGAGAAGCTGAGGTTCAGCATCTGTGCATCTCTTCTGCTTCCCTGGTTCAATGCTATGGAATTCTGGGAACCGTTGTTTTGTGAGACATTTAGCCTTCTCTGTCGGAGAGCTCTCTGGTTACACAATAAATCACAATTCCCAGGAGTCCCTAGCACTGAGCCAGGGCAATTAAAGCGGTCTCAAACTGGATTATTTCTGCAGTGTGTTTTGAACCATAGACATCACGACCCTTAATAATAACATTCATTTAAAAAAAGAAAAGAAATTGAGAAAAAAATCTCTCTTTTGCCATGCTTAAGTATCACATTAAAAAAACCACACACAGGCATTTCATGTTATCCTCTTTAGAAATACAAGAGCTACTGTTAAATGAATTGCAGCCTTGATTGATTACCATTAAATCCAACTCATGCCAGCTTTTCTCTTGCACTGTGACCTTCATGTTGGGCCTTGATGTAAAATTAACTGACCTCAGTGGAAAGATTCCTGTCAATGCTCCCACACACACCATGAGCTTTTGTGCCAAGGCCCACAGTCTCTGTGAAAATGAGATAAAGCTTTCCAAAACAAAATGATTCCTCTGCAAACTGACACCTCCAGGTACACATAGGATGGTCTGAAAGATTAGATAGTTCTAGTCCAGCCATATGCTGTCTAGAAGGGCACAACTGTTAAAAATAATTTGGCATTGCTCAGACTAAGGAGAGACAATGTGGCATAGTAGTTTGAGTTGATGCGATGATCTGGAGACCAGGGTTTAATTCCCAGCTCAGCCATGACCTTGGGCAAGTCACACACTCTCAACCTCAGGGGAAGGCAATGGCAAACCCCCTCTGAACAAATCTTGCCAAGAAAATCCCATGATAAGGTCGCCATAAGTCAGAAATGACTTGAAGGCATACAACAGCATCAAGCTCAGACTAAGGGTCCTAACCCACAGTTGGTCCTTCCAAACACATCCAAGATTGGATGTATAATAAATGACTTTTGTTGTCTCCAGAGACTTCTCTGCTGCCTCATGTACCAGACTGATAGTAGGCCAGTATAGAAATCTGCCTTATGCTGGGTCATATCACCGACTGGCAGGAATAGCTCTTCAGTATTTCATTCAGGATTGTCTTCAAACCTCACCTGAACATTCTTGGTATTCCCTGGTGGAATGCCATCCAAGGGCTATCGGGCCCTAAAACAGCTTAGCTTCTTAAATAGGATGAAATTTTAGTGTGTGCAGAGTGATATTACTATACTCAGCCCTCTGTATCTATTGATTCTTTATCCAAGGATTCAGCTATCCACAGCCTGAAAATATTAAACATGAAAATTGTACACACACACACACCTATTATATATGACGTCAAGCTGTTTCTGACTTATGGCAACCCCAAGACAAACCTATCATGGGGTTTTTCATGGCATGTTTCTTTGGAGCAGGGGTAGGCAACCTTTCCACTTTAAGGGCCGAGGGACTTCAGCTCCCAGAAGCCTCAGCCATGTTGGCCAATAGTCCCATGTTGGCCAATAGCTCCTGGGATTCTGGGAGCTGAAGTCCCTCGGCCCTTAAAGGGGAAAGGTTGCCTACCCCTGTTTGGAGAGTGTTTGCCATTGCCATCCTTTGAGGCTCAGAGAGTGTGACTTGCCCAAGATCACCCAGTGGGTTTACATGGCTGAACCGGGATTTGAACCCTGATCTCCAGAGTCATAATACAGCACTTGAACCACTATGCCATACTGGCTCTCTCTCTCTCTCTATATATATATACCATATATATATATATATATATATATATGGAATAGCTCTTCAGTGTTTCATGCAGGATTGTTTCCAAACCTCACCTGAACATTCTTAGTATATGGTAAAATTAAGGTTTGCTTTTTGGAATATGTGTGTGTGTATTCCAAAAAGGAAACCTTGATTTTACCATTTTATATAAGGGATATTATTTTACTATGCCATTGCATTCAATGAGATTTGAGCATCCACAGATTTTGGCATCCATGGGGGGGGGGGGCTGGAACCAAATCCCAGTGGATACCAAGGGCTCACTGTATTACAGTTAATTTTGTAAAAAAATTAAAATAGTTTCAAATTCATATGCATATAAATATCTATGAGAGCCAGCATGGTGTAGTGGTTTATTGGACTATAACTCTGGAGGCCAGAGTTCAATTCCCAGTTCGACCGTGAAATGCACTGGATGACTTTGGTCAAGTCACACTCTCTCAGCCTCAAAAGATGGCAATGCCAAACCCCCTCTGAAGAAACTTGCCAAAAAAAACCTGTGATAAATTCACCTTAGGGTCAAGATAAGTCGGAAATGACTTGAAGGCATAAAAACAACAACACATTGCTATATTGGTAGGAAAAAATAGAACTGGAATCCAGTGTTCATTACTAGTTTGATAGTCTATGTTCTGCAGCAGATTTTTCTTCTTCAAAAAGCATTTGTAATTAGAAAAGTCAGAGAATTTTATTAAGGCAATTCACTTTTTTAAAATGCAGACTATAGATTCCAGTATGCCAAGTACCGGCTGACTTCAGTTCAGACCTACAAGCCTAAACAAAATCAGAAAACTTTACTCAGAAAACTGAGCTTTCTGAATTTTCACAAGGTTTTTCATAACGTTTTCATAGCATTCTGGGTTTTCAGGATGTTTTCAGGAATGAAACATTTTTGGTTACAGAGTATATTAAAAACTCATAGCAATTCAAGCATTTTTTTTAATGTGGCTTACATCCTATTTCTCCACAAACCAAAACATTCCCTTTTCCAGGACTACTACTCTTTGTTCCCCTTATGCTTTCTCATAAAACTGACCTTAATAGTTCGGCTCATTTTTCATCCCCACTCATCTGCTTCTTATCCAGTGCCATGAATTTTTCATAGTCCTTTTACCCAGCATCACCAGTTGCATGGCACATTCCGTTATACAGTATTACAAAGTACCGTATATACAAAATATATGGCTAGCAAGCATAGCAGGATCTATGATCTTGACACAGAGGGTTGGACTGGATGACCCTTGGGATGCCATCCAACTCTATGGTTTTGTGATTCAGATGTGAGCCATCAATGTCCCAAAGCCCTATTGAGAGAAAGTAGCTGCAAAGCATATACAAACCAGAATTACAGGAAAAAATACTATGCAAATACTACTTAGAGATTATTCTGAGTCACAATTCTGTGGCCTTCTTTATTTTTCCCCCTCTAGCACATAGTGTAAAAATGGCTGCTGCAAGTTCACCTGCTCCGTTTCATGTGAAATGGTACAGTTAAAGCACAGCTCTCCTGCTCCACCTCTTCCAGTATCCATCCCCATTCAAAATATCACACAGCACTTCAAAAATTTGTTTTATCCATGGCAAGTGGAACAGAGCTCGATGAAATACAAAAGTGCTATATTATTTTGGTCTGGATCTGTTTGATTGCTTGGGCGAGTATCAACCACTTAAATTTGATAAGGGTAAATAATACCAAGTCCTCTAAATGCATTCTCACTTATATTATGTTCAATCATACCCTCCAAATGTCCTGATTTAGCAGGGACAAGCCAGATTAATCCTCTTGTTGTCCCACTTTTTCCGATGTTTTTAAAATGTTACAGTTTCTCTCTCTTACCCCCATTACCCCCCACTGCATCCTTGGTGTACTTCATTTGCTGCAAAATGAGTTCAAGGTGCAAAAGTAGTTTGCACTGAGGGGGGAAGCAGACGGGTGACCGTGGGCCACCCCGGGAAGCTGCAGATCAGGGCCGAAGTATCCCCACACCTCGGCCCCGCGGCGCAGCTTCGCCGTCCCTGGAAGGAGCGCTAAAATAGCTCTCCTTCCACAAATTGCCGAAGGTGCACCGCAAAAGGCTGCCGGTGCACCTTTGGTGGCTTTTCCGCTGCAGTGCGTGTGGACACTGCAGCGGAAAAGCATCCTCAGAGCGCCGGCCGTGCGGAGGGTCGGCTGCTCTGAGGACGTTTTCGGGAAGGGGTTGGGGCGCCCAGCGTGTGGCTGCCCCTCCCCTTCCTTGCTCTGAAGATGGCGCTTTGCACTGTCTGCTTAGCCCCTAAGTTAAGCCAGCAGGGGGAAGGAAAGGAAGGGGCAGAACCTTGCTCTTCCCTGTAGACTCAGGTAAAAGCAAAAGCTGCTCTCCTGGCTTTTGTGTTTTAAACCCCCCCATTAATAACTTTTGCCATCTTGATAACATTCTGATTGGTTTGGCCAGATGATGTGTCTTGGATTTCATCTGTGCAGTGTTGGAGGATCTGCCAGTCTAGAAGATCTGCAGCCTCTGCAAGATGCTTTTCATTTTGAATACACAAACTACAAAGTAGGTATGTTCATGAGTATTACTTTTTTAAGAGAAAATTTTGTACCAGAGGCTAAAATAACATGGAAAGGAGTGGGATATGTTCCTTCAACCCACACACACAAAAAGGAGAGCAATTCAGCATGTCTAGTCCACTTTTAATTCAAAGCTAGGTACATATAAAATGAAACAACAAGGCCCAGTAAGCTTTGCCTACACCAACTGCCCTTGTACAAGTAAGCAAAAATATTTAGAAACTTGGAGAGATCACTTGAAAGCCTCTTCCAAAATGCATCTAGGGATAATTTTTTAAATTTCAACAACCTCCACTTTTCTTACTATTTCCATTTTGGTGGCTAAACTTACAGATCTGTACCTGTTTAGCGTGCTGGAGGTAGCAAATCAGAAAGCTTATCTGCTTTCCATTTTTCTTTCTTGTTTTGTTGTTTACACATGCTCAGTAAGGGGTTCTGGAGACAGCTGCTGTTTACCTTACCTGGCATAAACAGGCACATACTGCTACAGTAGTATCAGCTAGAGAAGAGTCCCATTTTTCCCATCTGAAGCTTCTGTTCCAATGTTTGCTGCAGGCACACTGCTGTAACTTGACATTTAAAGACTGTGGTTGCACCTACACTACAGAATCAATGCAGTAACTGCCATGGCTCAATGATATGGGATTCTGATATTTGTAGTTTTGTGATATATTTAGCCTTCTCTGTCAGAAAGTAGTTTGCCAGAACAAACTACAAATCCCAGGATTCCATAGGATGGAATTCTGCAATGCAGCAGCAGCTGTGTCTCTCCAGATATACTTCACCATCTTCCCATTGCCAATGCAATGTCAGCTAGACAAAGGATGAGGAGGAATGGAGGGGATTGGGTGGGCATAGAAAGACTTTTGAAAAAGGAGCTTCTTTGCTAATGGTTTTATTTAGGGAGGTATGTCTGTACATCACATGTTTCATCCTGAATCTTTGTACTTCAAATGTACAATAACTTGGCCTTTTTTAAATAATTAAAAGTGATTCAACCTTATTGACAGATACATCATTGCTGTAGAAATCAATAACAACACCTTTACTTATTTGGTGTCCTTGAATGCAGTACCACAAATGTAATGATTCATCATGAGTGTGGGAACAATTAAAATTGCCAGGCATTTTGATGGGCAATGGCATAGTCACAGTTATTGTCTTAGGGACTGTATGGAGCTATGTGGCCTATGAAATAAGCCCATGTTGCTGAAGAGCAGTAGGAGAACAATTACATGAAGATGTAATGGTGGAGGAAGAAGGAAACATGGAAGAACAAAATGGCTGCCAGGTGATGTATTGTATACAGTTCTGGGCACCGCAGTTCAAGAGGGATGTTGACTGCATCCGCACTGCTGAAATAATCTGGTTTGAGCCCACATTAACTACCATTTCTCAACGCTCAGCAGAGCTGTGGTGTCACAACAAACTACCATTCCCAAAATTCCATAGCATTGAGCCGTGGCAGTTAAAGTGGGCTCAAATCAGATTATTACAGCAGTGTAGATGCCAACATTGACAAGCTAGGTGAAAGGTCTGAAAACCATGTCCTATGAGGAGCAACTTAGGGAGCTGGATATGTGTCATGCCCAGCCTGGCTGAGGACTTAGGGGAGGACTTGGAGGTTGAACTGAAGCCTCAGTTTGAACCTGAGCTTGGCCCTAGTTCTGCCCCAAGAACTCCAGCAGAGTCTGTGGCCTCAGAGGAGACTCAGCAGCCAGGCCTTCAGGCAGCAGAGCCTTCAGGCACAGGAAACATGGAGGAGGAGGAGGAGGACACTGACATACTTATCTTCAACCAGAGAAGAGCTGAAAGGGCATGTCTCTGACGCTTGAGGAGACTTTATGAGAAACGCCAACTAATCTCAAAACAGCTGAGCTAATGAGGGCTGATTATATAAACATGGCAATGGCACCAGATTGGTTGTCAGAGACTATTTGAGTTTGTTCCTGACCTTCCTTTGTCTTCTCGGCTTGGACCTTTGACTCTCGGATTGCCTAATCATCTTGCCTCTCTGGAACTCTTGACCTTGGACTGCCTGATCATCTTGCTTCTCTGGAACCCTTGATCTTGGACTGCTTGACTATGCTCTCAGTTTGACCTCTTGGCTTGTTATTACGAACTCTTGGTATGGGACTTTGCCTTGTTTTAAACTTCATAAGCTCCATGATCAGTTTCTTTGTTTATTGGTTAAACTGTGGCTATCAGCATTTGGCTGTTTGCCCGGATAATATGTTTAGCCTGGAGAAAAGAATGTTAAGAGGGGACATGATAGGCATGTTGAAATATTTGAAGGGGTGGGGGGCAAAATTTCCAATTTCCAGCACACTTCTCAATTCCTCCTCATACATTTTAAAAATATTATTTTTATTGAATAATTAGACCTAAATATATATGAAGAACATACTCTCTGACATTAGAGATGCAAAATAGGACAAGTATGGCTAAGCAACATCAGAGTGTGGTCATAATGGCAATTAATGAGGAAGGACACACAAGCTAGGAGAGGCTGCAGCCATTTGCTTTTGCCTGAGTCTGTAGAGGAGGGCAAGATTCTGCTCTCTCTTCTCCCTCCACTGAGTTGAGTGCAAACTACTTTGCAGCATTTGAAATAAGCTGGGGACAAATTGGGAAAATGGGAGGAGGAGAGAGGAACTGGGACATTTTAAAAGCAGCTGAAAAAGTGGGATGGCAGAGGATTGAATAGAACTGCCCCTGCCAAATTGGGACAGTTGGAAAGTATACAGGTGAAAAGTTGTATATCCTTTTCAGCTTTGTGTTTATGCAAAACTCATTCCTCACTCTATCTGAAATTTGTCCTGTAAAGAAAAGAGACAGTTGTGGGTATCTTTTCTCCTCAGTGTGGAAAATAGCAGCTGGGGGATTGATTTCAGGTGGGGAAATGGCCAAAGGAGGAAAAGTTAAGCTTTTCCTTGGAAAATTTCCTTAGTGATTGGAAAATTTGGTGCCGAGCATAGAGATGTGCAAGAACAAAATAGAGGGGAAATTTCTTTTTCAAATATGAGCTGCATTTTATAATTTACATACTATTTCCAAGTTATGTCTATTTAGGGACTTTGTTAATTATGTATTTTTGTATTTTATCTCTTGTAAGCCGCCCCGATTGTTTTAACAGAGGGGCGGGGTAGAAATAAATTATTATTATTATTATTATTATTATTATTATTATTATTATTATAGCATATAACATGCATATTATTTAATGGTTAAGTGTTTTATTAATCACCTATATTGAGATTATCACCTAGCCATTGTGTGTGCTGTCTTGTCAACTATTTTGCTATCCCACTTGTGGTGCCAATAGACCTCAAAATGGAGGAACATTTCAAAGCCAATATAAAATGCATATTCTTAGCTCTCCTGGTAAGAGATGTCCTGACAGTTTTTGCCCCCAGCAATTCTTCACTTGAAATGTACTTAGAACAAGCTGCAAAAATAGTAAATATTTATCTTGCAGTGTTGAAAGAAAGGAGAACAAAGAATGACAACCTATTTGAAGAACTGTGGAGCCAGATGTAGCAATATATAATGACAATAGCATAGGATGCAAGGAAGGGGGGGGGGAAAAGGAAATTGAACAGTTGGACGGAGAGATTCCAAACTGAACCCCTTTTCACAGTGTTTAGTGAATCTTCTTGACACTCTCAACTGAAAGCAGTGTTTATTGAGGTTCACAGCTATGACGTTTCAGAGTGAAACATGATTTTCCTAAGGCTATGCTTGAGAATCTCTTAGCTTTAGATGCATTGTTTCCAATTTCTTTTTATCCTAGAACATAATGTAGTTGTGTCTTTCTAGAAGCTGATATTTATGTTGAAACTTTTGCGTGTATGTAAACATCTGCCTGTACCCACACCGGCCCAGGTCAAGACCCAGGTCAGGATAAAATGGGCATGGTCCATGCTATCCTGGCCTTTCTGCTCAGCCCCTTAAGATGGGAACAGCCATGAGGCTCCTGCCCCAATGATGGCTCCTAGTTTACCCTCCCACACATGAGATCTAGCCTTTAGAGGCTGTTGTATCCAAGTATAGGTCAATTTTTTTTATTGATTTCCAAGAGAATCCCCCCCCCCAACTTTAAGGTAAAGAACCATAAGAAGAGTTACCAGGAGCTTTTATAATTATGAAGCCCCAAACACTTGCATGACTTGTAGAGTTGCCAGGTGACATAATGGCCAGGGCTTCTCTATCCTTAATGGTCAGTGTGAAGAGGGAATTTCAGTAGATGATGCAGCTATTGGTCAACAACCAATAGCTGTTGAAACTCCATTTCCTTAACAATGAAAGCTTCAGGAACCTTGTTTCTAATTTCAGCTGGCAGTTGACAGAGGCTTTTGTATTGTGTCATGGATTTTATATGTTACACTTGCATGGTTGTCAGTATCCAACATGGTGCTTTCCCTGGCAGAAATTTTTTTTATCAGGTGTGTGTGTGTGTGTGTCTTTATGTAACCTTCCCTAATTTTCTTAGGCAAGGATTAGTCAAAGGACGTTATCACACTAGCGGCAAAAAAAGCGGCAAGGAATCAATCCAGAGCCATACCGGAATGATTCTGGTCGCGCAGGCCATAATTCCTCTTTGAAAGAGGAATTCAAAAGAGCTGGAATGATGCAGCGATGTCGCAAGGATGATGCAGGGATGGGCGGGGTTTGCCGCGACGTCGTCTGATCACGGGGCAAAGGATCCAGAATGATGCAGCGATGTCGCAAGGATGATGCAGGGATGGGCGGGGTTTGCCGCGACGTCGGACGTTATCACACGGGGTCTAAAGCAGCCCCACCCCTTCGCCATCGCTGCATCATTCTGGTTCCTTTGCCTCCGTGATCAGACGACGTCGTGGCAAACCCCGCCCATCCCTGCATCATCCTTGCGACATCGCTGCATCATTCCGGTTCCTTTGCCTCTGTGATCAGATGACCTCGCGGCAAACCCCGCCCATCCCTGCATCATCCTTGTGACATCGCTGCATCATTCCAGCTCTTTTGAATTCCTCTTTCAATAAGGAATTACGGCCTGCGCGACCAGAATCATTCCGGTATGGCTCTGGATTGATTCCTTGCCGCTTTTCTTGCCGCTAGTGTGATAACGTCCGTCGTCTGATCACGGAGGCAAAGGAACCGGAATGATGCAGCGATGTTGCAAGGATGATGCAGGGATGGGCGGGGTTTGCCGCGACGTCGTCTGATCATGGAGGCAAAGGAACCGGAATGATGCAGTGATGGTGAAGGGGTGGGGCTGCTTTAGACCCCGTGTGATAACGTCCAAAGATGGCTTTGCCAGTTTCTTCCTCTGAAATATAGCCTACAGCACCTGGTATTCATTGGAGGTCTCCCATCCAAGTACTAATCCTGTTTAGGTTCTAAGATCAGATGGATCCAGTGCCTTTAGGATATGAGGGTGGTAAAAAACTTCTCCAGTGTTTCCTAATTTTCTGGTGCCTTTTTTGGCACTGTGCAAGGCTGCATGTGGATTGGAAGGAAGCCTCCTACAAGTGTAGTATTGAATTTAGCCCTGTGTTAAAAGCTAAAAAGAAATAATAGCCAGTGAGAAGATTATAAATTATACTGATAAAGATTCTGATTACTAACAGCCTTTGCAGACTGCTAGAAATAGTGCAAATTGAGTCCACTTTAAGGGTTAGGGTTAGGGAATCATGGGAACTGTATTGTATTGTGGCACCAGAGCTCTCTGACAGAGAAGGCTCAATGTCTCAGAGGAAAAAAAAACAATTCCCATGATTCCCTAGCACTACCCCTAACCCTTAAAGTGGACTCAATTTGCACTATTTCTGGCAGTCTGCAAAGGCCCTATATCTGTTAATTGTGCACTGTATTCATTCAGTTTCTAAGAGACTGAACACCTGTTACTTTAATCAGATGAAAATATTTTTAACTCTCCCTCCCCTTGGCACATTCTTTCCATCCATGCGTCATCATTTCCCCTCCAGTTTAGGAAACAGGGCTCTGTGCCTTGAACCCTGCTGGATTTATCACCTAGTACAGGGATTATTCACCTATGGCCCATGGATTCTCAGGGCTCAGAGAAATGGGTACCTTTCTTCCCTTCAGTTTACTTCCTTCTTGAAAATCATATTTAAGTGTATTTTTCTTGAATGGGGATATATAGCTTTCATCAGATTTTCAAAGGAGTCTGTGATCCAAAAGAGAACTACTGATCTAGCTGGTAGTCAGTTACTACATTTACTTCCTTTATGATCACTCTCCCTCCATTTAGCTTTGAACAAAATATTCACATACTGCAGAGTTCTGAAGTCAGCCAAAAGGAGGCCTAATAAGCTGTATTTATAACTTTTCCAGAGGAGGCAAAATGTGTTATTTTTCCTCATTTATGGCAGTGCATTTCTGTTAAAACTGGACTCAGTGGTGCAAGGCATGGAATATGGCCCATAAAATATAAACCAAATGATGCACTACTATAAAAGGCACAGTAATTAAATACTTTGGACTAAGCGAAAATTATAGGCCCAAGAAAAATCCTTAGTAATATGCTTCACCTCCACCCCTTCCATGTTTCCATTCCTCAGATGGTAGAACAAATTGCAAATGTCTTTGTAATTATTTACAACATTAATTTTATATTCAGTGTTGATGCTTGCAATGACTCCTGATAAAGTGAACACAGCCTAACCTTTTCCGTCATTGTTACAGTGTGCTGGTTAATTATGTTTTTAACTAGCTGCGTCTTTGCATGAATATCCAATATGGTGCATAATACACTTGTTAATTTATATTCTGAGTATATATATTCTGCCTTTCTTTGCAAAAAGGAAAACATTATGGCCCTGATACAGTGCTACGTGTTTACAACAGTTGCTGCTTATGTACTGTTGCATGTTAATAATTCTGAGCTCCTAGATATTTCGTTGGAGTAGTGAGGGACAGTGGGCATTGTCCCACAATATTATTGTGATATCATTCCTACTTCCCAGCTTTTGATTGCAATGTAATCAGGGATGTTGTGATTAAGATGCTAATTCTGACAATCGTAAAGTCGTAAGGTTGGCAGTTCGAGGCCCAAATGCTGCATGATGGGGTGAGCCCCATCACTAGTCCGAGCTTCTGCCAACCTAGCAGTTTGAAAGCATGCAAATATGAGTAGATAAATAGGTACCACTTTGGTGGGAAGGTAACAGCATTCGGTGCAGTCATGCTGGCCACATGACCACTGATGTAGTCCTCAGACAATGCTGGCTCTTCACCTTAGTAACAGAGATGAGCACCGTCCCCTACAGTCGGTTACGACTAGACATTCATGTCAAGGGGAAACCTTTACATCATTGACATCATTGGATCCCAATAAATAATCTTGACCATCCCTTTGCTCCCCATGATATTTTGTGTGATGAACAGAAAGGTAGCAGGGAGCTGTGAAGACCAGAAGACAGCTGATCAATCCTGAGACAGCTGGAATCAGTCAATGAGAGAGCAGCTGGAAGGAGATAAATAGCTCAGGCGGTGAGGGATTTAGGGGGGTTGCAGACTGCCAGAAATAGTGCAAATTGAGTCCACTTTTAGGGTTAGGGTTAGGGAATCATGGGAACTGTAGTTTATTGTGGCACCAGAGCTCTCTGACAGAAAAGGCTCAATGTCTGAGAAAAAAAACAAAACAATTCCCATGATTCCCTAGCACTAACCCTAACCCTAAAAGTGGACTCAATTTGCACTATTTTTGGCAGTCTGCAATCCCCCATAGTCAGTTAGGGAGTTAGGCAGTTAGGAACTGTGGAACAGAAGGCAGTACCTTAAGCCAGAGGCTGTGGATTGTTCCTGAGGTAACTAGTGGAGCAAAGATAAGAGTCAAAAGAAAAAGGAAAAGAACTCTTTGTGGTTCAACAGAGCTCTAGTGCAGAGAGGGTCTGTGTGGTTAGGTTGTAATCATAAAAACAGCTGAGGGATTGTATTTGAAATAGCTACACTACACTTGAAACAGTAACCAAGTTATATTATTACCAAGTTTGAAAACCAAGAAACATTGCCTGTATGTTTGAAACACAATAAAACCATCTTATATTTTATAAAAACCTATTTTGGCCTCTGAGAATTTTGAACAAACGCTACCAGTGTGTTATTAATAGTTCTGGGACCGGTATCTGATGAGGGCTATGAAGCAAGTCACATAAAATTGTAAGAGAGAATTAGTCAAGGTGGCAGGAGTGGTTCGTCACATTTTGTTCCCCGGAGTTACCTTTATCTATAGGGAGCATGAATCTAGCCTCCCACTTCTTCCCTCTCTTAGAGAAACACTACAGGTGATGACAAAACTTGTTTATTAGAGTGAACAGATGCAAAATATACTATGATTTCAAAAAGATGTAGAAAAGGGATTTGAGAAAATGCAGCTTTTCTTTCCCAGTGACTCTTTTTCTACAAAACAGCTAAAGATATAGGATGCCTATTCAACTTTCCACTCTGGAAGGCTGCATCTACACTGCAGAATTAAGCAATAACAATAGCACTTACATGTCTGTACTGCTTCATACTGAACTAAGCAGGCTCTAAGTGATTTACAACATGTAAACCAATTGCCCCCAACAAGCTGGGTACTCATTTTATCAACCTACGAAAGGATGGAAGGCTGAGTCAACCTGGGAGCCCCTCAGGATTGAACTCACAATACTGTGGCTGCAGTACTGGTATTTAACCACTGTGCCACCTGGTTTATTTCAATTGTTGCCATTTGACATCACTTTAACTGACATGGTTCAATGCTATGGAATTCTGGGACTGTAGTTTTGTAAGATATTTAGCCATCTGTGTCAGAGAACATTCATGCCACAACAAACTATAAATCAGTGGATTTCATAGGATGAGAGCATGGTATTTAAAGTGATGTCAAACTGCATTAATTCTTTGCAACTCACACCTAAGTGACAGAGCACTTGCACTGTTTGCAAAAGGTCCAAGGCTAGGGATGTACCATATGCAGAAGGACCATTTCCTACCTCAAGGCAGTTGCATCACTAGGGGGATATGGAGTGTGTGGATCGTATTGGATGACACCCCTCTCTGGGCAGCTGTGCCGGACCCTAAACAGGCCCTCTGTAGGCTACATTGCCACCCCCTTCAATAGCAGTGGCTGCTGGGGGTGCGTGCTGCATTTGGAGTCTTGCATGGCAGCCTCCATGCAGAACTGAATGCCTGGGGGGGGGGGGGTGGTCTGGCCAGCAGTTTGGCTCCCTGCACCGGAGGATACCAACCCTATTGACTCCACTGGTTCAAGGGTGAGGAGCCTTTTTCAGCTAATAGGCCAAATTCATTTTCTGAGAGGTTCTCAGGGTTTGAAGTCTTGGTGCTGAGGACAAAATGGGCGAACAAAAGTACCAGCATATTTTAGCTGAATGCACTTACTGGCAGTAATTAAAACCTTAGGAGAAGTATTTTAATCTTTTGAGTGTGGGGAACATAATAGAAAACCTAGAAACCATCAAATGTTGGTGTCCTAGGGGAGAGTGGGCTTGGTTGTCAGGTAATCTGAAGGCAAGTAGATTCAGCCTCAGGAATCTGAGTTCTCCCATGTTGTTGTAGTCAGTTTACCTAGTAGAGAAATCTGGGTGTGTTTTTTTTCTTTTTCAGCTATAATTTGGGATTGAGACAAATTCTTTTTGGATGGGGAGAAAATCAGGGTGGTTATATTCTGGCCCTTGTTTTGAGTACTTTTTTGACCACTGGGAAATTCAAAATCACTGCTGCCATACAAAAAAATGGCCATTTGCTGGTGGCTACCAAAATATTGGAGAGCAACTGATTACCTACATCCAGAGCAGGAACTGTATAGCCCACCGGATGTTGTTGTACTGCAGCTCTTGACTGGAGGATTGCAAAACAACTCCTATTTTTCTCCATTTCATTTCTTAACAGTTCTGAAAGTCTAGATTGGATTAAGGAATCTGACAGGTGTTCATGGGGGAACACACTCGTAAATTCTGTTGGAAGCTGGAGTATCGTGTGTGTGTTTTAAGGCTGCCAAGGCAGTATCTTTGAAACCTGTAAAATATTCAGTATCATCTGTTTCTAAAATAGTATGACTTTTCCTCCCACCCTGCACTGTGACAATAAATCTGGATATACGGCAATAGAAAAAGATGCAAAGGCTGCATCTTATTTTTGAGAAATGACTTAACCTTTCATCTCTAAGATAAAAGTAAAGTTATTTTCCAAAGGAAGGAACCCTCAATATGCTTATTGAGAACAAACACTCACCAGCAATGGCCCAGGTAACCAGTACAAAACAGCTGTTTCAGGTTCCAAACAATATGAATTGATGCAGTGCTTTAAGGAATGGCAAGCATACCTTTTGTTCTGCTTCATCTTTTGTACTAGGTGTGTTGCAAAACTGGTGAGTACGTGTGTTGTAACTGGAAGCGGAGCAAATACCCAAGGCTTCCATTTCTAGTGACGCTCCTTGGGAAGTTGTTTGCAATGCTAAGATTCTGTGGTGGAAAGTGTGTGTGCATGCATGCACATCTGTTTCTCTGTATTATTTTTGTGTGGGGTGTGTGCATGTTTGGGGGAGAGTAGGCTAGATTTGAGTATGTACAGTGTAATGCTATTTATTGTTGTTGTTGTGTGCCTTCAAATCATTTCCGACTTATGGTGAACCTGTCATGGATTTTCTTGGCAAGATTTATTCAGAGGAGGGTAGTATTTGCCTTCCTCTGAGGCTGAGAGTGTGTGACTTGCCCAAGGTCACCCAATGGGTTTCAATGATTGAGTGGGATTCGAACCCTGAGTATAAACCACTACACTGCACTGGCTCTCAATGCTATTTATTAAGGGCTGACATTTTTAATGGACTGTTTAGTTTCACCAGCCAAAAATAGTTCGGTCAGCTAAAAAGCTGATTATTAAAAAAACCCCAACAGTATTATAAATAAAATACTTTAAAACATACTGCAGTTGGAGACTTTTTGGTTCTCCCAGGCCTTTCTCTGCTATTGTAATTCCAATGTTATGGTGGTGGTTTTAACGCCTATTTTATGTCTTGACTAATTTTAGCTTCTCTTTTGTTTTGTTTTTTTACTTCATTCTAATAATGCTGCCCAGTGTGGTGCATTGGGTGGACTGTTGGGCTCAGAAACATCTTTATGCGAATCAGGGAAAACTAGACATAGTAAAACAAGATATGGAACAGATAAACATTGCAATCCTTGGGCTGAGTGAGATAAAGTGGACAAGAATGGGGCATTTTGAGTCAAATAATTACACAGTGTTTTACTCAGAAAATGAAAATCTAAGAAGAAATGGGGTGGCGATAATAATGAGGAAAGATGTAGCAAAAGCAATCAAAGGATATAGTGCACAATCTTGTTGAATAATATCAATAAGACTTCAGGGAAAGCCAACCAATATAACCATAATCTAAATTTATGTTCACACTATAGAGGCAGAAGAAGAAGTTGAAAGATTCTATGCTGAGACCAGGAGGAAACTGATCACACACACTTGTGATTAATCATAGGTGATTGAAATGCAAAAGGAGGAAACAGAGCAGAAATAAAGATTGTAAGAAAATTTGGTGTAGGATCAAGAAATGAAGCAGGAGAATAACTGAATACATTTTGCGAGGCCAGCAGTTTATTCATTGCAAACACATTCTTCATGCTACCCAAGAAGTGACAGTATCCATGGACATTACCTGATGGCCAATATAGAAATCAAATAGATTACATAATTGGAAACTCCATTGGGAAGATGGAGAACCTTCCTTTGCTTTACAAAAACAAGACCAGGAGCAGACTGTGGCACAGACCATGAACTGCTAATTTCAAAAATTAGAGTAAAGCTAAAGATTAAAGTACAGCCCCTTGCTGTTGGTGGAGGGTGGGTGCTGAGGCCACTGGATGACCTGTTTCGGGTCTGTCTCAGCTGCTGGGCAAGTGAAAAAGGGAGGTGATGCCCTTTTTCACACACAGTAGCCATGCCAGTTCCACCAGGGGTATCACCCCACTGGGTTTACTACCCCTTCTGGGATGTCACCCTGAGTGGCCTATGTCACAATCTACCATATATATTCAACTAGAAGTCGACCTCATGTATAAATCAAGGGCATGTTTTGAAGCCAAAATTATGGATTTTGATGTGACCTGTAGATAAATCAAGGGTAAAACTTAGTGGCATATAACAAAGGCTTTAAAGGATGAAGCAAAGCAAAACAATGTCAAATAACTTACACAATTCAGGCAGACATAACTCTTTGTGCTCACTCTTAAGGCTGGATGGATAAGAGAGTAGAGGGGGTTGATGCTTCCAGGACAGATTATACTCTTGCCTTTCACCAGGGGACTGTTCTTTCTTTTAAATAAGAGTTGAGATACAGTACTTCAAGAGCTGCAAGAATAGCTAAGGGCAGTCAAAAATGACAAAGTAAGCAGTAAACACTCTCAGAAAGACAAACCCTATCAGAAGCAGCACCACACATAAAATAGGGACATGGAATGTGAGAAGCATGAGCCAAGGGAAGCTAAACATAGTGAAAATGGAAATGCAATGCATGAACATAGCAGTACTGGGGGTGAGTGAGTTAAAATGGACAAGAATGGGCCACTTTGAATCAGACAACCACACAGTTTCTATTCAGGGGATGAAAAGACAAGAAGAAATGGGGTAGCTTTCATACTAAGAAAAGATGTTGCAAAAGCAGTCAGAGGATACAATACAAAATCAGACCGAATCATCTCAATAAGGCTCCATGGGAAACCTATGATATCACCATAATTCAAATATATTCACCAACCATAATTCAAGTATATGCACCTACTGAGGCAGAACAAGAAAAAGCTGATACATATTACAAAGGAGTACAGGAAGACATTGAAAACACACTAACACAGGATGTCAAGCTTATCATTGGAGATGGAACGTAAAGGTTAGAAGTAAAGAAGAATCAAAAACAGTAGGTAGATTTGGACTAGGCAAAAGGAATGAAGCAGGTGAGCAGCTGATAGATTTTTGTGAAGCCAATCACCTTTTTACCGCATACACATTTTTCATACAACCAGAGAAAAGGTTATACACATGGACATCACCAGATGGCCAACACAAGAACCAAATAGATTACATGACTGGAAGTAAAAGATGGTGAAGCTTCATACAGGTGGCCAAGATTAGACCAGGAGCTGATTATGGCACAGATCACGAATTACTGATTTCAAAAATAAAAGTAAAATTCAAGAAGAGAACAAAACCAGTCATACCAAAATATGATTTAAACAATATTTCCACAGAATTCACTGACAATATAAGGAACAGATTTGCAATACTAAGAATAATAGATCTGGAACAACTACTAAGGAAGATCAAAGAAGAAAGTGCAAAGGCAGGCTTATAAAAAAAAACAAAAATAATGACCACAGAGAACTCTGGAGCTTTGCAGACTAGCCTAAAGAGCCGGCCTGGGGTTGGGGTTGGGGTGGGGCAGCCGCACGCCGGCTGCTCCAACTCCACCCCAATCCTGTCCTGATGCCGCGTGCCCATTTGCATGGTGCGTAGCGTCAGGATGCTCTTTTAGGGCCAAAAAGGCGCTAAAAAGCCACTGCTGTGGTTGAAAGGGTGGCCTTTTCAGGGCGGCAAAAAGGAGGATCAGGGCTGCGGTGTGCAGTTGCCATGGCCCCGATCTGCCACTCCCAGGGACGGTTCTGTGCTGCCCTTTCTTGACCATGTGCATCAGCCCTCACACACATTCAAACTAGACAGTGAGGAAATAGAAATAGTAAAAGAGTTATCATATCTGGGATCAAACATTGATTGGAATGGGGACTGCAGCCAGGAAATCAGAAGAAGATTAATAATGGGAAGAGTGGCTATGAAAGAACTAGAAAAGATCCTAAAATGCAAAGACATACAATTCACCGCAAAAGTCAGAATCATACAAGCCATTGTATTCCTCATTACCTTGCATGGACATGAGAGCTGGACAGTCAAGAAAGAACATAGGAGGAAAATCAATGCATTTGAGATAATGTGGTGCTGGAGAAGAGTGCTGAGAATTCCATGGACAGCCAAAAGGACAAACAAATGGGTCCTAGAGCAGATCAAGCCAGAGAAGCCAAGATGATAAGCCTTGGACTGTCGTACTTTGGACACATTGTGAGAAGGCATCAATCGTTGGAAAAGACAATATATTAGGAAAGGTGGAGGGAAGTAGAAAGAGAGGGAAGCCAAATGCTAGATGGATGAGATCACGAATATGGGTTTGCAAGAGCTGGGCAGAGCAGTAGAGGACGGGGTGGTGGTCTGGAGATGTCTCATCCATGGGGCTGCTATGGTTTGAGGTCGATGTGAAGGCAGTTAACAACAAATTTCCATTGTCACGTGGATAAGTCAACTCAGGTTTTTTGGGTCAATTTTTTTAACCTAAATTTCTAGATTTATACATGAGTATATACAGTATACAACAACCCTTTATTACAGGTTTTTTTTTACCTCCATTTTTTATGCTGAATCTTGAAGATACTCCACATTAATGGACTCTAGATCAATGCATCACTATTACAAAGATCTAATTCCATCATGAATACAATTTCACTGTTATAACCCCCCCCTCCCCCCTGAAGGCATCACTGGAAACAAGTGGGACTTAGCTGGTACTTTAAGCTCCCAGAGACCTTAACCATTTCATCAACATCAGTGTGATATTTGACTGGGAAAAAGGATGGTGTCAGTGAAAACATTTGGGCTGAACATAGCTGAAAACAAAAACTGCCCTCACTTCCCCTACAATAATCTGGAACTTGGAAAATTATTTTTTTGGACCGCAGCTCCCAATCTTTAAGTCTGGCATTCCTTTTTAAAATGGAATACTGCTAAATATGTTTGGTCTTAACTGTTCTAATCTTTGCTGCCTGGCTACACGATTGTAGATGGGGAGACTGTCGGTTTCCCAGAGGTGTGAATAAATTAATGCCATCTGAAACTGACATTCCTTTTGCCTTTCTGATCTTTAGGGGCTATTTGGCTCTTTACTTGAATTCAGAGCATCTAAATTTCAGCAGAAAGTGATGACAGATTAAATTATTTGTCTCACAGGGTTAATTTTAACAAGTTAATTGGACTGTTTTTGTGACATTTTTCTTAAGAGTTTGAAAAATAACTAGTCTGTGGGTTTGAAACCTGCCAGTGTATATAAAAGTTGAACCCACCTTCTTTATAGAAAGCAATACAGTTGTTTAAACACTTCTAGTAATTTAAGGTGTTGGGAGAAGCCAAATAAGAGTAGAAGATCCCACTGTATAATTGGGTTGCCCTTCCAGAACATATGCCATTTGCTACAGCTTGATGAGTTTTCTTTCCACAGAAAAGAGAAAATTCATTTTATGCAACAGATTACTATATCATACTCATTGCTTCCATTTGCACCTAAATTGTAGTTCTGTTGTTCAGTATCACTTCAAAGAGGCTTGTCAGAGTGATATTGGAAGTATCATGGGACCAAACCATAGACATCTTAGCAAATCTTGGATTGGACCACATTTTGAATCGTGACTTTATTTGTTTTACTTTATTGGAAGTATCATGGGACCAGACCATACACATCTCAGCAAATCTGGGATTGGACTACACTTTGAATTGTGACTTTATTTGTTTTACTTTAGAAGAACCAATGGTGAGGATAAATTTTTTGATGAAAACATTATGGGGTGAGACCATGCCACTTTGCTCATTTAAATCTTGAACAGGAAAAAAACAACAACCCAAGAGCACTTTCATTCTGTCTCCCAATCTTATCAATATGGCTAGTCTTTCAATTGATCTATCCTTTGGCAGACTTACTTATGTTAAAAATGTAGATTTGCTTATATGCACTGTTTCAAAATTAATAGTGCAATGTTGCATTTCAGCAATCAGCTTCATTAAACCTGATTGTGTGTCTGGCTGTGCTTGTGCATGCCTAAAGTATTCTGATTTACATATTGTTTACATTGCAGGTAGTATCTGTTTGGACTTGCAGCCACATCTGAATTTTGGGCCAGTTGTTCACCCACACATTATTACACCAAAGAATTTTCCCCAGGCCATAGACCACACACATGGAGTTTTAAGTGCCAGAGGACCTTTCTATGCTGAGTGCTATGAGGAAGCTCAAAAATGCATCATAATAGATTTTTTTTTTCCAAGGGGGAAAGACAGGAAGGGGGAACATCTGGGTTATTACCTTAATTTTACTCCTATGACCATTTCAATTTGAGCAGACCTTTATTTGTTCTATCTTTCATTTCAGTGTACTTTTCCCACAGAGGCAATGAACACCTGAACGAGTGTTTTCCAGCTATTTTCAAGTAGATGGTACTGAACAAACTGAGACATAAAAGACAGAAATGCCAGGGGAATTGATCAGTTTCAATTGAGGTTTACAATACTTATTTGATGAGGTTGCATTATTCCAAATGACCACATCCACAGAATGGGCATCCTTCTGGACTCAGTGTTAACAGCGTTAGACAGGAGGATCTTTTATCCACTTAAATAGTACACTGTCTGAAGAGGATGCTCTTTGTCTCAGTTATTTATTTAGTATGCTGTCCAAGAAGAACTACTACTATTACTACTACTACAAGGTGCTCTTTAAAGGGACTGCCTTTAAAGATAGCTTGGAAATTCCAGCTGGAGCAGAAGGGAACCACCCAATTAGATCCTATATTGTAGCTACTGCACTGGTTAATTGTGTATTTCTGAGCCCATGATAAAGCACTGGCTTCAGATTAATGGGGACCCAGACTCTATAGGGTTTATAATTCATAACCAACACTTTGAATTGTGCTTGCAGATAGACTGGTACAATAGTGGAGCTATTGTAACAAGGGAGTTTTATGCTCCCTATAACTAGCTTGGGTCAGTATTCTTTCTATAGCTCTTTCAGTTATTTTAAGTTTCTGAACTGAACACTCTTCAAAGTCAGACTCCTTTAGAGCAGGTTACAGTAATCCAAATAGATGGTAAGTAAGGCATGTGTCACTGTAACCAGATCAGATGTTTCTAGCAATGAGTGCAGATAGTGCATAAATCTTAACTGTGCAAATATACTCCTAGCCATGACAAAAACCTGAGCTTACAAACCTGCAGTTGAATCCAGGAGTGCAACCAAGCCGTGAACATGTGTCTTCAAGGAAAATGTAAACTTAATGAAGAACAGGCTGAATCCCTATTCTCTAATCTGCCTTTTGACTGATCAGGAGCAATCTTTCTGTGCAAATCTAAATCTAAATCTTGATCTAAATGTTTAGATTAAATTTCAATTTGTTTGCCTTCATCCAGTCTGTTTCTGATGACAAGTGCTGGTTTAAAACCTAAATACGTAGTTTCGTTGGATTGAAGTGGAATGAACTAATAAAGCTGGAAATCATTTGCACACTGATGTCACTGGACACTAATCTTCCAGACTACCTCTCCTATCAGTTTTCTGTATATGTTAAATTGCATGGGGGACAGAACTAAGCCTTGAGGGACTCCACAGGCCAATAACCAAGGGGTCGAATAGGAGACTGAAGCATCACCTTCTGAGTTTATTCCTCCAGGAAGGAACAAAGTCACTGTAAAACAGTGCCTCTAAGTCCTATTCTGGTTAGGTGGCCCAGAAGGATGTCATGGCTGATGATATCAAAAGCTGCTGTGAGGTCCAGCCAAACCAATTGGGACACACACTCCCGTCTAGTAGCCAACAAAGGTAATTACTAAGGCAACCAAAGATGTTTCTTTCCCATATCCATGACTGAGACTAGAATGAAATGGATCTAGATAATGTCACCCATAGTCACTCATATTTATTAGTCCAGTCTGATGTGTAGATTAAACAAAACCACATTTCAAGAGAGTACCACATTTCCAAGAGAGTATCATTCACTAAAATCCCTATAAAATGTATAGCAATCATAACAAACAAAAAAGTAAAAGCTATTCCAGAGGTTCTCATCATAAAAGGAATTTTTACATTGGCTTTCTGAGTTGTAACTATTGCTTTTCTTTCTAATTTTAATTATGTTTATCTTGACATTTCCCCACTAATTTCTTCCTCTTTTCATTCCTAAAAAACTCTGATAATTTTTCTACACCAGTATTTTCCAGCTCAACTCTTGTGCCTCTAAAGAGCAACATGTTTCAGGGTGTTTTCCCCTTCAACAATCATGTAATAAAATGCACCACAAAACAATCTTTGTAGAGATAAACGCAGCCATGCTAAAGCCACAGAAATGATGCACACACAATTACGATATTAAAAAAGAATTATATTGGATTACACTATGAGTTTATAAAACTATGTTAATATTTGCTACATGTCCCTGTCTTTAAATACATGTCTTTTAATTATTTACAACAATCTTTTATATTTTATATGCTGTATTCCTGTACTTCTGTGTTGTTAAAGTGACCAGTCAAAAAGAGGGTTATCAAAATCTTGGCCAAATTTAAGAAGCTGCCCAGTGACTTGAAAGTAGTCATTCTGGGTTATGTTATATCCACCTTCAGTTTTGGGTGGGGTTGCGGTGCCATTCCACCAAAGAGAGCAGAATGTTTTGGGCCTGGCACTAGTATTTCAGATTCACTTCTGTAGCAATATTAACAGCAGGCATAAACTACATAAACAGAGATATTTGGTTAGAAGGCAGAGATATTTTTCCTTACACACTTTCCAACCTTAATCAAAAGGCACTGTAAATACATGTGAGAATAAGAGGAAGTTTCTTATCTAAAACAGATCTCCAAATAGATGAACTACTAAATGTTCTTCCTCCTTTGAATGCAGTGTCTCTTCATTTTATCCTCTTGTTTAGACCTTTAATGCATATCAGTTGTTTAAATAACTATCCTTCAAATCCTCATTGGACTCAGATCAGTATCTGTGGAAAAACCAATGTGATCCTTAAATGCCACAGTTTTACTCTTTTCAAGAATATGCTTGACAATTCTTTTCTTTTCTCATACATTTATGTATTTCAACAGCTTTGAAAAAAATATACACATGTATTTTTCTATTCCTTCTTCAATACATGTTTTGATGTTTGTGCTGTCAGCAACAGTTTTGTGTATGACCAGAGCTAATAATGTAACTGTCACCATCAGTATTTGCTGCATTCCCCTTTGAATTTACTCTCTCCAGTTCCATCCCCAACATATGTGAAATTCAGAAGAACCATGCATTGGATTGAATTATAGCCCATCAAAGTTCAAGGTATAATAAATATGTTAGTCTTTACAGGTGCTATAGGGATCTGTTGTTTTTGCTCAGACTGCCTGAAACAGTTATCCTTTAGAGATATTTGCATCTACTCTGAATGTTGATGGAGGATGAACTCATCATTGTGCATCTGGCTATTGAGACATAGCCAGATGATTCTTGAATGCCTCTCCCCTCCTCTCCCCTCCAGCTGCTACATGTCCATGCCAGGGCAGAAGAGGAGGATTAGAAAGAGACAGGTGGTTTTTAAAGAATGGGTACCCATCTCCCAATGTAGGATCATGGCCATAGTTGTCTTTGAGCTCCCTTTTAAAAATAATGTATATTGTGAATGACCCTCTTTTGAACAGAAAACCCATTTACAGACTGACCAATTCAGTTCAGGCCCTTCTGATCAAAGTAACCATTGTATTATCATAATTAATGTATATGCTCTTGTAATATTCTAAAAATTTTAGTAAAAAAAATGACCCCAAAACCTGAGTCAATTTATCTATGGGTCAAGTGTCATGCTGGTAACAAGGCTTGAATAAGACTTCATATCTACACTCAAGCACTGAAATACCAGTATGAAATGAGGAAGCTGGACCAGACAGCTCAAGGTGAAGAGATTTATTTACAAGTGCTAAGGAGATGCTATATACAGGGATAGGAACTGTACAAATAGACAGAGTTCCTCTCAATACTCACAATATAGCTCTACTGACACCAACTACTGACAGCACTCACTGTAACCCACCACTCACTGTAACCCACAATTGTTTACATTAAGACACAGCTTTATATAGTCTTGGCTGATGCAACTTCTTTAAATCATGGCAAAGCCATTACCTCATCATACTGAGTCATACATACACAGCTGCAGTATTGAATCCACATCTTGGTGTCTGGCCTCAAGGACATGTAGATAAATGTCCTTGAGGCCAGACACCAAGATGTGGATTCAATACTGCAGCTGTGTATGTATGACTCAGCATGAGTCTTGTCACACACACCACACCACACACAATGACTTTGCAGTTCTATAGATATTAATTTTCACTGCCAATGGCTGACAGTAAGTACTGTACTTTAACTCTTATAAAAAATATGAACCATCCCCTGTTGAAAGGCAAGAGCGTAATCTGTCCTGGAAGCACTGACAACAACCCCCCCCCCCTCATCCTTCTAGCCTTTAGTGTGAGCACAAACAATTATTACTGCTGGAATTTTCTACTTCCAATGGTTTCCCTTTGTTTCATCCTTTACATCCTTTGTTACATGCCCTTAAGTTTTACCCTAGACTTATCCACAGATAAGTGCTGCATGATGGGGTGAGCTCCTGACACTAGTCGCAGCTTCTGCCAATCTAGAAGTTTGAAAGCATGCAAATGCAAGTAGATAAATAGGTACTACTTCTCAGTGGGAAGGTAAATAGTGTTCTGTGCAGTCATGCTGACTACATGATCAGAGTAGTCTCTAACAATGCTGGCTCTTCGGCTTAGTAACGGAGATAAGCACCACCCCCTATGGTTGGACATGACTAGACAACCTTGTCAATGGGGAAGATCTTTACATTTACCTTTTTTATCCACGGACCATATCAAAATCCAGAATTTTGGTCCCCAAACCTGCCCCTGACTTCTACATAAATTTTACTTATAGTCGAGTAGATACGGTTATCATTGCTGCTGATTTGCTTTACTGTTATTGTGCCTTGATATATTGATGATTTCTGTTATTATTTTATTGAGTATTGACTGAGCTTTTTTCTGTTAGTTGCCTGTCATTTTGTGAACAAGAGATATAAATGCCTTCACAATTTCTCTCGTGGATTGGAAGTTTTTGCTCCTTTACCCTGAGTTAGCAAGCTCAGCAAAGTCACATAATCTTAAACCAGCAGATCAACAGACTGCTACTCTGCATATTTCACCTTTTTTGGCTCAAGGGTTCTGAACCTTGTGTGGTTCCAAAGGGCCTGATCTTCAGTACATTCAGGGCCTTTTAAGTTCACTGTGTGCTTTTAATATAGATGTTTTAACTTTTCCTGTGTCTATCCATTATCACCTTTAGTTAGATTCCTTGGCCATGACCCAGGCTTGGAAAGTTTCTATCTTCTTCAGTCTTGTGCTTTTGTGAGCTGATGGGTTGCTTTGTTTGCTTTGTTTTGGGGGTTTTAATATATCACTTGGCTAATCAGTGCCACATCTAGTAAATCCACAACTATGTGTGTTATTTGTTGTAAGAAATAACAGCATCCTCATCCTACAACTATACTTCTGTTTCAGATATTCACGGCAAAGGACTGTTTCAGTGGCCTGCAAAAATAGCCTTTGAAAAGACTTACTGATTGATTCCAACATTCGTATTTACTTTAAGAAGCAAATAATCAGAGCAACTAACAGAGGACAGTCAGTCAGTCAAAGCCCAATAAAATAACAATAGCAATAATAAAAGCAGCAAGATAGGGCAATAATCAAGCAAATCAAATGCAATTATTAATTATTATAATGCAATAGTTTTTTTTTTAATAAAAAGAGGTACATTGAATTTGTTATTCTGTAAAGAGATTCTGTTTTAACATAATGCCTCCTACAATATCCAGAAACAATTTTGCAAAGCATAATATCATTTGTTTTATTTCATTTTTTAAAAGTGTTAATTTGTCTTTCAGCCGCCAGATGAAGCCTCCAAGATAGCTTCACTTTTATTTGTTGTAAAACAATCATAAGATCAAAATGTGAAACAGCTAACAGCAACAGCAACCAAATACAAAGGCATAAAGGTATGCCAAAACTTCCACTAAAATAACACAGACTGTCTCCCAAAATGCCATCTGAAATTTGAGACCAGGGCAGCATTCTTAAAAGCCTTTATAGAGTAGCCTGAGGCTTTCCACAGAAGCAAATTCCATTAGGAAGGTGCCACTACCAAACATACTGTACTCTTTGCTATATATAATCTAATTTGATAAACTGAGGAACTATGAAGCTTCTAAAACCAAAATATACATGACATTGGAGATCCATAACCTGATTTCCTGGTATTTTTTCTTTTCACTAAATCTTCTACATTACTGGAAACTGGGGATATGAAGACCTTCCCTCTATCCAGTTCCCTGTCTTAAATCACTTTCCAAAGTTAATGGCCACACGAGATGGGAGAATGACACATCAGAGAAATGGGACACACAGCAACACTATTTGTTTCTATGAGTACACAAATGAGCTTAAGACAGCCTGAACCAAGACCAGGCTTGAAAAAACAGGCAGAACAGCCAATCATTAGGCAAAATGAGATGATAACTTCAGCTGGCAGATGCTCACAATCCAGGGTGGCTAAAGTGTGGAGCTGGAGCTGCAGGAGAGTCTCTGAAGGCTGTTTTTGCTGCAACCGACTCCCCCACACTCCCTGGATTGCCTTTAATTTTTCTGGGAAAAGTGTGAATTATCTGTCCTGGAAGCATCCAGGAGAGACAATTCGCCTCTTTTAAACAAGCTGCAGAGCCCTCCTTACTATTTAACATCAAACCATACCAAATTTTCACAATCAGAAATTAACTTCTAGAAATATTCTAGCTTGGGGGCATTTTTGGCAGTCCATCTGGCCATTACAGGGCTCCAAGGGCAGAAAACTGGATCCTCAAGCCCTATCCTCATGTTGGCGAACCTATGCCACACGTGTCAGGGAAGGCACATGAAACCATTTTCCCTGGCACATGAAGCGGGGAAGAGGAGGAAAAAGTGCACTCTATTTCCTCCTCCTCCTGGCTGTCCCAGGCCTTCAGATGCCCCCGGAGAGGCAGCTGAAGGCCCAAAAGGTGCAGGGGAGGGGGGAGAAGTCCCGTTCCAGATGTCCTGCCCCCATAGGGTGGAGGTCCTGCCCCAGAAGTCCCATTCCCGCTAGAAGTCCCTTGTCCGGTACAGGGTAACATCCAGTGCCAAAAAGCTGTTTAGTTCGAGCACTTGGTACATAAAAGGTTCTCCATCACTGCCCTCCCCTATTTGTTTCCCCTGAGCCTGCAAGCATTCTCCTCTGTCCTCCAACCAAGACAGAGCTGTGCAGGCCACACAACTTGCCTTTGGCTCTAAAAATCAGACTGCTCTAAAAATCAGATAGTCATGCAGAATGCTAACCCACTGGTAATGGTAATAATAGTAATAGTAATAATAATAATAATAATAATAATAATAATAATAATAATAATAATAAATGTATTTATATCCTACCCCTCTGCAGAGCAATCGGGGTGGCTTACAACATTAAAATTGACACACATACAATACCTACAGTAAAATTACCGGTAATAATCCAAAAATCCCAGAACCCACCCAAAATTGCCGCCCAGCTGCAGTTCGACTCCATCGCTGCTCCAAGGGGCGCTCCTTTTTGAAGCCAGGAGTTTTCCGGCTTGAAAAAATGGCCATTGGAGCACCCTTTGGAGTGACGATGGAGCCGGGCTGCAGCCAGGTGGCGATTTCGACAGCTAAATGTGTGTGATACTATCAAGATGCCTCCCGCTTCTCATTTTAAGCCAACTCAGGTAAGCCATTTTTAAACCTGATGTGAAAATCTCCTCTGTTTGCACTTTCAATTAAGTTTGCAGCAATTGAAATAATCTTAGGACAAAGATGAAAAGTGGGAGAAGGAGAAAAAAATTGGGACATTTTTAAAACAGCTGAAAACACAGGACAACATAGGATTAATCAGGACTGTCTCTGTTAAATTGAGACAGTAGGAGGGCATGATGAAGTTTGAACAAGACATGTGTTTATGTATGCCATTTGATAAATAGTAGTTAGTACTCTGGCAGATGCATTTTGAAATATATCAAAGTTCCTAAGTATTCTTCAGAAACAGACCAATAAAATGGGGCATTTCTGTAGTCTAATGTTACATGATGTCATCTACGCTTGGAGACAGTGTGGTGTAGTGGTTTGAGCAATGGCCTATGACTCTGAGAGACCAGGGTTCAAATCCCAGCTTGGCCATGTAAACCCACTGAGTGAGCTTGGACAAGACACACACTCTCAGCCTCAGAGGATGGCATTGGCAACCCCCCTCTGAAGAAACTTGCTAAGTAACTCCCATGGTAGGGTCGGCCATAAGTCGGAAATGAGTTGAATGTACACAAGAACAGAATGAAACATTTGTAATCCTATCCCTATTATTTAAGGAGTAAACATAATTGAACTAAACAAGATTTACTTCTAAACAGACAAGTATAATTGTTGTCATATTAGTGTGTTTTCTCCACAAAATGGCTCAGAATATGCAAGAAAAAAAGCCACCGGAGTTCTCTGCTGCCATGCTGTTATGCAAGAACAGTGCTGAATAAGTTTATTGTGCATCTTATTTGCTAGCTGAAGGTTCTAGAATCAAATTCAGCATCTAAACAACTTTAAAATAAAATGTGAAATAATCTTCCCCATGATTTTCAGAAAAATTATTGTTGAAACATCTGAAGTATTAAAATCAAGTATAATTAAAAAAAAAATCCTTGACAACTGTTGGCCCAGTTCCTCAAAGCTTTTCATGAAATTAACAAAATGAGCACCTCAGGAGAAATAGATGAAAACAGAAAGCTAGGTATATAACATGCAAATAAACAGAGAAAGGATTAACGTTTGCTTTACTAATGCCACTATAATATTTGCTTCCAAATCTTAATCCTCGTCATTTTTCTACCTACTTCCATATCCAGCCCAACTATCCCTCCCCTGTTTCTGGAACTTAGGGGGGTTGCAGACTGCCAGAAATAGTGTGAATTCAGTCCACTTTTAGGGTTAGGGTTAGAGTTAGGGAACCATGGGAACTGTATTTTATTGTGGCATCAGAGTTGTCTGACAGAGAAGGCTCAATGTCTCAGAAAAATAACAGTTCCCATGATTCCCTAGCACTAACCCTAACCCTAAAAGTGGACTGAATTCACACTATTTCTGGCAGTCTGCAACCCCCCTTACTGTACTGCTTCCTTTTTAAAATTAAATTCAAGAAACTTATTAATTCTTGTCTTTAAAAGTGTTTTGGCTTAACATGTACTGCTGACCACTTAAATTTTCCTAGAGCCATAGTGCTAAAAAATAGGTTTAGCACATAGTTACCTCAGAGTACTTGTTTACCTTAAGATAGCTTCCTAGTCTTCACTGGGCTTCTGATCAAATTAAACATATATGCCTACAGCTGTCCCAGTATTATGCTATCCTTCATTGCTACCATCCCGTTTCAGTTGCCCGCTTGCGGATTTTTAGTTTCTCATATTCTGTATTGATTGATTAATTGAATAACAGCCCATCCACCCATCTTGTTTTACATTACTTTGGCGTTCTTTTGGCAGCAATGCACACAATGTACACTTGAATCAATTGACCTGGACTTGACTCGGACTCTGTTTGCTTCAATTATTCGACTTGAATTCAACTCAGCAATAAATGATGTACTGACTCAACTCGACTAGACTTGAGAGTTGTATATTTTTAGTGACCGACTTGTAGGTCTAACTTCATCCAGAAACAGCAAATGTGTTAGGCAATGGGCCTGAGGAAAGGGTTGAGGTCTACTCATCAGCCTGTCCCCATGCACACTGAAGCTTTCTAGGCTTTCCAAAAGCTTTAGAAGGATCCTCCCGCCTCAAGCCTGTTGCCTAACACATTTGCTGTTCCCGTCTGAGAATTCCCCCCCTAACTTTGTGCACATCTTCTTGATTTTCTAGTTATTGAACTTGAGACTTGAGATTCAACTTGAAAGTACCTTGTAAAGACTTGAGATTCGACTTGAGACTTGAAGGTACAGACTTGGGACTTGACTTGAGACTTGGACTAAATGACTTGAATAGATCAATGTCTTTTGGACTAACTGGAATTCTGTGGTAGCAGAAGTGCCTGGCTGGAAAATTGTCTCAAGAGGTGGGAATATTTGTTGATGTACTTATGGTTTTGGGGTGGATGGGAAGCAGTTTATATTCTACCAATTTTGTGATGTGTGAGGCTATTTCCCCTTCTTTTCTGCTACATCATGAAGTATTTTGTTCCTCTCCAAAATACAAGGCTTTTTTAAAAGCCAGTACATGTGTGGGTTGTCATGATCAAGTGTATTCAATTACTTCGCTATTTTCAGGACATTTCTGCCGTATTCCACTACTCTGCCCACCCTACGCCTTCTTTGGATTTTTAATTAAAAAAAAACCCTCAAAAGCCTTAGGCTTCGATAATGCTACAGCTCTAGTGAGAAAAATCAAGCCATCCCCACTACTGGATTTTAACTGGAATCAATGGTGCCTCTGGAAACAGATTAGGAAAGGAGGAGATGGCTCCATGGAGGTATTTTATAAAAACAAGGAGTGGTCCAGAAGTCAACTTCTGGATCATTAAAAAAAGGTCTCTTTTGGGTTTAAAATGGTCCATGGGAGGCAAAGGTGACAACAGTGCCTCACCCCCAAGAGGCATTAGGGGGACATACAGGGGCAAGATATTCCTTTTCCCTTTAAATTAAGGGGGTTGCCATGGGTTTTATAAATGGGGTTTGTGGAAACTGTGCTTTCTCCAAGCCTGTCTTGACATCCAAGCTGAACTACTATAAAGCAATTTCCATGCTGATACCATAAAAGATAGCTCAGCAGCTTCTGTATATGGACATTCAACAAGTACTACTGCATTATAGAATATAGACTATAGAATAAACAATATAGAAAAATATAAAACCTCATGGACTGTATCCGCACTGCAGAAATAATCCAATTTGACACCACTTTAACTGCCATGGCTCAATGCTATGGAGCCCTGGGAACTGTACTCTTGTGAGACATGTAACCTTCTCTGTCAGAGAGCTTTGATACTACAACTACAGATCCCAGGATTCCATAGCATTGAGCCAAGGTAGTTAAAGTGGTGTCAAGCTGGATTATTTTGGCAATGCAGATGCGGCCATGTTTAATTTCCAGTTATAAATTTCCTGAAATTCCAGCATTTAAAGATATGTAAGGGGATTGCCACCGTTAATTTGCCTGTCACAAGTTCGTAAATTGTAGTCACAAACTGGAAATATAAATCACCAGAAGGTGATTAGAGGTAAATCCAAATATAGATTAACTGTCAAATGGCAAATAAATTCAGTCCCTGAGATAAAAGAGATGGGGTGTAAAACCAGACCTGTTTCAGCACTGGCAGATACAAAATCTGTTGCACAATGTTGGGATTCAGGAGAAGTCTGGTGTAGCATACCCTCCAACATTTCAAAGATGAAAACATCAGAGTGGGATCAAGATGGCAAATGGAGTAGTTTACTTTTGCCTGAATCTCTCTGCCTTCCTGAGTTTAGTGAATGCAAATTACATTTGCAGTTTGAATCAGTTTGTGGCAATTGAAGTAAGCTGAGGACAAAGGGGGAAAGTGGAAAGAGAGAGAAACCAGGACATATTAAAAACAGTTGAAAAAGTGGGATGACAGAGGATTAATTAGGACTATTCCTGCCAAAGATTTGGAGGGGGTAGTACAAACAAAATGTAAACAGAAGAATGTAAATTGTACATTATGCAAGCATGATGTATACAATCTTGGCTACCACATACTCATAGGCAATTTCTTGCTAAATCTTTTGCCTGCAAAATGGAAACCAAAATGCTGGCCTAGTTTACAAGGGCTGAACAAAATAATGTATATGAAGTGCCTTTAATATTCTGGAATTACATAAAAATAACATGGCCAAGAAGAGAGTGGCCTTTGCCTGCACTGTGATCCCTCCAAACCAAATGAACTACAACAGAGACAACATCTGATACAAAATGTAGGCTTGTGACTCCAACACCATCACATTTCCCCTCTCATGCATGATTTTTAAACTATCTTTTGCCTGAATAAGCCATTGGAGCTACAAAGCTTGCATGATGTGTCTTGTGCATTTTTTTGGCCAATAAAGGTATCACTCTTTTGTGAGTTTTGGAGTTCATTTTATAAAAACAACAAGTTTGGGTTTTGGTAATTTGCTTTTGGACTGTAAATCCCATCATCCTTAGCAACTGAGAGAAATCCTGGGAGTTGCTGTTCAACCTCATGTGGAGGGCTACAGGTTCCCTATTCATGAAGCAAAACTTGAAAAAGTTACTTCTCTGGATTTCAGCTAACATAGCTACGTTGACTTAGAAATTTGGGTAGTTATAGCGCAGAAAATAACTCTTCCCTATGGTAATCTGGGGAGGGAACAAATGTAGCAACCCTCCATTTTTATCTGACATAACATCTAGTTTTAGGCCAAGCTTCTATAGTTTGAAAAAAAGGTGAAATGAAAAGGAAGGGTAAAAAAATGAAGGCTTTTAAAGAAAAATACAGTGTTTACAGACTGATCTGAAGACAAACATGTTTGTAAAGCACCATATTCAAGGTGAGCAGTGAACCAAAATGAGACTGAGGCAAACAAGTCATGACCGCACTCGTTTAGCTTCAGTGATTATTGGAATTCTGCATCTCCCCCTGCAAACTCATATTAAAGTTTAACTTCAGTTTCTACATGGTTAACTTCAGTTTCTACATGGTACACAGAGTAGGTTCAACGACAATCACTTAGCTAGTGTTTGGAAGGATAGCGTTATGAAAGTTGCAGATGACACCAAATTAGGAGGAGTAACTAATACCCCAGAGGACAGGATCAAAATTCATAATGACCTTAACAAATTAGAAAGCTAGGTCAAAACTAACAAAATGAATTTCAACAGGGAAAAATATAAGGTACTACACTTAGGTAGAAAAAATGAAATGCACAGATATAGGATGGGGGACACCTGGGTTGACAACAGCACAGATGAAAGGGATCTATTAGTTCTGGTAGATCACAAACTAAACATGAGTCAACAGTGTGATGTGGCAGCTAAAAAAGCCAATGTACTTCTAGGTTGCATCAACAGAAGTATAGTATCTACATCGAGAGAAGTAATAGTACCACTCTATCCTCCTTTGGTTGGGCCTGGAAAACTGTGCCCAGTTCTGGGCATCACAATTCAAGAACAATGTGGACAAGCTGGAGTGTGTCCAGAGGAAGGCAACCAAAATGGTGAAAGTTCTAGAAACCATGCCCTGCCTAGGAGGAGCAACTTAGGGAGTTGGGTATGTTTACCCTGGAGAAGAGAAGGTTAAAAGGTGATAATGATAGCCCTGTTCAAATATTTGAAGGGCTGTTATATTGAAAAGGGAGCAAGCTTGTTTTCTGCAGCTTCAGAGAATAGGACCGGGATCAATGGGTTCAACTAGCATGAAAAGATATTCCGGAGTTTATCACATTGCTAAAAATACCCCGGCTTACCTTTCCCTATTTGAATCCTGTTCTGGGATGAAGCCAGGTATTATCAGATGCATTTTGCCGCCGATGCCGCCAGCTGAGTGCAGCATGGGTGACTTCGGGCTAGAAGTCACACTCCGCCAGCCTCTTTTCAAAATCAGCAAGCTCCTGGCTTTGCAAATCGGCAATCTGAGCATGGCTTCTAGACGGAAGTTACCCAGGCTTCACTCTGCCGGCGGCAAAATGTGTCTGATAATACCTAGCTTCATCCCGGAACAGGATTCAAACCAGGAAAGGTAAGTGGGTTTTTTGGCAACGCAATAAATTTTTCCATCTCAACATTAGGAAGAACTTTCTTGGAGAGTGGTGGAATCTCCTTTTTTGGAGGCTGGATGGTCATCTGTCGGGGGCGCTTGGTGTGTTCCTGCATGGTAGGGAGTTGGTCTGGATGACCCTTGTGGTCTCTTCCAACTCAATTATTCTATGATTCTATGAAAAGCCTTGTAAAGTTTTTGTTTTGTTTTTTTGGTGGGGACTACAATTCCCTGGATCTCCCCTCCAGAATAGTCAGTTAGGACCAAAATCAGGTAGCTTGTTCTGGAAGTATGTGAACCCTGACCTTGTGGTTCGCACAGAGCTTGGAAAAGTTACCTTTTTGGATTGCAGCTCTTGAGACCCCCAACCAACATGGCCTGTAGACATATTAGCTGGGGAGTTCTGGGACTTTTGGTTCAGAAGGATAATGTTTCCAGACTCTGAGAAGTACACAGTGGGAGCTTCAGAAAATTCTGCAGTGTAGAGTACTCCCTTTCAGGTTTCCAGCAATCAACCATGGTATTCATCAGGCCACTCCATTAATCTTTCCTGCCTTTGGTCTTCTGTTTTAATTCTCCAGCTAACAAGCATTCTGTGGCTTCTAAGCAATTTCATTCCTCATCAGGCTGCTTGCCCTGCTTTTTTTTTTTTTTTTTAAATTGAGTTGTATTTCTGGAAACCTTGGGATTTCCCTAAGCATGCTCAACCTTCCTCTTGTTTCTTAGTTGCTATCCTATTTCTACTACATAGCTGTTGGGACTTATTAACTGTCTTGAGTTCACTATTAGAGGGCGTAATAAAAGATTTATGACAGGTTATGTTGTAAATTTCAAGGCAAGATAGATTTCATTCCCTTGTTCAGGATTAAATATTCAACAAGATTTGAAATACAAACAGTATGTCCACATATACTCTGCTTCAGTATATCTCAATGTAGTGCTCAGTTGTTGCATAAATCAAGAAACAGGAAACAATTTCTAAGGAAGATTAACTATGCAGTATGATGCCTTTCCAAACATTATAGCAACATAGGACAGATGAAATATTTTTATGGAGTGGATTGGTTATTTAAACGTTGCCATGTTTTGAAATTTTCTCTCTTTTTCAGGCTTGGGAGTTCAGAGCAATAATAAAATAATTCTTACTGTACATCATGAGAGTGCCTTCATGGCTGGACCTGCTGCTCTGAATTTCTGTGAGAATGGATAAAGCCAAAGAATCTGATTCGTAGCTCAGCCATTTTGGAAGTAATTGCAAAACATTTTGTATAGGGTGAGATAATTAGCCTGAGTTTCAAGAACAAATCTTACCAATTAAATTCATGATAGTTTTGCCTTAAGTTCACCATAAATTGGAAACAACTTGAAGGCACACCTCAGTTACAACCATTCATCCTTGTATGAAATAAGGAATACTAAATCTTGCCTGGGACTTGGATCATAAACTGAGTTATGTGGGGAAGGGAGACAGCACCCTGGAAGACAAAAGGACTGGAAAAAATAGTCAAACTGTCATAGAGGAAACAAGGCAAACAGTAGAGGGACCCAACAGTGGGAGGCAAAAAAACGTGCTAAGGCAGCAAGTAAATGAGACATATGGTCTTAGATGTCTCTACACTAATGCACAGAGCATGGGAAATAAGCAAGATGAACTTGAACTCCTAGCGCAACAAAGCAAATATGATATAATAGGCATCACTGAAACCTGGTGGATGAGTCTCATGATTGGAATGTAAAAATACAGGGGTATAACCTCTTCAAGAGAAACAGGCCAAACAGGAGAGGAGGAGGAATAGCATTATATGTCAGGGATATTTACACCAGTGAAGAAATCCAGGACAACAATCCTGGAAGCCAGGTGGAGAGCATTTGGATAAAAATTAAAGGGGAAAGAAACAACAGGGATGTTAGTGTGGGAGTCTACTACAGACCCCCAACTCAAGCAGAAGAATTGGATGATGCCTTTCTAGAACAGATGACTACACACTCAGAAAGTAGAAATATAGTAGTGATGGGTGACTTCAACTATCCTGATATTTGCTGGAAGTCAAACTCAGCAAAATCCTCAAGGTCTAGCAAATTCCTCACTTGCCTGGAAGACAATTTCATTGTCCAAAAGGTGGAAGAGGCAACGAGGGAGTCAGCTATTTTGGATCTGATCCTAACTAACAGGGAAGAATGGGGTGCAAGTGGTTGGATCCTGAGGTGGGAGTGATCATGTCCTCCTGGAGTTTATTATACAGTGGAAAGGAGAAGCCAGGCATAGTCAGACACACATTGTAGACTTTAGGAAAGCTGATTTTACTAAACTTAGAGAAATACTGAGGGTGATCCCATGGACAGGAATACTAAAAGAGAAGGGAGTTCAAGACGGATGGAGTTTCTCAAAGGGAGATACTAAAGGCACAATTTCAAACCGTTCCAATGAGGAGGAAAAATGGGAGGTGTCTCAAGAAACCAGGATGGATGACTAAGGAACTTGCAACTGAACTAAGTTTTAAACGGAACATGTATAAGAAATGGAAAAATGGGGAAATCACCAAAGAGGAATTCAAACAAATAGCTAGCACGTGTAGGGTTAAAGTCAGAAAAGCTAAAGTGCAGAATGAACTCAGGCTTGCTAGAGAGGTTAAGAACAATAAAAAGGGCTTTTTTGGGTATGTCAGCAGCAAAAGGAAGAAGAAGGAAATGGTAGGGCCACTGTGTGGAGAAGATGGCAAAAAGTTAACAAAGGACAGAGAAAAGGCAGAATTACTCAACACCTTCTTTGCTTCAGTCTTCTCACAAAAGGCAAAGGGTGCTCAACCTGAGGATAATGGAGCAGAGGACAGAATAGGAGAATTTCAGCACAGAATAAGTATAGAGATAGTACAGGAATACCTGGTTAATATAAATGAATATAAGTCTCCAGGACCAGATTAATTACATCCAAGGGTATTAAAAGAACTGGCAAACGTAATATCGGAACCATTGGCAATAATCTTTGAGAACTCCTAGAAAACAGGAGAAGTCCCAGCGGACTGGAGGAGGGCAAATGTTGTCCCCATCTACAAAAAGGGGAAAAAACAGGATCCCAACAATTATTGTCCAGTTAGTCTGACATCAATACCAGGAAAGATTCTGGAGCAGATCATTAAACAGAGAGTCTGTGAACACCTGGAAGGTAATTCCATAATCACAAAAAGTCAACATGGATTTCAGAGAAACAGGTCATGCCAGACAAATCTGATCTCTTTTTTTTGATAAAATTACCAGCTTGGTAGATGAAGGGAATGCTGTGGATATAGTATATCTTGATTTCAGTAAGGTCTTTGACAAGGTTCCCCATGACCTTCTTGCAAACAAGCTGGTAAAATGTGGGCTAGACAAAGTAACTGTTACATGGATTGGTAATTGGTTGACTGGTCGAACCCAAAGAGTGCTCAACAATGGCTCCTTTTCAACCTGGAAAGAAGTGACCAGTGGGGTACCACAGGGCTCTGTCCTGGGCCCAGTGCTATTCAATATCTTTATTAATGATTTACATGGATTGGTAATTGGTTGACTGGCCGAACACAAAGGGTGCTCAACAATGGCTCCTTTTCAACCTGGAAAGAAGTGACAGTTGGATGACAGTATTGGGGGCATAGTTATCAAATTTGCAGACGACACCAAATTAGGAGGAGTAGCTAATACCCCAGAGGACAGGATCAAAATTCAAAATGACTTGAACAGACTAGAAAGCTGGGCCAAAGCTAACAAAATGAAATTCAACACGGAGAAATGTAAGGTACTGCACTTAGGGCGGAAAAACGAAAAGCACAGATATACGATGGGGGACACCTGGCTGAATAAGACTACGTGTGAAAGGGATCTAGGAATCCAGGTGGACCACAGGTTGAACATGAGTCAACAGTGCGATGCAGCAGCTAAAAAGGCCAATGCAATTTTAGGCTGCATCAGTAGAAGCATAGTGTCTAGATCAAGAGACGTAATAGTGCCACTCTATTCTGCTTTGGTCAGGCCTCACCTGGAATACTGTGTCCAGTTCTGGGCACCACAATTCAAAAAAGATGTGGAGAAACTGGAGCGTGTCCAAAGGAGGGCAACTAAAGTGGTGAAGGGTCTGGAAACCAAGCCCTATGAGGAACGACTTAGGGAGCTGGGGATGTTTAGCCTGGAGAAGAGAAGGATGAGAGGTGATATGATAGCCATGTTTAAATATTTGAAGGGATGTCATATTGAGGAGGGAACAAGCTTGTTTTCTGCGGCTCCAGAGACTAGGACCCGAAACAATGGATGTAAGCTCCAGGAAAAGAGATTCCACCTCAACATTAGGGGGAACTTCCTGACTGTAAGGGCGGTTCGACAGTGGAACACACTCCCTCAGAGAGTAGTGGAGTCTCCTTCCTTGGAGGTCTTTAAGCAGAGGCTGGATGGCCATCTGTCGGGGATGCTTTGATTGGGAGTTCCTGCATGGCAGGGGGGTTGGACTGGATGGCCCTTGTGGTCTCTTCCAACTCTATGATTCTATGATTTAAAGTAGAAAAAAACCCGCAAAAGTGGGTAGATTTTCAGATGATGTCAGGGGTTAACCTGAAAAGAAAGTAGACAAACCCTGCAAAAGTGGGTTGATTTTCACATGACGTTAGTGTTAATGAGAATTAACACGACATTAACCCGAATGGAAACTAGAGAAAACCCGCTCCTTTTTTTACTTTCAGAAAATCCCGAAAGCAAAAAGGAACGGGTTTTGTCTAGTTTCCGTTCGGGTTAATGTCACATTAACCCCATTGTGTCTGAAAAACAACCCGCTTTCCCAGTTTTTTTATGGCTTTTAAATCCCGTTTCTGCATGGGATTTGTGCAGTTTGCCCTTGTGTGATAAATTCCCTAGAATAAACACCCTTTGTACCAAACTGAGGATATAGATTTATTTATACAGGATGAAGGAAAGAGAGATAACTATTTATAAATCAAGATGCTCTTGGGCAATTCTATTACAACAGGTATAAAATAACAAAGGCACAGCTACCTAACTGTATATACAAAATAACCTAATGTGTCAAAGGAAAAATCCACTCCAAGAAAGGGGGGAGTGGTGGCAAATACATAGCACTAAACCTATAGCACATTGTACAGCCAAACACATGGACTAAGGATGGGTTTTTAAATGCCTCTCCCAGGCAACCATGTGGGGTTTGATTAATCAACCAGGACACTAAAAGTTTGGAACATTCAATGGCTTACATACAAGTAATTTTCTGTAACTTTCTCACTTAGCCAAAATGACTGTCCCTTGGAATCTCTAAAGCTGTCTTTGACCAAGCCAAACCACAGCCTCATAGGTATTAATAATGAAATGACTTGGCAATGAAGTTGATGATGACGACGACGATGATGATGATGGGATAAGAAGCAGCTTTAACTCATGAAAATCTGATTTTCATGACACAGTTTAATTCTTTTTGAAAAATAAAGCAGCCCTTACTAATTGGATGGAGCCTGAAGACATGGATGTCTTGAGCAAACAGGAGGACCCAGTTCCATATAGTTTTGCAGATGTTTTATGTATCCTTAAGAGAAGAGGAAGCTTCTACAATAAGTTATTATATATGGATATCAAGCAGAGCCAGTGTGGTATTGTAGTTTAATTGTTATATTAGGTTTCTGGAAGCCCATGGTTTGCTTCCCAATGGAAACCTGGTGCTACATTCTCTCAGCCTTCAAGGAAGGCAATGGGAAACCTCCTCTTAATAAACCCAAGAATATCCTAGAATAGGGTTGCTGGAAGTCAACTTGAAAGCACATAACAGTGACAACTGGATATTAAAATGCATTCTCCTTCCCCTGCTTTTTCTTTTATCTAAAGGAAACAGA
The DNA here is from genome assembly GCA_026167975.1 of Phrynosoma blainvillii. Classification (NCBI taxonomy): domain Eukaryota; kingdom Metazoa; phylum Chordata; class Lepidosauria; order Squamata; family Phrynosomatidae; genus Phrynosoma; species Phrynosoma blainvillii. Next base: position 315,633,425 of record JANUYF010000003.1, on the reverse strand, counting down.
GATGGCATGGGGTAATATTTGAGTGCTGGACTAGGACACTGGGAACCATGTTTCAAATCCCCATTTGGTCATGGTAACACACTGGATGATCCTTGGCAAATCACATTCTTTCAGCCTGAGAGGAAGGTAAGAGCAAACCCCCTCTGAACAAATTCTGCCAAGAAAACCCCATGATAAGTTTGTCTTAGATCTTCATAAGTCAGAAATTACTTGAAGGCACACTTTGACAATAAATGCAAGCATCTCACACTGGGCATATAAATCAGATAGTTCAACACTTCTTAAATTAAAAAAAAAGTCAGAATAATTATGTACATGTCATATTGACATATGTAAAATGCACAAGGAAGATGGAATTCAGGGACAAATAGACTTAGATGTAAATCTTAAAATGGTGACAATTTATCCCTGAGTCTAAACTGTCTCCTTTCACTACACGTCAAAAATGGTAATAGTGAACTGCTTTAAGACAGCCAGGTGGCAACCCTAAATTACAACGTGAAGTCGTAGGCTTTCATGGCCGGCATCCATAGTTTTTTTGTGGGTTTTTTTTTTTTTCGGGCTGTGTGGCCATGTTCTGAAAGAGTTTCTTTCTGACGTTTCACCAGCATCTGTGGCTAGCATCTTCAGAGAAAACTGAAATGGAAAAGCCTGGTTGTATATATACTGTGAGACCCTGGGTAGGGAGGGGTGGTTCCCAGGTGAACTGTGTGTTGTTCTGTGTTGAATGGGTATTGTTCTGTGTTGATGGCATCGCTTCAGGCTATGCAATCCAGGATATGTCTGCTGTTCCCATGTAAACTGTGTATTGTTCTGTGTTGAGTAGGTGTTGTTCTGGTGTTAATGGCATGGCTTCCAGGTGAGGAATGCAATCAAGGAGATTGTCTGCTGTTGTCTGCTGACCCTGGTTGGTCTTCCCTTTGCATTTGCTGAGTGCAGATTTTCTTATTTTGTAGGACTGGTAGCCATATCTTGTTTACTTTAAGAGTTTCTTCTTTCCTGTTGAAATTGTCTAAGTGTTTGTGGATTTTGATGGCTTCCCTGTGCATTCTGACCTGATAGTTGTTGGCATGGTCCAGAATTTCAGTGTTTTCAAACAGCATTTTATGCCCAGGATGGTTTATAATGTGTTCTGCTACTGCTGATTTTTCTGGCTGGCCCAGTCTGCAATGTCTCTCATGTTCCTTGATTCGTGTTTGGACACTGCGTTTGGTGGTCCCTATGTAGACTTGTCCGCAGCTGCATGGTATGCGGTAAACTCCTGCGGCTGTGAGAGGGTCTCTCCTGTCCTTCGCTGAGCGCAGCATTTGTTGGATTTTCTTGGTTGGTTTGTAATTGTTTACAAACCAACCAAGAAAATCCAACAAATGCTGTGCTCAGCGAAGGACAGGAGAGACCCTCTCACAGCCGCAGGAGTTTACCGCATACCATGCAGCTGCGGACAAGTCTACATAGGGACCACCAAACGCAGTGTCCAAACACGAATCAAGGAACATGAGAGACATTGCAGACTGGGCCAGCCAGAAAAATCAGCAGTAGCAGAACACATTATAAACCATCCTGGGCATAAAATGCTGTTTGAAAACACTGAAATTCTGGACCATGCCAACAACTATCAGGTCAGAATGCACAGGGAAGCCATCAAAATCCACAAACACTTAGACAATTTCAACAGGAAAGAAGAAACTCTTAAAGTAAACAAGATATGGCTACCAGTCCTACAAAATAAGAAAATCTGCACTCAGCAAATGCAAAGGGAAGACCAACCAGGGTCAGCAGACAACAGCAGACAATCTCCTGGATTGCATTCCTCACCTGGAAGCCATGCCATTAACACCAGAACAACACCTATTCAACACAGAACAATACACAGTTTACATGGGAACAGCAGACATATCCTGGATTGCATAGCCTGAAGCGATGCCATCAACACAGAACAATACCCATTCAACACAGAACAACACACAGTTCACCTGGGAACCACCCCTCCCTACCCAGGGTTTCACAGTATATATACAACCAGGCTTTTCCATTTCAGTTTTCTCTGAAGATGCTAGCCACAGATGCTGGTGAAACGTCAGAAAGAAACTCTTTCAGAACATGGCCACACAGCCCGAAAAAAAAACCCACAAAAAAACCCTAAATTACAACCTTTAATGTTAATAGTCAATCAAAGGGATTTGAAGGGAGGGGTAAGAGAAAAAGGTTGCAATAATCAGAACCATACTGGAAAGAATCTGAGTGGTCCAGCTTAGAAATGATGCAAAGCTGTTGCCTAGCAACCCTATTAAGCTTTTGATGCTGCTAATTTGCTATAGATTTTTTTTTTTTTTAATATGACAGCATTCTTGGGAGATAATGATTGCCCTTGCTGTTAAATCATGGATTTCTGAAATATATAGATTAGTCTGGCTGGAACAATTTTCCTTCCAGTTTGCCATTTCCTATTGTAGCAAGATGATTCTAAAACGATGACAGATTCTGAACATGATCTACAAATTATAGTAGTAGGGAACTTGGCGGAGATTGCCAAACTGATGGCAACTGCAAAATATTCAGGATCTAGTAAATATCTTTCTGCTTACTTGATCATTTCCACAGCTTGTGCATTATAAATTGTAGGTGCAGAAAGGATTAGGGAGTGGCAGTAAGACTCCAAAAGTACAGAAAGTAAGGTCTTTATATATTATTATGTTCAGGGAGAAAAAGGACATTAGAATAGTGCACTAAACAGAATGACTATTTTTTTTTAAAAAATAGAGAAAAATATAGGCATAGAGCGGATACTAGGAGCTTATCACTTTGGTTATTAAACTGGCTTACCTCTCCCGGCTTAAAATTTAAATCGGGTGGCATCTGGACAGTATTGCATTTTGCCACTGAATCTGCTGCCTGGGTCCATTCCAGGTCCATCCCTGCTCCCAGAGGAGCTCGGCGTCCCTCTTTTTGAAACCGGGAGTTTTCTGGCTTAAGAAAATGGCCGCTGGAGCGCTCCTGGATGTGGAGATGGACCTGGGATGCACCCAGGTGGCAGATTCAGTGGCAAAATCCCTGCAATAGGGTCCAGATGCTGTCTGATTTAAAATTTAAGCTGGGAGAGGTAAGCCGGTTTAATAACCAATGTGATAAGCTCCCTAGTTTGACTTGTTTGAAGCATGCTTTAGAAAAGAATTGGTAAGGCCAGCTGCAAATTCTACCTTCTTTTGTTGGGTTTGAATCCAACAAAATTGAAGCCCAAGGAGGCTTGGGAAGTTTTTAAGCAGAGGCTGCATGGCCATCTGTCGGAAGTGCTTTGATTGTGTATTCCTGCATGGCAGGGAGTTGGACTGGATGGCCCTTGTGGTCTCTCTCAATTCTATGATCCTTACTAGATGTAATTGACATCAATGTTAAGTTGCATGTTTACTTTGATTCAGTGGGTCTACCATACCCTCCAACATTTCACAGATAAAAACCGGGACACATAGGTTCAAGCAACAACAGTGTGGTCAAGATGAGAATATAAAGATATAACCATGTTAGTCTGTAGAATCAGTATGTAGAGAGATCTTGTAGCACCTTTGAGATTAACTGAAAGAAAGACAATAATAGTAATTAAAGAGGAAGAACACACTAGGAAAGGCTGCAGCAATTTGCTTTTGTCTGAATCTTCAGGGAAATGCAAGATGCTGCCCCTGTCTTCTTCTCCCTGCTGAGATGAGCGCAAACATTTTTTGCACTTTGAACTCAGTTTGCAGCAATTCAAGAAATCTGAGGACAAAGGAGGAAAGTGGGAGGAGGAGAGAGAAACAGGGACATTTTTAAAGTGAAAAAGCAGAATGATAAAGGATTAATCCGGACTGTCCTTGCCAAATCTTCCTCCTCCTCATTAATAACCTTGCCATCTTAACTCCACTCCGATATTACTTGGCCAAATTTCTCCCAGTTTACATCTATGAAATGTTGGAGGGTATGCTACTATGATTCCAGTGCAACAACCATGGTTCCATCCTATGGAATCTGGGGATCTATTTCTAAGGAGGGGTAACTAGCATTCTAAGCTCTATTGCCTCATCAAACTACAAATCCCAGGATTCAATTGCATACATAGCTGTTAAAGTGGAATCACAGTGCTATAATTGTGTAGCGACACAGGGGCCCCAGCTGTGGCTAAACAGACAGTTCACAGTCTAAAAAACAGGCCACAGCAGGTCTCCAAAAATAACCTAGTAGTGACCCCAACCTTCTTCAAGTGATTAATACAGTGTAATGGTCTATTTTTCAGTTCTGATCGCCTGAGAAAAGCACTGATTTTTCCATCTACACAAGCCACTGGTTTAAAAAAACAAAACCCAGCACATTTCCATTAGCTGAACCAGTAATCAAACATCACCTCCTTGAAGGTTGTAAACTTCCTTTTTTCTTCTTCGTTCTTTTCTGTTTTACATTCTTATTTCTTATTCTTGCAAAAATATTTCTCCTAATTTTAATCAGTGGCTTTCACATTTTTATTTATTTATTTTAGGGCATAATTTAAATTCGCTGAGAAATATTCATCCTGCTCCTCAGTACAGTATAATTAATTAGACAATTCAGTCAAACCTGGGTTAACATATCAAAAGTGTCTGTTCTGATGTTTTATGTGTTGGCCTGATTAAAAGCCTTGAAAGCCTTGATCTCAAACACAATCTTACTGTGGCTTCCTATACTTTCCATATCAAATGCCGGCTGCTTGATCTCATATTTTAAAGTTGTCCACAGCCTCGCCCTCACCCATGGTGTAGCCACACTGCAGAATTAAAGCAGTTTGACATCATTTTAACTGCCATCATTCTATCCTACAGAATTCTGGAAGTTGTAGTTTGGTGACATATTCAGCCTGGTCTGTCAGAGATCTCTGGCCCCTCACCAAACTACATATGCCAGAATTTTTTTAGGATATAGTTATAACAGTTAAAGTGGTGCCAAACTGCTTTAGTTCTGCAGTGTGGATACAATCTTTCTGTATTTGGCACAGCCATGCTGAGGCTTTCTTTTTTCCAGGAATGGGAATAATTTGGCAAAAGGACCTCTTTGGTGTCAAAGCCATTGCTGCATCCTCCAGATTATTACCCCTCCTACACTCATTTCTTTACAGAGAAAATTGTGCATCTAGAAGCCTCCATAAGGATGATTGTGCTCTAAAATAAGAGCCCTCAGCCCTTGTTTTTAGCAACACTTCTATTTGGACTGAAGCAGACTGCCATAAAATAAAAACTGAGAAGCAATGAAAGAAATATCAGATCAATAAGAGTTGTGATTTTGTTACTTGCAGACTTGTAGGAATCATTTTTCCAATCCTTAACAACTAAAGATAATATCACACGCTTAGTGTTTATTTAAACACAGCTGTAATTCTTTTGTGTTTGCACTGGAGACAGAGAACTTTATTTCCATTTAAATTATTTCCATTTGGCTTTTAATGCTACTGACACAGCACTCCTAGTGATAGCTATGCAGAGGTCCATCCAACTGTATTCATGAATACTTGTTTCTAGGAAAGCATGTTTAGGATTGCAATCTGATATATATGTGCAATTCACGCTTACTGTAATTTTGGCACTGTACTTAGTATTCTTTCAATTTAATTATTTCCCCCCATTCTTGAAAAGCTGAGGGAGAAGCCCGGTTTGGCTATGGGATGCCTACTGCTTGGCCACAGGACAATGCGATAAGATCCATCTGTTAGCTTTGTATCCTGCATCTATTGTGGGAGCAAACAGCAATGCGATGAACTCCATTAATAATCAATGCAGAGAAGAGGACAAAAAAGGAAGAACATTATTTAAACAGGTCTATCATGTCATCTCTTAACCTTCTCTTATTCAGGCTAAACATACCCAGCTCCATACCCATGCTCTTGAAAGCTTCCAGACCTTTCCCCATTTTGGTCGCCCTCCAGCTTGCCCACATCATTCTTGAATTGTGGTGCCCAGAAGTAAACACAATATTCCAGGTGAGATCTGACCAAAACATAATAGAGTGGTACTATTACTTCCCTTGATCTAGACACTATATTCCTATTGATGCAGCCTAAAATAGCCTTGGCTTTCTTAGCTGCCACATCACATTGCTGATTTATGTTCAGCCTATGGTCCACCAAGACTCATAGATTTCTTTTGCTTGTACTGCTGTCAAGCCAGGTGTTACCCATCCTATATATGAGGCTTTCATTTTTTCTGCCTAAGTATGCTGTTGTTGTTGTTGTTGTTGTTGTTGTGTGCCTTTATTGCCTAAGAACAGTATCCTACATTTCTCCCTGTTGGAATTCATTTTGTTAGTTTTGGCCCAACCTTTTAATCTCTTAAAGTAATTTTGAGTTCTGGTCCTGTCCTATGGGGTATTAGCTACCTCTCCTAATTTAATGTCATCTCCAAATTTGATAAACACACCTTCTATTCCATCATCCAAATCATTGATAAAGATGTTGAATAGGACTGGGCCCAGCACTGTGGCACCTTTTCACTTTTCTGCAGAATGAGGAGGAGCCATTGTTGAGCATATTACCCTATTTGTTATGTTTATTTATTTATCAAAATATTTCTGCCTTGCCCTATATCAAAAATATCTCATGGTGACTTACAAATAACATTAAACAAGTCAAATAGTTTAAAACAATTTGTTGTTGTTGTGTGTCTTCAAGTCATTTCTGACTTATGGTGACCCTAGCAAACCTGCAAATACCATGGACAGTTAAAAGGGCAAACAAATGGGTCTTAAGGCAAATCAAATCTGAATTCTCCCTAGAACCCAGGATGACTAAACTGAGATTGTCGTACTTTGGCCATACCATGAGACTCCATAGGAAATGCAATAATGTAAAGTAGAAGACTGTAGGAAAAGAGGAAGACTGAATTCCAGATGGATAGACTCCAAGGAAGCCACAATCCTGAGTCTCTGAGACCAGAGCAGGGCAGCTGATGGGGTGACTTGGAGGTCTCTCATTCATAGGGGTGCTGTAAGTCAAAGTTGACTTGACAGCAGTTAACAACAGCAACACTTCCCATCATTTATGGTAAGTCAGCATAGCTATTGGCTGATATTGATTGGAGGTATAGTTCAACACAGCTGGGGGATGCTAGTTTGACGAAAGCTTTTATAAAAGTTGAATTTTGCCTTATTTACAAAACCATTTGTCTTTTTTAAAAATTGTGGTGCAACACCTTTCTTTCCTATGCTTTTCCTAATCAAAATAATGTTTTTGTTTTTACACTCATTCTGGGCATCCATTTCATTGACAGATATTTCTAGATTGTTTATTTCACACTTGCTGTCTCAAGAACTTTTGGTCTTTTCTCCTCTAAGTCCATCTACACCACCACATTTACCTGTCCAATATCGCAGCAGAGGTAGAAACGTATGGTGGGTTGGTACTTCCCAGTTTCATTGCTTCTCTTTTTCTCCTTTTCCTTTTCCTTGTATTTCCTCTCCTCTCCCCTTTCCTTTCCTTTCCTTTCCTTTCCTTTCCTTTCCTTTCCTTTCCTTTCCTTTCCTCTTTCTTTCTTTCTTTCTTTCTTTCTTTTTTGCCCAAAAGATAATTTTTTGTTCTTTTTTCTTCTGTGGTATCCCCCAGTGCCACTATACTGTTATAGTGTAATCCTTATCTGTATATGTATTTGTGTCAATCCACCCACCCCACCCCTCGATAATATCAGTGTAGGCATGCACAGTGAGTGGATGCATTCCAGTTTCACTGCCTTTTCTTGATTTTATTTTTTTCATTCTTTCATCCCTTTCTTTCTTTCTTTCTTTCTTTCTTTCTTTACAGAGAATATTAAGGTCAGGATTGTCCATGCCATAATATTCCTGATTTCTATGTATGGTTGTGAGAACTGGACTGTGAAAGAAGCTGACAGAAAGAGCCTGAGCTAATTTGAAATGTGCTGGAGGAGAATTCTGCAGATACTAGATCTGCAAAAAAGACAAATAAATGGGTCAAGGCACATCAAGCCTGAATTCTTACTGGAAGCCAAAATGACTAAACTAAGACTATCATACTTTGGACATATCTGGAGAAGACATGACTCGTTAGGAAAGACAATAATGCTTGATAACATGGAAGGCAGTAGGAAAAGAGGAAGACCAGATTACAGGTGAATAGACCCAGTCAGAGAAGTCACAGTCCTGAGTTTGCAAGACCTGAGCAGGTTTGTTGATAACACAGCAACTTGCAAGTTTCTCATTCTCATAAGTCAAAGTTAACTTGATGGCAATGAACAACAATAAATGTTATAGTGACTTTGGGGGGTTGCAGACTGCCAGAAATAGTGCAAATTCAGTCCACTTTTAGGGTTAGGGTTAGTGCGAGGGAATCATGGGAATTGTTTTTTTTCTGAGACATTGAGCCTTCTCTGTCAGAGAGCTCTGGTGCCACAATAAAATACACTTCCCATGACTCCCTAACCCTAACCCTAACCCTAAAAGTGGACTGAATTTGCACTATTTCTGGCAGTCTGCAACCCCCCTTTGTGAGATACCACAAAATAATTATCCTTCCCTGGTAGAAATGTAGTGTCAGGTTCTGTGTACTACAAAAGCAGCTCAATTTCTTCTTTTCTTCCCCCACTCCCAATTTAATTCAACTGGTTATTGAATTGTAACAGTACAACTGTGTATGTGGGGTGTGTGTGTGTGTGTGTGTATAATCATTTCCTGGCGAGTCCAGTCTGTTAACCTTTTATTAATTTACAAGATTATAGTCCAAAGTGATCTACTAAATTGGTATAACATTGCAGTCTGCAAAAATAACAAAAATAAATTAAAATGCACAGATTCCTTCTAAGAACTTTTACCGTTTTAACCTATTATTGTAAACATATTCTTAAAAATAAATTCATTTATCTTTAAAAAATGTTGCTGTTTCAGTTGGCTAGAAAAGATTTTGGACACCAGAGTGTTTATTCTAAATCAATACAGTACAACAATCTTTTTTCCCTCTCAAACAAATTTGTTTGAGAAATATGAGATTGGTATTATTAGGAGGCTTATTTATGTGACAAGGACTGAACAACTCATTCAGTGTTCATTAAGGACTTGGAAAATGTCATGACCAAATGTCAAAACCAAGGCTTACATAACATACATCTTTGTCTACTCTCTTTTATTAAGAGTCTTAAATATAACAACCTTCACAAAGCCTTTGTTTCACTTATTTGAAAAAGGAACAGAAAGAAAATAGCAAGGTTTCTGCAGCTTCTTGATTCACTGTGTAAAAAACATATGTGGATCTCAAGGTCACTTCTACAGTCAGCCATATTCTTATGCTGAAAGTATTTATATAAACACATAGAGACAGCATGGTGTAGTGGTTTGAGTGTTGTACTATGACTCTAGAGTTCAATTCCCACTTGGCCATGGAAACCACTGGGTGATGTTGTGTGAGGCACACACTCTCTTGTCTTGTTATTGTTGTTAACTGCCATCAAGTTGAGCCTGACACATGGTGACCCCATAGATGAGACATCTCCAAGACCCCTATTCTCCGCTGCTCTGCTTAGGTCCTACAGATTCAAGCCCATGACCTTCTTTGAGTCTATCCATCTGGCATCCAGTCTTCCTCTCTTTGACCTTCCCTAGCATTATTGTCTTTTCTAGTTATTCATGCCTCTTCATAATGTGGCCAAAGTATGGCAGCCTCACTTTGATCATCTTGGCTTCCAGGGAGAGTTCAGACTTAATCTGTTCAAGGACCCAATGGTTTTTCTATACATGGTATCCTCAGCAATCTTCTCCAGCACCGCATCTCAAATGAGTTGATCTTCTTCTTATCCACTTTTTTCACTGTCCAGCTCTCACATCTGTATATGGTGATAGGGAATACAATGGCTTCGATGATTCTAAGCCATTGTAGTGTTCAGTTGTATATCTTTACACTTTAGGAGCTTGTCTAGTTCTTTCATCACTGCTTTACCCATTCCTAGTCTTATTTTTTTTGGCTGCAGTCTCCACTCTGATCAATGTTTGATCCAAGGTATGGGAAACCTTTAATTTTTTTCAATTTCCACATTGTGTAGGTTGAATTTATGTAGACCCATGGTCATTATTTTAGTTTTCTTTATGTTCAGAAGTAATCCTGCCTTTACTCTTTCTTTTTTGACCTTCCATAGTAGTTGTTTCATGTCTGCAATGTTTCCTGCTATTAGTATGGTGGAATCTGCATATCTTAGATTGTTGATGTTCTTTCCTCATATCTTCACTCCTCCTCCTGAATCTAAACCTGCACTTTATATGATATTTTCTGTGTACAAATTGAAGAAGTAGGGTGACAAAATGCAGCCTTGCCCAACTCCCTCGCCAATTAGGAACCATTCTGTTTCCCCATATTCTGTTCTAACCACAGGCTCTTGTCCTAAGTACATATTTCTCATCAGAACTATCAAATGTACTGGCAGTTCCATGTCTTAGGATTGCCATAAGTCAGAAACTACTTGAAGGCACACAACAACAACAAATTCATGTGAATTTCATGTGCTGTATATTGAATTTCTGCTATGTGTATACTGTTTACATGTTGTGGAAATATCTGGCCCAATACCTTATCCCAGCACATGTACAGAAAGTGCATCTGTGGGATTGCTGAGTGTCTGAGAAGGAGCTTGTACCAAAAGTCATCTATGACATTGGCCTAATTGAAGTTATGGTCACTGTCTGTTTGACTGTTGAGTTCATGCCTCTACCTCTCACATACCTTCATATGCTCCAATTCACAATTTTGCTACCTGTTTCACAATAATCATTGTTTATTGTTAAATTCAAATCTAGAAAATTGCTTGTGATAATCCATAGCTCGTTTCAATGCCAGAAATGGAAATCTTGTTCAAAATGTTCAGTCAGTTATTATTGATAGCTAGAATAGTAACTGTTCATGTTATGGTTTAATGGATTTGTTGTATTTATTGATATTATTTCTTAGAGCTTGCAGAGGAGTGGCATTAAAATAAACTGCTTGTTTACAGGGAAATTTTATATGTGCCTTCTTGTAAGAGTTGCCTGTTTTTAGGAAACAGGATTCACTTCTCAGTAGAAATGAACAGAATTATATTTCATGTTAAGCCTGCACTCCTAAATCAGGCAGGCATTTCCAGTAAATACCAATACTTCTCACTAAAACATGTTTAGGACTGCATTATGAAATAAGCACACCCTGCATTTTAGGCATGATGTCCAACACAGCATACAATATATCAAAACAATGCAAAAATTGGCATTTGGAAAATCAATTTCTTGGGCTCTTGTTTCTAGAATACCTCAGTCAGCATGGCTACTTTCCCCCTTTGGAATCCAAAAAACAAGCTATAGCAATGACTTGAATCAAGCTGACATCACAAGGACCACTGGTGCAAGGTTTTGCATGTGTGTGTGTGTGTGTGTGTGTGTTTAATTACAAAAGAGTAATTGGCCACACTTGGCTGGGGGGAGTCCAGAGAGGTAAAGTCCAAAAAAAGAAACTTTCTCAAATTCTAGCACAGTCTATACACTTGTTCCTTTGGCCAAACCAGAGTATGCTTCCCATCACTTCTCCCATCACAGGGCAAATGACAATTGGAGCAGAGTTCTCAGGATTGCCATGTGCAGCAGCCAACTGAGCAAATGCTCTGTTCTTTGAACAGAGAACTGGGACACCTTTCTGGGTCACTTGCGGAATCAGAGAACAATAATATCCAAATTTGGTGATACAACCAAAATGCACAAAATACATGTTGCAACCTTTCAAAGCTCCACTGCCGCCTTCTTCAGGCAAAGGTGTTAAAATCATACAGGAGAAAGAAAACTATGATGATGTTAGTCACAGGCCTGCTTTGTGTCAGGATGTTGCTGCTGCTCTCAGTTAAGATGGTATGGAGGGCTATCCATGCAGGCAGGCCATTCCTCCGTCTGGCCGTATGGGCTCTGGGGGAGACAAAGAGCCACAACATCCAGGAAATAAAATTTAAATTCCATTAGCAACGCAAAAGAATACAAAAAAAATCCTTTGTTCAAAAAGTGAAAAAGAAGCTGTGACTTAAACGCTTTAGGTTTCCTTTGAACTGATTTTATGCAACCTGCAGCAAAAAAAAAAAAAAAAAAAAAAAAAGGCTAGGAAAGGGATGGGGATGGAGGCAGCACAGGGAGTGCTATATAATCCCGAAATGTTGACGGCCCCACCCACCTTTGGTTTTGGCTCTACCCACTTTAGGCTTTGAATGCCTTGCCCATTGCCAGCTTTTGCACTTCCCACCGGTTGCATTTCAGGGGTGGGCAACTGTAGAAGGCCAGGGTTTCCATTAGATCTGCCCCCAGGAGACGTTGGAGGGCTGAATGCCCCATTATACCCATTTTCACAAAGCCCCATTTTTGCCCCCAAATACCCCCATAGGAACATGGGAGTATTCTCACCATGGTTTTGAGCCTTCATGGGCCTTAGAGGGCATTTTGGGTCATTTTAAATGTAGACTGTCTTGCAGGGCCAAAGCCCCAGCAATGTCTGATCAGCAGGGGCTATGGCAGTAATTCCTGAACTTTAGTCCTCCAGGTGTCCTTCAACTTCCAGAAGCCCCAGTCAATGTGGCCAACAGTCAGGAATTCTGGGAGCTGAAGTCCAATACAGGACCAAAGTTTGGGAACCACTGGGCTATGGCATCATCTGCCATCACACCTCTGGATTTCCTGATGCTGCCTGAGTTTAGCTGCAAGCCCCCAATAGCTGGAGAGAGAAAGGCTTTGCCAACAATGAGGCATTGTTGTGAGTGAGCCATGGGACTGGGACTAAACCCTTTGAAGTTTCTACTTCCAACAAAGATAAAACTTAAAAAAAAATTGGGACTGCATTCATCATTTTACCTAAACAGCACTTAAAAGTTTTTCAAATGTAACATTAGAGGCTACTTGTCTGCCTAAGAAGGGGATTGGTAGCCTCACAAAGGATAGAGGCAACCTGGATCTCAAAGGAAATTTCCTTTTCTGCTGCTAATGGAATTTACATTTTATTTCCTGGACTTTATGAGTATTTGGCAGCATCCGAACTGCAGAAATAATCCAGTTTGACACCACTTTAACTCCCATGGCTCAGTACTATGGACTTCTGGGAACTGTTGCTTTGTTGTTGCACCAGAGCTCTCTGACAGGGAAGGCTTACACAACTCTCACAAAACTATGGTCAGCCCTTCATATTGGCAGGGGTTCAGTTCCTGATCCTCCCTCTGAATACCAAAAAAAAGGGACCTCAAGTTCTATTATCATCAATGGGTATTGATGTGCACATGGCTGTGTTGGCGTGGTGCGTACATGCACTGCCATTGGCGATAATGGGGTGGTGCCATCCACAGATGCTCCAATCCGCAGATATGGAGGGCCGACCATTTGTTATTATTGTTGTGTGGCTTCGAATCGTTCCCAACTTTTGATGACCCTACGGCAAACCTATCATGGGGTTCTTCTGGCAAGATTTGTTCAGTGGTTTTCCATTGCCTTCCACTGAGGCTGAGATCATGTAATATGTCCCCCAGATGATGAATGAGGGACGAGTGCCATTTTAGATATTAGATATTGTATTATTGTATTTGATTGTATGTTTGCTGCTGATACCAGTTTTTTATATTTATTGTTGAAATATAAATAATAATAATAATAATAATTATGTGACTTGCCCAAGGTCACCCAATGGGTTTCATGGCTGAGTCAGGAATCAAACCCTGATCTCCAGAGTCATAGTCCAACACTCCAAACCACTACACCACACTGATATTACTACTACTACTACTAATAATAATAATAATACATTTTATTTATATCCTGTCCCTCTGCCAAGCAATCAGGCAGCTTACAACATTAAAATCCAACAAATACTTGTAGTCATATAATATGTTAGTTGAGGTTTTGTGTGGTGGATTTAATGAGATCTGCTTGTACTCTTTGTATAGCATTCTAAACAATGTTGGCAATATTATGAGCTACTAACAAAGAAGATCATTTGCTGTTATCCACTGCTCTGCACAGTGACTTGATGAGAAATTTTAGTCTATTATATTCCTTTTGGCTCTGGTTAGTTATTAGCTCTCAGTCCCTTTCCTCAAAGTTCTAATGAGCAATGATAACTTTTTACCTTACCTCATGTAACTGCAAGATGTTCTTATTCATGTGCATTAATCCTCATTTGAACCCTACTTCAACAGTGTCCAGTAATTTATGTAGAGCTGCTATAGTCCTCCCTCTCTATCTTCTCTGTTGATAAATTACAGTCTTGTAACCTATTTGATTTTCTGAGCACATTTAACTAGCATTTTCATTGCACTGTTTATGATTATTCCTAAATGTTAGGAAGGATTAAGATCATTTCAGTCATGCTTGGTATGCCACAGAAGAGTTTCAGTTAGCCTTTTTGATAAGTATAATCTTTACTTTTCTCATATAGGCAAACATCCTGTTTAAGCAATTTGGAATTTAACTTAATAAGTATCCCCCCGCCGATGTTCTTGTATCCTTTGGATTAGCTTATTTGACTTTTGACTTCATCATTTCTATGAGGATTTATTTTTACGTGGCCACTTTAGTGTGTTGTTCCTTCATATCTTGCAGAAATGTCTCAGGCATGGGGGTCATTTTTGGCAAGAATAACAGAATAACAGATTATATGTTGAATTTGTTGTCTCTTATATGTGCTTATAATGGAGTTATCCAACAAGGCATAATTTAAATGCTCTGGCCTTAATGAAGGGTCATCATGGGAACACCTTGGAAACACGTAAGGATATTGCCAATCTCAAACTGCTATGATATGCAAATATAGAGGCACAAAGTTTGCAGAACTTGTAAATGTTACTTGTTAGATTACAGATCATAAAATTTCACCATGCTGGGAGGATTAGTCCAAAAATAATATGTCCAGGCTGTGTATTTATGTAACAGGTGTCTCCATGCAGGATCTGTATATGTGATCTGGCACAATGGGACCAGCAATCTTACAAGTTATTACAATTAGACATGTTTCAGCAGCTACAAACATTTTATTTATATATAAATCTTGCTCTTTTATACATATAAAATTCATAAAAGGTCAGAGTGGTCCACAAAATAAAAAAAAACAAAAGAGCAGGGATAAGCAAGCAAACCATTTATTCGATGCGACAATTGCAACCAACAGTGACTTCAGACGTCAAATACTTTTTAAAACTTTCAGCTATCTTTGGTTTCATTGGAGAGAGGGGACTATTGTACCTCTCTTGGGAAAGAGTTCAGGTCATAGCAGTCGCTGGCTTTTATACTATCAAGTGGGACAGTAAATCCATTCCAGGTTTCAGATTAAAGGAGCTTGCCAAAGTGCTGTACCCTAGCCCTGAAAGAGGTTTATCACCTTGACAGGAGCTTTTAAAGTCTGGGCTAAAATTCAGGAAGGATCTACCAGGCCACTGACATGGAAACCACTAGCTGCCCCTGAGTTCTTAACATATGGGCTGCCACAAAGAATAAATGAATAATAATAAATATTTGTCACATGTTCAAAACTCATGGTAGTCCTTACAATTCTGTAAGACAGTAGTTATCAAGTGAGCTCTGATGTATGGCAACCTTATCATGAGGTTTTCTTGACAAGATTCATTCAGATGAGGTTTTTTCTTGTAAGGCTGAGAGAACATGACTTGCGCAAGGTCACTCAGGGGGCTTATGTGGCTGCGTGGTGATTCAAATCCTTGTTTTTTAGAGTCCTAATCCAGCATTCAAACTACTACACCACATAAGCCAGTGATTCCGAAACTTTGGTGCTCCAGGTGTTTTGGATTTCAACTCCAGAGGTCCAAGCAGTGGCGTCACTAAAGGTGTGTGTGGGGGTGTGGACTACACCAGGTGACACCCTAAGGGAGGTGACAGCACTGTTCCTCAAACTCCTATTTTGGGGCAGAAACAGGCTGTGGCATTCATCTACTTCCCTTTAAAACGCTTTAAGAGATGGTGGGAGTGGGGTGATGCTCAGTGGGAGGAGAAAAGAGAGGTCCCAGATTTTTTTAAAAATTAAAATTTCAAATTTCAAAATTGTGAATTTTATATTTTTTTAAAAAAATTAATTTTAATTTAAAAAAATATTTATTTATTTTTCTTTAAAAACATCACATTGTAACCAAATCTTCACTATATATATGTAAACATATTTAGGTTGTGCATATGATGTTGTCATTTGAAGGTATAATTTTAATTTTGTTAGTTGTTTATGTCACAACTATTAGCATGACATTCAGTGGTATATGGGAATTATGATTTATGAGTAACATTAGTGCAAAAAAGCACTACTAAGGATTCTGCATGGTGTGAAATGGGAGGAGGTCAATGAGGAGGATTTACCACATGAATTACTGCACCTAGTGACACCAAGTCTAGGGATGCCACTGGGTCTTGGCCACCTTAGTCAACAGTCAGGTATTTTTGGAGCTGAAATTCAACACACATGGAGGACCAAAGTTGGGAAATCGTTGACTGTAAGTTCTTAAGCTAGTAGTAGCATCCCCCATATTGCAGCTGAGGGATGGAGGCTGATAGAAGAGTGGAATCCAATTAGTCCATTTGTGACCAAGGAAAGATTCAAACTAGGAACTTCCTGATTCATAGCTAACTCCTTCAGTCATTATCACTAGGCTAATTAAGAGAACTTTGACATTTATACTTTGGCAGGTCCTTTCTGCTTTCTAGCCATCTGTGAGATTGTTAAAGGAATGATGAAGGAGGCTATACCTTTAGATATTTGCTTTGAGGAAGTGTCACAGCTCAGCAATGCTTTTCATGAAGATCCTGGGACCAAGCCATGATGTTTGCTAGTAGGGCTGGGAAAAACTCCTGGTTGAAATCTAGAGAAAACCATTGTCAGTCTGGTTAGGACACAGACTGGAAGCGCCAATGGTTCAACTCACCATAAGTACCTTTCTATGCCCCCAATCTACATAATAATAATAATAATAATAAGTTTTATTTATAGCCCGCCCCTCTGCTAGGCAATCGGGGCGGGTTACAGCATTTTAAAACAGCACAGTTAAAAACATTCTCTCCAAACATAATCCCTCCACCCACCCCTTAAAACAAGATTAAACCAAAAAATAATTAAAACAACACAAGAATAAATTAAAAACTCAATCCGGAGTCAGTGGTCAATGAGCAAGTTGTCCCTCTCCATGGACAGATATTATTCTGGGAAGGCCTGCCGGAAGAGATCCGTCTTTACTGCCTTCTTAAAGGCAGCAAGGGTGGTTATCAGACGGATCTCATCCGGCAGGCCATTCCACAGTCTGGGAGCGGTAGCGGAGAAGGCCCTCTGGGAGGTCCGGGACAGCCTAGTTTTTATTGGCTGTAACAGATTCCTCCCAGAGGACCGCAGGGCGCGGGGGGGATCATACGGGGAGAGGCGGTCTCTAAGATAAGATGGACCCAAGCCATGTAGGGCTTTAAAGGTCAAAACCAACACCTTGTACTGTGCCCGGAAACTAATCGGCAGCCAGTGGAGGGATTTAAGCACCGGTGTTATGTGCTCCCTCCTTGATGTTCCCGTGATTACCCTGGCTGCCATATTCTGTACTAATTGAAGTTTCCGGGTTAGGCACAAGGGTAGCCCCATGTAGAGTGCATTGCAGAAATCCAGACGTGAGGTTACCAGGGCGTGTACCACAGTTTCCAGATCCCTCATATCCAGATAAGGGCGCAGTTGGCGTATCAGCCGAAGCTGATAACAGGCACTCCTGACCACCGCATTCACCTGACTAGTCATGTGAAGCGATGAGTCAAGGAGCACCCCCAAACTGCGAACACAGTCCTTTACGGGGAGTGTGACCCCGCCCAGGACTGGAGACTGTATTCCCAGACCTGGTTTCGGGCCTGTGATTGCGAGTACCTCCGTTTTGTCTGGATTCAACTTCAATCTGTTTTTCCTCATCCAACCCATTACCGCTCTTAGACAGTCATTAAGAGGTGAGACGCCATCTGAAGTCTGAGACGATGATCTGGACATGGAGAGATATATCTGGGTGTCGTCAGCGTACTGAAGACACCGCGCTCCATGCCTCCGAATGATCTCCCCCAGCGGTTTCATATAAATATTAAACAGCATCGGGGACAGGATGGCGCCCTGAGGGACGCCACAATTAAGCTCAATTTTGGATGAGCAACTGTCCCCGAGCCTCACCCTCTGAGATCTGCCCGAGAGGAAGGAACGGAACCACTGCAGAGCAGTGCCTCCAATTCCTAACTCTCTCAGGCGATCTAAGAGGATGGCATGATCTATAGTGTCAAAGGCTGCAGAGAGATCCAAGAGCACTAGCAGGGTCACACTACCCCTGTCAATACTCAGGCGGAGGTCATCGGTCAGAGCAACCATGGCAGTCTCAACCCCAAATCCTGTCCTGAAGCCGGTTTGAAATGGGTCAAGATAATCGGTTTCATCCAAGACTGCCTGGAGCTGGGAAGCAACTGCCCTCTCGATCACCTTACTCAAAAAAGGGAGTAAGGAGACTGGTCTATAGTTGTTTCTGTCCAGGGGGTCCAGGGAAGGCTTCTTCAGGAGTGGCTTAACCGCCGCCTCCTTTAGACAAGATGGTACTTTGCCTTCTCTGAATGATGCATTGATTGTGTCCCGAAGGAACCCCTTCAACGCATCTCCCCCCTGGACGACCAGCCAAGATGGACATGGATCGAGGGGGCAGGTCGTCTTCCTCACCATTCCAAGCAACTTGTCCACGTCATCGGTACTCACAGATTGTAATTGATCCAGTGAAATGTCATCAACGGAGTTCCTGGATGCCTCATCTACGGATTCTGCCAAAACAATGGTGTCTAAGTCGGCTCTTATCCGAGAGATTTTATCTGCAAAGTAGATATTAAAGGCCTCACAGCAGGCTGTCGTCGGGTTCAGTAGGGGATTCGGCGCAGGAGGAACCCTTGTCAGCTCCCCCACCACCCTAAACAGCTCTGCCGGGCGAGACTCTGCAGACGCAATGCGTGCAGAACTGAAAGATTTCCGCGCTGCACGCAAAGCCTCCCTATAGGAATCAAGATGTTTCCTAAGGCGAGTTCTGTCGGATGAGAGACGGCTCTTCCGCCATTCGCACTCTAGTCGTTGTCCAGCTCGCTTCATCCTCCTAAGCTCCTCGGTATACCAGGGCTTACGATTAGGAGCGGGCTGGAAAGGACGCTTGGGAGCGATCGTGTCGATAGCCTTGGTGAGATCGATGTTCCAGGTGTCCACCAAGGCCTCGACAGAATCACCGGCGTTGCCAACCATTAAACCCTCTAAGGCTTTCTGGAAACCAATTGGTTCCATTAGCCTTCGAGGGCGGACCATTCTAATTGGTCCACCACCCCCGGGAGGGTGGGTAATAGCCTTTAGTTCTGCCTTGATCAGAAAATGATCCGTCCATGACAGTGCGGAGATAGTAGTAACCTCCGCCCACGGATATTCCTGCTCCGTACTAAAGACCGCATCGAGGGTATGACCAGCACAATGCGTGGGCCCGTTGACCAACTGGGATAGGCCCATGTTAGTCATGGTATCCATGAACTCCCGAGCCGTGCCAGTTAAATCTTGCAAACTGGTTTCAAGAGGGATGTTGAAATCACCCAGAACCAAGAGTCTGGGCGACTCCAACAGCAGCTCGGAAACCAGGGCAGTCAGCTCGGTCAGGGAGTCTGTTAAGCAACGGGGTGGCCGGTATACCAACAGAATCCCCAAACTATCCCTGGTCTTCAGGCTAAGGTACATACACTCGATGTGTGTCGTTTTCCGGATAGGCTTTCTGATCACGGTTAAAGTGTTCTTATAGACCAAGGCTATGCCACCCCCCCGCCCACTTTCCCTCACCTGCTCAGAAACTGAGTACCCAGCTGGGAGAGCCTGCGCCCAGGTCGCTGAGCTGGCGTCCCCCAGCCAGGTCTCAGTGAAGCATGCCAGGTCGGCTGCCTCATCCACCAAGAGGTCGTGGATGATGTGTGTTTTGTTTTTAACCGACCTGGCATTGCAGAGGAGCAGATTGAGGGTCAGTGGAATGGTTGGTACATTCTCCAAGTTATCCCGAGAAACAGAGCCAACTGAAGGAGGGATAGATATCAAGCATCGATCCCTCCTTCTTTTGTAACATTTTTGTAACATTACATCTGCTTAAGGAGCACAGAGCAAGACCTCTTAAGATCTTCACTTATTGAGGGAGGGGCTTAATATTATTCCTTGAGATAGAATAATAGAATCTTGGAATTGAAAGGGGTTGCAGAGGCCATCCGGTCCAACCACCTATCATGAAGGAATACACAATTACAACACTCTTGAAAAATGCCCACTCTGTTTAATCACCGCCAAAGAAGGAGACCCTGCTACCCTCTGATGGAATCCATTCCACTGTCAAA
Source organism: Phrynosoma blainvillii (assembly GCA_026167975.1). Taxonomy (NCBI): domain Eukaryota; kingdom Metazoa; phylum Chordata; class Lepidosauria; order Squamata; family Phrynosomatidae; genus Phrynosoma; species Phrynosoma blainvillii. The sequence continues at coordinate 315,613,061 of JANUYF010000003.1, read as the reverse complement.
CAATTCTTACAGTAAAAAAGTTCTTATCACTGCTTAGTTTAAGGTCACTTTGGTCACTTTTCTTGTAGTCTTTGAATCTATTGGTTTGTGTCCTATTCTCTGGTGCAGCAGAAAACAGGCATGCTCCATTGTCTACATCAGTGATTCCCAAAGTGGCTGGTATGCCACCTCCAGGGGGCAGTGGAAAGATCCAGGGGGGCAGTGAGGGAAAAGGGGGTATCAGGGGAGGGCCTTCAGTCAAAGTATTGGTGCACAAGAAAGATGAGAGCAATGACTGGCTTTTAGGACAATGGTAGAGATGAGGACTTAGAACATGTGGTGGTAGGGGAGAAGTGGTGGCAAAAAGGCACTTTCAATTTTAGGAACTTGCTTAAACTTTGTGAACTTTGCTGGGACTTGGCTGCACTGCTGCTCCTGCTTTCTTTTGTCAGACAGGGCCAGAGAAGAAACAATATTGTGTGTGGTGTGTGTGTGTGTGATGACTTGAAGCTGTGAAGGGAAGGCACATCTCTGAGGAAGGAGGGGGAGGAGTAAGAGGGTAGATTCTTCAAAAGATTCCTCCTCCACTATCACCTCCATTAGATTGAGAGTGCTTCCTCACTGGGGAGAAAAGTGGGAAGCCAGCTGCACCCCTCTCTGCCCAGCAAAGAAGGACTTGCTGGGGAGAATCTTCTCCCTTTACACCCAATCACCTTGGGAGCAGCAACTGAGCAGCCAGACAAGCAGCAACCAAGAAGCTTCTCCCTGGTACTTACCTTTGGCACAAGGTTGACACAAGTGAGAGGCTTCTTGATTGCTGCTCCCAAAGTGGAGGCACAAAGGGAGCAGTGACCAAGCAGCCAGTCAAGCAGCGACTGAGAAGCCTCTCATTCTTGCCAGCCTTTGCTGCAAGGCTGGCATGGAGAGAGGCTTCTCAGCTGCTGCTCAGCAAGTGACCAACTTGCTGGACTTGCTATTTCATTTTGAATTTGAATTGACATTCTCACATACCAAGGACATATATATGTCTGTCCACTTCACCAAAAGCATCTGAGGAAGTAGACTGAAGTCTACAAAAGCTCATGCTGCCAACTTCTTTCTTTCAGGGCCTCTGCAGACTGGCCCAAAGGGCCGGCCTGGAGGTAGAGATGGGGCAGGGCAGCCGCACGCCAGCTGTCCCAACCCCACGGCGAAGGCATCCTGACGCCACGTGCCATAATGCCATAATGCATGGCATGCCATAATGCATGGCACGCGGCATCAGGGAGCCCTCCCGGCACAGCATTCTGAGCATTTTGCCACTCTTTTCAGGGTGGCAAAAGGAAGGATCGGTGCCACGGCGTGGGGTAGCTGCAGCCCCTATCTGCTACTTCCCGGGGTGACCCAGAGCCACCCGTCTGCAGCCCTCCTCAGTCTCAAAGGTGCTACAAGATCTCTCTACATAATGGCTTATGTTACCATCAAATGTGAAATCAACATGCCTCTGAATATACCAGCCGATGGGGATGACCAGCAAGAGAGTATTATTGCACCTGCTTGTGGGCTTCCTACAGATTAATAGTTGGCCACTCTGGGAACAGAATCCTAGATGAGATGGGCCTCTTGTCTGATCCAATGCAACTCTTCTTATATTCCTAAGAATTTATTTATAAGTGTTCTGGGAATATTTACAGCAGAAATGAAGCCTCAGGATCTGGTTATCAGAAAGATGAATTATGATGTACATAAGAAAAGGCATAGCATGAAAAAGTTATTGTTATCCTGAAAGATGTATCAGTCTTATTAAGCATCTTAAAAAATCCATCTGACAAAATGACAGTGAAGCTTTCTATGGGGATAAATGCTTGCGGCTGTGTTGGGTCCGCAGCTGTAGCAAATGGAGAACAATTGATAAACAGTCAGGCTCAGTTATTAGCTGTGTGATGTTTGTCAGTGGGTAATGGTATGTGTGTGTTTGAACCTATCAAGATTAACATCTGGTACAAAATACAGAAGGCCTGTTTATTTGTTCTCTATGTTTATCTGATAGCCCTATTCCTGCTCCATTTCTCACAGAGCTGTTTGAATACCCTGTTCAAACACTGACCTTGTGCAAATAGCTCAATGCTTAAGTGCTTTAAAGATTTTTTGGTAGTGACTAACCTTTCACAAATGCTCATGCTTAATATTCTCACATATCTCCTTTGAAACCTGCAAAATAACACATGTAAATCTGAGATTGCTGAGGCCCAATTTGCAACTATTATACAGCTTGGCGACACACGTTTTCACAGCTTCATTAGCAAATCCAAGCTTAGCAAATGTCCTTATGATGGAAGGAGATCCCTGAATCTTATAAGTATTCAGCAGCACTTCTATTCTAGAACGTCCTCCCAAGCAAATTAGGTTGGCTGTATTCATACCGAGCTTCTGATGAGCAATTAAAAATGTAATATTTTGTCAGCTCTCCTTGGCTTTTCTATTGCTTTTAGTCTGCTTTAAAATAATGTTTTGCTTTGTTAATGCTTTTATAAATCAATTTTATTGTATATTGCTTTAACCAGAAATCTGTTACTGACAGATGCATGCATAAATGTGGCTTATGTGTGCCTATGCATCCTTTTGGACAAATACATGGTCCTACTTAATCAATCAATTAATTATTCTGCCTTTCTCCCAGCACAGACTCAAGGAACTTATCACATACACTGTTATACCATTAGTCCTACCCTTGCCTGGACTTTATTGCACAATGTTGTGGCTCTCCTGGTGTTGCACTATTATTGTGTCACTTGGAAATTGATTCTTTTCACACCAGAAATAATCCATTCATGACCTTCTATCCTATTATGCTTCATTAACCACTGTGGCTTGTCAATTTGCTGTTCTGCCCCATTGTGATATTAGGAGCATAGTGGGACTAATATTGGTGAAGTTTTATTGCTCCTTCCATGGGGATCATTGAGGGATCTCATGCAGTCTACTTCTGATGATGGGGTAGGAAGATGTCTGGATTCCCAAAGGTTCTCAAGAGAACACTGTATGTTTGTTCTCCAGCATTTTTATATTATATATATAGAGACAAATCTAACAAGAGGAGTAGAAAAATAGTGCAACAACAATATAATCCTATCAAATATTAATGCCTAGAGAAACCATGGGATTCAGGAGAAGTTTAAAGAGTAAATATAGAAGTCTTTTATATATATATATATATATTATAAAAAAGCAGAATTGGGTAAGTGTGGGTTCATAGGGAAACAAGCATAGAAAAAAAGGTGGAAGTGGCATGGTGTGTGTTCCTCTTCCCAATCTGGGTGGGGAGTGGGGATACTTCCATAATATCAAGATTATGTAATTGCACCATTGAGTAATTGCACAATTATGGCTTCCTTAAAAACATATACACAATCATGGAACAGGAGTGGAGCAAATAGGGTGGTATAAATAGTATTGTCTATTTCCAGCGCAAGAAAGCAAACAGGGAACTAATAATACCACTGAGGTGCAAATGAATCATGGTCCAAATGAATGCATTATTATTCCACTACCCTTCTGAGTACAGGAGAAGTGGTTTTCAAGCAGAACAACCCAACACAATTGACAAGTGCAATAAAGCCTCTGAACAAAGTACAGTCCTTTGTGTAACTTCCAAAACTCCTCCACTGTAGTTGTCAAGCAATGGACAGGGCTGTTGCTGCAGCTTATTGCCAATGGAGAGGGAAGGGAGTGGGGAGCAATTCAACTGATGTAGCTCTGAAGGGAAATATTCCAGGTTGACACCCCTTTAACTGCTGTAGCTCAATGCTATGGAATCCTGGGAATTATAATTTCATAGAATCATAGAATCGGAGGAGACCACAAGGGCCATCCATTCCAACCCCTTGCCATGCAGGAACTCAAAATCAAAGCACCCCCGACAGAGGGCCATCCAGCCTCTGTTTAAAGACCACCAAAGAAGGAGACTCCATCACACCCTAAGGGAGTGTGTCCCACTGCTGAGCAGCTCTCACTGTCAGGAAGTTCTTCCTAATGTTGAGGTGGAATCTCTTTTCCTGTAGCTTACATCCATTGTTTCGGGTCCTATTCTCTGGAGCAGCAGAAAACAAGCTAGCTCCCTCCTCAATATGACATCCCTTCAAATATTTAAACAGGGCTATAATATCTCCTATTAACTGTCTCTTGTCCAGGCTAAACATACCCAGTTCCCTAAGTTGTTCCTCATAGGGCATGGTTTCCATGTCAAGACAATGTGGCACCTGGTCTGGAAAATGACATGGATGTGGCCACTGAAAGGAACTGGAGCAATGGTAACGGGGGGGGGGGGGGGGGGGAGGGGAAGCAGACAAGAGCTTCCCAGACGCCCTGGGCCGGCGCGCCGCGGGGCCGCAGCCTCCGCACCTCGGCGCACCGGCGGCATCCCTGGAAGGAGCGTTAAATCAGCACTCCTTCCTCAAGGCAGGGAAAGTGCGCCCTAAAAGCATCGGGCGCACGTTCTCTGTCTTTTCCGACGCAGCGCATCCGGTCGCTGCGGCGGGAGGTTGCCCCAGAAGCGCCGGCCGTGCGGAGGGCTGGCAGCTCCCAGGGTGACCTCAGGAAGAGGAAGGAGCGCCGCGCGTGCGGTTGCTCCTCCTCTTCCGGGTCTCGCAGACGACTCAATTAGTCGTCTGCCGAGGCCCAAGGTTACTACAGTTTAAGTGGCAGGTACATGAGTCAGCGTTTGGTAAGCTGTGCATCATGGGAAGTCTGATGCAAAATGCACAGTGGATGAGGCCAACCAAATATCCATCATGGAAGCTCTGATGCAACAGGCACTGGGGATGAAACCAGCCAGGTTTCATTAGTACATGGCTGTCACATGTTCCCAAGAAGACCACCTATATATGGGAGAGAGTCAGAATCTCTGTTGTTGGTTAGTTGTGGTTGGCGAAGCACTTTGTTGGTCTGTATAGCTGTGAGTATTCAAGATGGATGTCTGATACTCTATGTATCTTTGTAAATATTTGCAACAAAGATTAAAACCCTCATTGAGTGAAATCTCGCTGTCCAGTGATTCATTTCTCCAAGCTGAAAGCAGCAGCTGCGCATGGGAGGATTTTTCCTGTGCCGTCTGGAGCAAGACTCTTCACAGAAGACCGCCTTCTAGGCGTTCCTGCCTATGTGCATCAACTCTGCATATGTGTATGCTAGATCCCGCTTGTCTGCGTACCCCAACATTCCAGACCCTTCACCATTTTAGTCATCCTCCTCTGGACCCCGTCCAGTTTTTCAACATCCTTTTTTGACTTGTGGTGCCCAGAACTGGACACAGTATTCCAGGTGGTGCCTGACCAAAGCAGAATACAGTGGCACCATTACTTCCCTTGATTTAGATACTATACTTCTATTAATGCAGCCTCAAATTGCATTGGCCTTTTTAGCTGCCGCGTCACACTATTGACTCATGTTCAACTTGTGGTCTACTAGGACTCCTAGATCCCTTTCACATGTAGTCGCATTAAGCCAGATGTCCTCCATCTTCTGTCTATGCATTTCCTTTTTTTTTTTTTTTTGCCCTAAGTGCAGTACCTTACATTTCTCTGTGTTGAAATTCATTTTGTTAGCTTATTCATTTATTGTGGCACCAGAGCTACCGGACAGGGAAGGCTAAATGTCTCACTATAATCCCAAGAATTCCATAGCATTGAGCCATGGCAGTTAAAGTGGTATCAACCTGGATTATTTCTGCAGTGCAGACACAGCCTGGGCTGAGCTGACCCAAGTCAATTCCTCATTGTCTGGATTGTTTCCCCATTTCCCTTCCCTACTAGTAAGGAGCAACAGCAGCCACGGCCTCTCACAGGACTTGAAAGTTGTGGAGAGGGGAAAGTTTTGATGGGGTTCAAAGAAGTTGAGGGGTTCAAAGAACTTGCTCATCCACAAAACCACGTACAGAGGATTTGAACTATGAATTGCACAGTCAGAGCTAGATGCAGGACCTCAGCCTTTGGATTGTAGTGGGAAGAAAAATTATTTATATATACTTTAAATAAAATATAATCACGTCATTGTCTTGATGTATGAGCTGATGGCTGCAGTCTGGCAGAAAACAATTCTGATTGCTCATCCATATGGAAATAAATACGTCAGGTTTTTTTAAACAAGGTAAATTGCAGGTATGTGCCCCCTACTTCAGACTGGATCTGCAATGAAGGTAAATAGTGAAAGCCCCTTATTCTCCACACTGAGGTCACAGTCTGATATCAGGGTACTACAATTAATTTTTCAGTAGTGAGAGAAAAAAAGAAAAAAAAGACATAGCTACTTGTTACAACTTTAAAGTAAGAAGTAGTTTCACCACAATCAACTGTTCCCTGAGAAATTTCTGGCTTAATGGTTTGTGGAAGGATTTTATACTTGAGGCCAATTATAAGTCTATTGAGCTGATCTGTGCCTTCAATCATTTTCTGACTTACAGCAACCCCAACATGCAGTTTTCTTGGCAAGATTGGCTTAGAGGAGTTTGCCATTGCCTTCCCCTGAGGCTGAGAACATGTGACTTGCTCCCTATATAATAATTCTACTATATCCAGAGCTGGGAATTACTTAAGCCCTTTAGTCTCATGGGTTAATAAAAACCAATATTTTGTCATTCAGGTTACTAATTTTGTATATCTGTCCAATTTGCAGATTTGTTTTGAGGAAATAATAATAATAATAATAATAATAATAATTTTTATTTATATTTCCCACCTCTCCCTAAGGATTGAGGCAGGATTACACAATTAAATGAATACAATATGCAAAATACAAACAATAAAATAGTGAAATCAAACAACAGTAATACATTATAAGAGCATAGATTATAATATAATATAATATAATAAAATAGCCTATCATCGTCAGAATCTAGAAGTCTAGAAGATCAGATGGATAGGCCCGCTGGAAGAGCTCTGTCTTAAGTGCCTTCTTAAAGGCATATAGCGTAGTAATAAGACGAATCTCTTCCGGTAGGCCATTCCATAACATGGGAGCTGCGGCTGCGTACGATCTTTGGGAAGTCATGTTGAGTTTGGTTCTATGATGTTCTAATAAGTTCTTCCCAGATGTTCTGAGAGTGTGGGGCAGAGTGTGTGGGGAGAGGCGTTCCTTCAAGTAACTCGGGCCCAAGCCATGTAGGGCTTTAAAGGTAATAACCAACACTTTGTACTGCACCTGGAAGCTAATCGGCAGCCAATGAAGAGATTTTAATATAGGTGTTATATGGTCTGATCTAGATGTTCCAGTGACCAATCTGGCTGCTGTATTTTGAACCAACTGAAGCTTCTGAACTTGGTACAGAGGTAGCCCCATGTAGAGCGCATTACAGAAATCCAAATGAGAGATTACCAGGGCAAGTACTACTGTTTCAAGGACCTTTTGGTCCAGGTAGGGATGCAGTTGGCGTATCAACCGAAGTTGGTACTGTTGAATGATGGATTAATGATGATGGATTTACAGGAGACAGTCCATTCAGCAGGCTACTTGCCTTGCAAAATCTTCTTTTGTGTTGGATCCGAGACTAATTGGGACAGGCCCATGGCTGTCATGGAAGTCATGAACTCCCAAGCTGCACCTTTTAGATCTAATGAGCCTGACTTGAAGGGGATGTTGAGGTCCCCCAGAACAAGAAGTCTGGGAGACTCCAACACCAGCTCCGAGACCAGTTGTGTCAGCTCAGCCAGGGAGTCTGTTAAGCAATGGGGTGGACGGTAAACCAACAGAATCCCCAGACTGTCCTTAGCCTACAGGGTCAAGTAGATACACTCAATGTGAGTCATTTTCCGGATAGGTCTCCTGGTCAAGGTGACAGTATTTTTATGGACCAAGGCCACTCCCCCCCTCGCCCACTTTCCCTAACCTGCTCCTGAACAGTACAACCAGCTGGGAGAGCCTTAACCCAGGTCACACTGCTATCCTCTCCCAGCCAGGTTTCTGTAAAACAAGCCAGCTTGGCATCTTCTTCTTCTAACAAATCATGGATTATATGAGATTTGTTCTTGACCGACCTGACATTGCAGAGGAGCAAGGTAAGGGTTTGTGGTATGGTTGGGACGACCCTCGTTTCTTTTGGGCTAACAGGGTGAGAGAAAGATGGGATAGATTTCAAATATTGATCATGTCTTCCCTTGTATTTCATCCCCACCCTGTTAACGCTATATCTCCCCTTGCCCCACACTACTTCAATTGATTTTCCATGGCCGGCATCTAAATCAATAGTCTCCCTCCCAGACAGATTGGCTATTAACAGGTGTCAAATAATAAATAATAAATAAATAGTAAATAAGTAAAATAAAATAATTAATAGGTGTTGATAGCTTTTAACAGGCTATTAACATCCTCACCAACACCTCCTCTTCTTCCCTCCCCGCACAGATGTTATAAGCACAGTTGATTATGGTAACCATTGCCCGAGGCTCAATTGAAGCCCGGCTTTTTAGAAAGTGCCATTTTTCATCAACACTCCTTTTTTTCTCCTCCAATTGTGAGTGTCTGTAATCGCCTCCAGAGGTACTGCTCCCACCAGATCCTCCCTCTTTATCCCTCTCAATACCAGCGCCAATAAATACAATAGTCTCAACAAACCAACACTCAGAGTTTTCATAAGGCGCCACTTTCACCCGCATCCCCCCTATTCCTCTCTTAGTGCTGGCGGGCATGGTGTGGCTAGTTTAATGTTGGGTTGAGACTTCAGTTCAGCAGCTGGCAGAGATGGGCGGATGCTGGTGTTTCCAGAGGGTTGGGCGAGCTGAAGAAACCTCCCACTGGTGGCAGGTGGAGAGCTGGTGGAGCCAAGGTGGTGATGGGGGCAGTAACAGCCTCTGTCCCAAGTCCTCTCCAGGTGCAGAGCCTGGAGGATAGGTGGTGATGGAGGCAGCAACGGCTTCTGCCTCGAGTCCTCCTCTGGCACGGAGCCTGGGGAACAGTTGGTGATGGGGGCAGCAACGGCCTCTGCCCCAAGTCCTCTCCAGGCACGGAGCCTGGAGGACAGTTGGTGATGGAGGCAGCAACGGCCTCTGCCCCAGTCCTCTCCAGGCATGGAGCCTGGAGGACAGTTGGTGATGGAGGCAGCAATGGCCTCTGCCCCAAGTCCTCTCCAGGCACAGAGCCTGGAGGACAGTTGGTGATGGAGGCAGCAACGGCCTCTGCCCCAAGTCCTCTCCAGGCACGGAGCCTGGAGGACAGTTGGTGATGGAGGCAGCAACGGCCTCTGCCCCAAGTCCTCTCCAGGCACGGAGCCTGGAGGACAGTTGGTGATGGAGGCAGCAACGGCCTCTGCCCCAAGTCCTCTCCAGGCACGGAGCCTGGAGGACAGTTGGTGATAGAGGCAGCAACGGCCTCTGCCCCAAGTCCTCTCTAGGCACAGAGATCTTAACTTAAAATCTTAACTTCAGATTTCTGAAACTGGAGGCATTTTCCTATTTTTCTTTCAAGGTAAATGATGCAGTTCCCTAAAATTTCAAATTATTTTTAGTGTGAAATGGAGATAGAATCTTAAATCTTAATAAGTCTGGCAAATGAGTTATTACAATTTAAGCTGGGATTCTTCATTTGGAACCGAGTCTTCCTTTCTCTATAGAAAGCATCATCATTATTGCCCGTTATGCTCTGCAAGAAAAAGATGAACAATGTTATAGCTGATCATTCTTTGCTATGGATTTTTCTTGCAGCTCTTTCTCCTGCTGTGTAACATCATCAGTTTGTCTGGAGAAAGTGATTTGTAGGTAAGCTGATGCAAGCAGTTCTCAGAATGTTTTTCTTGGCAGGGTTTCATATACACATTGACAACCTTTATATTGCAGTTTCAACAATAATAATATAACTCTGTTTTGACAGTGTTTATTTACATTGCCAAGCACTACTTAAGGGTTAAAATAAAAACAGCCCCAGCATAGAAAATAAAATATTCTTATTAAATTACTTACACCATTTGACAATAAAATTGTGATATTAATTGGTTGAAATTAGTGTGATCAATCAAATCTTTTGTCTTCCCCTCTGACTGCCCATGATAAGCATCCCAACTCCAAATATTACAAGTGCATGCTCACAACTAGAAAAATGTCGCGATTAATTCTTGATTCCACCTCAACATTAAGAAGAGCTTCCTGACAATAAGAGCTGTTCGACAGTGGAACACATTCTCTTGGAGTGTGGTGGAGTCTCCTTCTTTGGAGGTCTTTAAACAGAGACTGGATGGCCATCTGTTGGGTATGCTTTGTGTATTCCTGCATGTCAGGGAGTTGGATTGGATGGCCCTTGTGGCTTCTTCCAGCTCTGTGATTCTGTGGGCTCTTCCTTGATGTTGTTGGACTTTAGATCACATCATTCCCAGCCAGGATGAGCAATGAGAGTTGTAAGCCACTAAAATAGTTGGAGGGCTACAAGTTCCCCATCCCTGCTCTGCAACATTACCTTGGATTGGGGAGCTCTGTAAGCAAAGGGACCTTGTAGCACCTTTGAGATGAACTGAAAGAGAGAAGCTGGTATCATTAGCTTTCATAGACTTAAGCCTACTTCCTCATGTGCATTCCCACAAAAAGAAGTAACAAAAAGGGAGGGCAAGACCAGGAATTGCAATGACTAGGAAACTCCGTGATGGAGTTGCCTTGAGGTTGACATAAGCTGGAAACAGCTTGAAAACATATAAAAGAACAAATATATGAACACCTTGTCTTAAACATTTTATTAATCATTATAAAAGAAAATATTTTATAATCCATTTTTTAAAATGTTTTCAATTTCCAGTTTCCCTATTTGTGTGTGTGTATGGGGGGGGGGAGGGGGAGGAATACGTTTTTTAAAAATGAAAAAACAACAACAACCCTATCTTCCACCCAAGGCTTTACACCTCTATCTCCAGTTGCTTAAAATGCATTAGTCCATACTAAAATTAGACATGAAGTGGGCATGTGTCTTCTTTGGAGTATCTTGGGAGTACAACGCTTCTAAAGCAAGATATATGTCTGCTGCATGCCTAGTTCTGAGCTATGTAGTTTATTTTCTGGCTGTGCTATCAAAATTCAGCAACACACAACTGAATAAAAGCAGAAGCATTTGCACCAACAAAAACAGCCTGGTTGGTAACGTGCATCCTATATTCATTTAAGATATGATATAGTGTCCAACTGGCAATATCCTTGTGACATTTAAAAGTATAAAAACAATAAGTAAAATAATAAATTATAGAATAAAACCAAATACGTCTAAAGAAACAGCATCAAAATATTTAAATATCAGATGGGCCCAGAGTAAAATATAAACAAACCAATTTTTTATTTAGAAAATAAAATCAAGGATGCTGGTGATGGAGGAAGGTCTATGGAGTTTATCACACAGGAAGTATAAATGGTGATTAACCTGTCAAAATCACGCATTCATGATTAACATTTTCACACGATGTTGCATTCAAAGTCCGATTATCCCAGGAATATCCCATGAGAATGCATAATTGTGCTAATGGTTTTCACATGACGTCATGATGAAAAGCAATTAAAGTGCCATTATCCCGTGAATAACCAGGCAATAAACAGCAGTAAATCATTCACAGGACTGAATTGCTTTCATTGCCAAACTGTTCTTACTGCCAAGACATTCCTTCTAATATTCAATAAAAATCTACTGTCCTGTAACTTCAAACTATTAGACCTTGTCCTGCCTTCTGAGGCAGCAGAGAACAAAAGCCATTGCACCAGGAGATACTGAATGCCTCTTTCTGCAGTGTCCTTAACTTTTAGGGATATTGCAGAAAGAGGCATTCAGTATCTCCTGGTGCAACGCCTTTTGCTCCTGAGGAAGACAGTATTTTGCAATGTGGGAGTAATCCGTAAGGTCCAATCAATGTTTGATTGTAATCTTACAATCAGAATTTGAGAGGAGAGATTACTCTCCCAGATCTCCAGTGTGAGTCTGATGGAGCCAGTGGACCTGCTGCCTTTCAAGACTGCCTATTTGTTTCGATTGTTTGTTTGTCAGATTATGATAAAGCTCCCTTTTTGGACTTAAGCTTCCAAGATTCATCAACCAGCATACTTAGTGAATATCTTGGAAAGTGACTCCTCCTAGCCTCTCCTGGTGGCAACACTACGGTAGTTTATTGTTCATGTCCCTACCTAGACCCTGAGTGGCCATGGGGGACACAGAATTTGAGACAGTCATCAGAACTATGTTGGTTGGGAATGTAGGGTTACTTCACTTTGGATGAGACCAACCTCAAGATTATTACAAATATCAGAGTTTGAAAAAGCTATCTTTTTAAAAACTATAAAACTCACAAACCCATGGCCAATACCTCCACTTGCCATGCTGGATCTTGGAAGCTTAAGTCCAAAAAAGGAGCTTTACCATACTCTGACAAATGTACAAATTACAATCAAACACTGATTGGACCTTGGGGATTACTCCCACATTGCAACAATGACCTTATGCATTAACCCCCTTTCAGGGCCACTGTTATCCTATTATAATTCCACTTTACTTGCATGTGGAGTAAGGCTCTAAGTAACAGCCCTCTGGGGTACAACCCAAGCAATAACCCTTTCATAGACAATAATTAAGTGGGAACAAATTCATAACACCATCACTTTTGAATGAAAATCTATACCCCAGACCAGCAATAAAGTGGCTTGCAGTCTTCCTAGAAACACGTTAACAAGTGTGATTAAAAATTAAAAGTAGTCAATGCAATTCATGGGTAGTGATTTAATAACACATTTACAATGATATTTTCTGATTACTTATTTCCTATTATGTTTTTTTTTTTTTTTGCTCTAGAAAAAAATTATTCTGTCAAGATTGTCAATATTGGCAAGGGAAAAATGATAATGTCTGCCTTCTTCGCTGTTATCTCAATCCAAGACAGACTTTTGGCTGCATGAGTATAGCAGTCCCTTCAGTCTCCCAATCTCTTTCAAATTTCTCAGAAAGACAAATAGTCAGTATCCCCACATACATCCTAAATACACAAAATTCTAACTAAACCATTTTCAAAATTCCTTATTTATAAGGATCCCAACATGATTAACCTTCTTCTGTAGACAGTTAACTGTAGGAACTGCAATTCAGAGGCATACTATCTGAATAAAATGAACAAAATACTTGAAGTGAAATACTTGAATGGAATATTCTGAATGCTACTGCTTTGCAAAGGCACATTTCCATGATGATCAAATAGAAAGTGTGACTTGGATGAACTGTGCTGCAGTCCATGATGAGTAAAACATGTTAGCCTATAAGGTGCTCAAAGACACTCTTGATTTTTCTATAATGTATATGGCTTTATTGGTGGAAACAAACTTGGTCACTGAAGTAGTCCATTACTAGGATCTTCTACTTTGACTTGTATGAATTTTCATATGCTAGTCACCCCCCCCGCCCCTCAATTGCATGTTTTGAATCAATTGTATAGAAAGGGATTTTATTTTTGTACTTGTCTTGCTTCTAAATGTATTTGCCTCATTTAACAGCTGATTTTCCTTAGGCTGCAAACTGAAGGTCTACCACAAATCTTTAACCAGGATGTTTACATGTCTGAGCTACCAATATTCAAGACGACTGTCAGCAAGCCCTCGCTGTCACTTACATCCCTCATGTCACTTACACAAAGCACAAGTTTTGATAGACAACACCTCAGTTTCTCATACCTGGCAGTATTCCATGTTCTAGTTTACTCTCAGGAGATTATCAATTGGCTTTTTAAACTGGTTTATCTCTATCCAGTTTAATCTTAATTCGGGCAGCATCCTGTTTTTATAAGACATTTTTTGCCACTGAATTTGCTGCCTGAATATAGACAAGGTTCATCTTCACTTCCAGGAGCACTCTTCACAGCTCTTTTTGGATCCGGGAGTTTTCCGGCTTAAGAAAATGGCCATGAGCAGCGGCTCTGGAAGTGAGGATGGACCCAGGCTGTATTTGGGTGGCAAATTCGATGGCAAAAAACATTTGATAAGGTCAGGATGCCGCCTGAATTAAGATTCAACTGGATAGAGGTAAACCAAAGGCTCATCCACTCCAGCATTATCTTCCTACAGAAGCCAACTGTACACTGCTGGGAAGTAGTGCATAAGTGCAACAGTACTCTATCCCAGTGACTTGTCTTCAGAGGCACACTACCTGAATAGCTGAGAGGATATATGTCCACCATGAGTAGCCATTGGTGGAATCATAGTGCTGGAAGGGGCCTCCTGGGACATAGAGCCCAACCCCCTGTTTAAAGCAGGATCTCCAGCTAAAACATGCCCAGCCGGTAGCTGTCCAGACTCTTCATAGACATCCAGAGAAGGAGACCTCATCACCTCTCAAGGCAATTTGTTCCATTGCTGAACTGCTTTTACTATAATCACGCCTTTCTTGAATTATCTAATACCCTTTTAAGACTATCAAAATTAGTGGCCACTACAATGTTTGATAGCAAATTCCATAGTTAAAATCAGTACTGTGCAAAGAATACGTCCCTTTCGATTTCACCAGATTTTGGTATTATCACAGTTGGGGGGGGGATCTCTTCACACCATGTACAGTTTTGCTATTCTATTTTGTCTTCCCTTACTTACATTTGTCCTAAAATAATCAGTTGAAAGAGAGCCAGAGTGTTGTTGTGGTTTGAGTGTCGGACTCCAGGAGACCAGGGTTCAAATCCTTGCTCAGCCCTAAAAAGCCACATGGGCAAGTTAGACTCATCTTTAAAGGAAGGCAATGATAAACCTCTGAATCAATCTTGCCAAGAAAACCCAATGATTGATTTGCCATAGGGTTGCCATAAGTCAGCAATGACTTGAAGGTATACAACACATATATTAAAGCAATTCAACGCTTTTTTTTGGCCAGAAAAAGAGGAATAACTGGGTGCTGAAGAAACAACTTTGGTAACCAAAAGCAGACCTGTGGCTGCATTTTAGAATACTGTCATCAGTAGCAGAGAGACAACAGGTTTTGTCTATACAGGTGTGTAAAAGTAAAGGAGTTGAATGGGGGAATTGGAAGCTAAAGGTTACTGGTGAAAGAATTTACATTCACTAAAGCCATTGAACTTCTTGGAGCCAGACTAAATGAAATCTGCAGGTACTAGGAAAGATTACTTTCTCAAAGATTGATATGATCCCAAAGTGTGGATACTATGGAAAAAACAAGTCCCCCCCCCCATTGTTTAGCATCTTGGGTCATCCATAAAGCCCCTGTAGAGTCCTGGGGTCAGAAAATTGATCTCTGAACCTATCAAAGTTGCTCTGCCCAGCTATAATCCAAGACTAACAGTTACTCATACACCTCTGAGGTACTCTCTTACAACTTGAACTACCTCCTGTACATTTTTTGCCATTTGTTACTACTAATTAAACTGAACTCCTAAAAACTCCTGCACACAATTACTTTATTTCCATCTGACAACTGGCGCAGCAATTTTACTTTCTTTTTATTTTCTGTTGGATTGTCCTGGTTCCTCTCCCCCAGGCCTTATTATGTGCTATCAGTCTTCATTCAGTTGCAGTTATGCTCCAGAGAAAAACAAGACCACTTCTAAAACTAGTGTTAAGTATTCCCCACTGTCCCAAGTGGTAAGAATATTTCAGTTCAGTTCAGCTCCTTCGCATGAGAATGGACTGTAATGTTTGCTTTATTTATATCAGGGGTAGGCAACCTTTTTGAGCCGGGGGCCGGGTTGCTGTCCTTCAGACAATTGGGGGGCCGAAGCACCAAAAATAAATAAATAAATAAATAAAATTAAATATATATATATTTAAAAATATGCATGCACACTCTCTTAGCCCCAGAAAAGCCATGGCAAAACCCCTGTGGAGATTTTGCCAAGAAAACCCCAAGAACAAGTAATAACAACAATAATCAATATCATCATGGTGGCGGCGGCGGTGGTGGCAGGACCGGCCTGGGGCTGGTCCAAAGGCCTCGGGGGGCCGCATCAGTTGCCTACCCCTGATTTATATAGTTAGTCTGTGTGTTGAGTGCTTTCAAGTAATTTCTGACTTATAGCAACTTTAAGGTGGTGAACCTATCATGGGGGTTTCTTAGCAAGATGTGTTCAGAGGGGGTTTGCCATTGCCTTCTCCTGAGGCTGAGAAAGTGTGACTTGCCCAAGGTCACCCAGTGGATTTCATGGCTGAGCCAGGATTTGAACTCTGATCTCCAGAGTCCCAGTCCAATGTTCAAACCACTACACCACACTGACTCTCATATAGTTACTAGCAAAGCACAAATGGAGGTAGATTTGCTATTGCACGTCCAGTCTTTAGAGAGCGAACGAGAGAGATCCTGTACTCGAAAATACTTCAGGAACTCCTAGTACACTTCCTACTGCCATAGGTTCAAAATGGTTAACCTTTTGTTTTTCTCTCATAATCTGCCAAACACTCATCTCATATCCTAACCTTGCAGATGAAATGCCCATTTAAGGGGACTGTCCACAGTCATTAAGAAACATTAATATTCTGTTGTCAAGTGCTAATTCTCTCCAGGCAGACATCAGAAGTATGCATCAGGAAGAACTACCGTGACAGACTCACAGACAGTAATCAGGATGGATGGCTTTTTAACTATATATTTCTTACCTACAGCATGAAGTAGTAGACCTGATAACTTCATATTCAACATACCTAAAACGTTATCCTTTCAGCAAATGATGGTGGGGTGGAGAAATCAAATCAATAAAGGTACTAGTATAATATACCAAGAGGTACATGTCTGTAATAGAGAAATCAAATCAATAAAGGTACTAGTATAATATACCAAGAGGTACATGTCTGTAATGGAGAAATCAAATCAATAAAGGTACTAGTATAATATACCAAGAGGTACATGTCTGTAATTATTTGAAAGAAGATTTACAGACAGGAACTGGGAATGAAGAATCATGTAGATAAAATCTACCTACAATCTAAATCTAAAATCTATCATAATTAATCATGAAATGTTTAAAAGAAAAAAATCACAAAGACTCTTGTTGAACTATTCTGAATATTACCAACTGCCTGCTTTCTTTCCCCCCCATCCTCAAAAGTTTGTTGTCTAAAAATAAATCTTAATTATCATAATGCCTTCATTATTTAGTTAAATAATAACTTTGATCTCCTGAGAACATCTACCTATGGCAGTGAGCCTCCTTGCCACCTGAGAATTATTTTATACATCCCACCTATGAGAGTGCTTGAACTTACGTTTTAAATACCAGTTTTTCTTTTCTTTTTACAAAATATTGCTCCCGGAAAACTATTTGGTAACTTATCCTGTCAAAATCTAAGTGTTAACATCCATACAAAGAATTAATGGAGCCACCAGTCACTAGGTTGTTAAAAGTTAGCTATGTTGGGGCAAAGAAGTTAAGTGATCTTGATAGAAAGACAGAGAGATGTTCAACCAAGTTTGAGCTCATGATGTTGGAGAAAGATTTGGTGGACTTACATATAGGCTGCTTGCTGCTCAAATGCTGAGCCCTCTCCATTGAGGACCTTTCTACACTGTAGAAATAATGCAGTTTGACACCACTTTAACTGCCAGGGCTCCATCCTACAGAATCCTAGGAGTTATAGTCTTGCAAGTCATGCAATCCTAGGAGTCATAGGACCTTATCCCACGCTGCTCTCAAAAGTGGCAAGAAAGCGATATGAGCATCATTCCAGTACTATAGCGCTAGTATAAATATGGCGCTAGCGCTATAATAGCGCTATGGACCAGCTCGCGCTATTGCAATGCCCGCTGAAACCGACATTCAAAAGAATGCGAATGATGCTGCATTCCGAGCGGTTTCTTGCTGGATTCTGAGCGACGTCGTGGGATCACGCGGAAAACTATAGCGCTATAGCGCCTGATTCTTAGCGGATTCTGAGCGATGTCGTGGGATCACGCGGGAAGATATAGCGCTATAGTGCCTGATTCTTAGTGGATTCTTGCTGCTTTTGGCCCCGTGGGATAAGGTCCATAGTCTTGCAAGTCAGTGTCAGGGGGATGACAATGGCAAACCTCCTCTGAACAAATATTGCCAAGAAAATCCCAAGATAGGGTCCCCATAAGTCAGAAATGACTTGAAGGCAC
This sequence comes from Phrynosoma blainvillii, assembly GCA_026167975.1. NCBI lineage: Eukaryota > Metazoa > Chordata > Lepidosauria > Squamata > Phrynosomatidae > Phrynosoma > Phrynosoma blainvillii. The sequence goes on along the minus strand of JANUYF010000003.1, from coordinate 315,595,043 downwards.
ACAGCAATAAGAAGCACCATGATTCTTTGGCAGAGAAGGCTAAAGACCTTGTCAAGCTGCCTAGAATTTCCTAGGATCTATAGGCCTTAAAGTGGTGTCAAACTGCATTATTTCTATAGTGCAGATGCACTCTGCAAAGAAGCTTCGCAGCCATGCCTGTCAAAAGTAACAGAAGTTTTATCAGGAAGAAAGGAAAGTTTCAGGAAAGTGAGCAGCTAATATATTCCCACCATGGGCCACTTTAGACACCTCCTGGAGGGACCAGATTTCTTTGGGAGCCCAGTATGGAGCTTAGCCAAGGCTGTTTCCTCACTGCAGAAATAATCCTGCTTGATGCCACTTTCACTGTCATGGCTTAATGCTTTGGAATTCTGGGAATTCTGTCGGGGATGCTTTGATTGGGAGTTCCTGCATGGCAGGGGGTTGGACTGGATGGCCCTTGTGGTCTCTTCCAACTCTATGATTCTATGATTCTATGATTCTATGAATTGTAGTTGGTTGTGGCACCAAAGGAATTCCCAGAATTCCATATCATTGAGCCATGGTAGTGAAAGTGGAATCAAACCAGATTATTTCTGCAATGCAGAGCCCAGCCAAGGGAAGGGGAGAAAGAGAAGGTGCAGTTTTCTCTTCTCACCATCATCCAAACTCTTCCCTCTGAGGAAGGAGGCTCAAGTCTAGGAAAGCTTCTGCTTTCAGTGAAACTCAAAGCAGGGTGACCAGATGTCCTCCTTTTCCAGGACATGTCCTCCATTTCAGCCTTCTGTCCAGGAGGAATGTCGAAATGTCCTCTGTTTGGAGCAAAGAAGCATGAAGCATGAATTTACATTTGTACGAGTGCTTTTTGCTAAGCCCTACATTATTTTCTAGAAAGTCTCCCATTTTGTCCTCCTTGGTAGTGAGGACATGTGCAGAACAAAGAACTGGAAAGCACCTATTCACAGTAGAAGAGATCAAGGAAATGAAGTCCCACGTGCTGCTGATGGTCCACAGACTTTATTATCTTAAAAAGCACAAATCGGCCTTCTTCAGGGGCTATTGTAAAATGAATAAAAATACCACAGCTATAATAAATGTACTTTATTCATTTTGCAACAGCCCCTGAAGAAGGCTGATTTGTGACAAGGCCGAAATGCGTTGGGCTTTTTAAGATAATAAAGTCTGTGGACCATCAGCAGCAGAGTGGGACCTCCTTTCCTTTATCTCCTCTTTGGTGAGGGCAGGTGGTCACCCTGCGACTCCAAGGTGCTCCAAGACCCCTTCTGCAGACTGGTTTTCCAGATTTGACAAGGCTTGGTCTTTGAATCTCACCATCATCCCCAAAAGTCAAGAGGTGATGGGATGGATGGGGAAGAGGTCTTTCCCTTCCTCCTTCCCACATTACAACCTGGCTGACCTCCCTCCTCCTCCTCCAGGTCCTGAAGGAGGAACAGGGGACCCCCCCTTGCCTTTCCATCTCCCCCATCCAAGGGCCAGGGAAGGGAGAAAGGCTGGGATAAGGGATGAAGGATCTTAGGATGGGATGGAGAGAGATAGAGAGCAGAGGCAGCCTCTTCTGGCACTCCGTCTCTGCCCTGCTCTTCCTCCCCTCTCTCTGCCTGACCCATGAGCCCCACCGCCCCTTCGAGGCTCCCCCCTTCCCTTCCTCTTCCTCTTCCTCTTCCTCCTCCCGGTGATGAAGGACTAACAGGGGACCCCCCTTCTCTTCCCACCTCCCCCATCCTAGGTCATGATGGCCAGGGAAGGGATAAAGGGTGGGAAGATGGGGAGAGACAGAGAGCACAAGCAGCTCTCCTCCTCGAGCTTTTCCTCCCAATATCTTCTTCTTCTTCTTCTTCTTCTTCTTCTTCTTCTTCTTCTTCTTCTTCTTCTTCTTCTTCTTCTTCTTCTTCTTCTTCTTCTTCTTCTTCTTCTTCTTCGGACCCAGGAATCCCAGCCACCCACCTTCCCGTCGAGGCTACCCCCTTCCCCTTCCCCATCTTCTTCTCCCTCCTCCTCCTCCTCCAGGGGCTGAAGGACTAACAGGGATGCCTTCCCTCTTCCCCCATCCTAGGCAATGATTAATGATAAGGGATGGGATAAGGGATGCTTGGGATGGGAGTCCGCAAGCAATTCCTCCCAAGTCCTCTCTTCTTCGGACCCACGAGTCCCAGCTTCCCGTCGGGGCTGCCCTCCTTCCTCATCCTCTTCCTCTCCCTCCTGCTCCAGGTGCAGAAGGACTAACTGGGATGGATGCCTTCCCTTCCCCCCTCCTAGGTAATGATTAATGCCAGGGAAGGGGCAGGTAAGGGATGGGATAAAGGATGCTTGGGACGGGATGGGGAGAGACAGGCAGCGCAAGCCGTTCCTCCCAATCTCTCCCTCTTCTTCTCCGGACCATGAGTCCCACTGCCCCGTCGGGGCTACCCTCCTTCCTCTTCCAGGTGCTGAAGGACTAACTGGGATGCCTTCCCTTCCCTTCCCTGTTCCTAGGTAATGATTAATCCCCCACCGGAGGGGAGGGCCAGGGAAGGGATAAGAAGGGCTGCCATGGGGAGAGGCAGAGAGCGCCAGCATCCCCGGCGGGGCTCCCTCTTCCTCCTCCTCCTGGAGCTTTCCTTCCCAATCTCTCCCTCCTCTTCTCCTCCTCCTCCTCCAGGCCCATGAGTCCCACCAGCGTCTGTCCGTCGAGGCTGCCTGCCTTCCTCCTCCTCCTCCTCCTCCTCCTCCTGGCCTTGGGTCTCTCCTCCCGCCAGGTGACCGGGGACCCCGGCGAGGGCCGGGAGACGTGGCCCCGCTTCTCCCGCCTGCCTTTCCCGGAGGATGCCCTCTTCCTCCGGGACACCTTCCCCGAGGGCTTCCTCTGGGGGGCCGGCAGCGCTGCCTACCAGACCGAGGGCGCCCGGAGCCTGGAGGGCAAGGGGGCCTCGGTGCGGGACGCCTTCCTCCAGCGCCCCTCCGACGCCGCCGCAGCCGCTCCTTCCTCGGGGGACCTCTGCAGCAGCGAGAGCGACCCCCGGCTCCACCTGGAGCGGGAGCTGGAGGCCGTCGGCCGCCTGGGGCTCTCCCACTACCGCTTCTCGCTCTGCTGGGCTCGCCTCTTGCCCAACGGGACGGAGCCCCTCAACCCGGCGGCCGTGGCTTACTACCTGGGGCTCCTGGAGGGCCTGAGGGCGCGAGGCGTGGAGGCCCTGGTCACCCTCCACCACTGGGACCTGCCCCAGAGCCTCCAGGAGGCCTACGGGGGCTGGCAGCACCCGGCCCTGGTCCGCCTCTTCCAGGACTACGCCCGACTCTGCTTCCGACTCTTCGGGAAACTCGTCCGCTACTGGCTCACCCTCGACAGCCCTTACCTGGTGGCCTGGCACGGCTACGGCACGGGGAAGATGGCCCCCGGCGTCAGGGGAGGCTGGGAAGGGGCCTACAGGGTGGGCCACAACCTCCTCAAGGTAAGGCAGGAGAGGGTGAGGTCAATGGGGAAGGAGAGGCCAGGGTCAGTGGGAGAGACTGGGGAAGGCGAGGTCAGGGTCAATGGGAGAGACTCTGAGGAAGGAGAAGACAGGGTCAATGGGAGAGACTGGGGAAGGCGAGGTCAGGGTCAATGGGAGAGCCACTGGGGAAGGAGAAGACAGGGTCAATGGGACACCCACTGGGGAAGGAGAAGACAGGGTCAATGGGAGAGACTGGGGAAGGCGAGGTCAGGGTCAATGGGAGAGACTCTGAGGAAGGAGAAGACAGGGTCAATGGGAGAGACTCTGAGGAAGGAGAAGACAGGGTCAATGGGACACCCACTGGGGAAGGAGAAGACAGGGTCAGTGGGAGAGACTCTGAGGAAGGAGAAGACAGGGTCAATGGGAGAGCCACTGGGGAAGGAGAAGACAGGGTCAATGGGAGAGACTGGGGAAGGCGAGGTCAGGGTCAATGGGACACCCACTGGGGAAGGAGAAGACAGGGTCAGTGGGAGAGACTGGGGAAGGCGAGGTCAGGGTCAATGGGAGAGACTCTGAGGAAGGAGAAGACAGGGTCAATGGGAGAGACTCTGAGGAAGGAGAAGACAGGGTCAATGGGACACCCACTGGGGAAGGAGAAGACAGGGTCAGTGGGAGAGACTCTGAGGAAGGAGAAGACAGGGTCAATGGGAGAGCCACTGGGGAAGGAGAAGACAGGGTCAATGGGAGAGACTGGGGAAGGCGAGGTCAGGGTCAATGGGACACCCACTGGGGAAGGAGAAGACAGGGTCAGTGGGAGAGACTCTGAGGAAGGAGAGGTCAGAGTCAATGGGAGTCCCACCTGGTCAAGGGGAAGGTGAGAACTCAGGAAGGAGAAGTCAGGGTCAATGGGATAACCTTTGGGGAAAGAGATGTCAGGGTCAATGGGAGAGCCACTGGGGAAAGAGAAGTCAGGAGAGACTCTGGGGAAGGAGAAGTCAGGGTCAATGGGAGAGCCACTGGGGAAGGTGAGGTCAGGGTCAATGGGAGAGCCTCTGAGGAAGAAGATGTCAGGGTCAGTGAGAGAGCCACTGGGGAAGGAGATGTCATGGTCAATGGGAGAGCCCTAGGGAAGGAGAAGACAGGGTCAATGGGAATGCCACTAGGGAAGGAGATATCATGGTCAACAGGAGAGCCACTAGGGAAGGAGAGGCCAGGGTCAGTGGGAGAGCCACTGGGGAAGAAGTCAGAGTCAATGGGAGAGACTCTGAGGAAGGAGAGGTCAGAGTCAATGGGACACCCACTGGGTCAAGGGGAAGGTGAGAACTCAGGAAGGAGAAGTCATGGTCAATGGGATAACCTTTGGGGAAAGAGATGTCAGGGTCAATGGGAGAGCCACTGGGGAAGAAGAAGCCAGGGTAATAGGAGAGCCACTGTGGAAGGTGAAATCAGGGTCAATGGGACACCCACTGGGGAATGAGAAGTCAGGGTCAATGGGACACCCACTGGGGAATGAGAAGTCAGGGTCAATGGGACACCCACTGGGTCAAGGGGAAGGTGGGAACTCAGGAAGGAGAAGTCGGGGTCAATGGGAGTCCCACCTGATCAAGGGGAAGGTGGGAACTCAGGAAGGAGAAGTCAGGGTCAATGGGATAACCTCTGGGGAAGGAGAAGTCGAGGTCAATGGGAGAGCCTCTGGGGAAGGATAAGTCAGCGTCAATGGGAGAGCCACTGGGGAAGGAGAAGCCAGGGTCAATGGGAGACCCATTGGGGAAGGAGCAGTCAGGGTCAATGGGAGACCCACTGGAGAAGGAGAGGTCAGAGTCAATGGGAGACCAACTGGAGCCATAGGAAGGTGGGAACCAAGAAGGAGAAGTCAGGGTCAATGAGAGAGTTTCTGGGGAAGTAGAAATTGGGGTCAATGGGAGACCCACTGCTGAAGGAGCAGTCAGGGTCAATGGGAGACCCACTGGGTAAGGAGAGTGGGAGACCCACTGGAGCAATGGGAAGATGGGAACCCAAGAAGGGAAAGTCAGGGTCAATGGGAGAGCCACTGGGTCAAGGGGAAGGTCGGAACTCCTCTTGATGAGTTGGTTCAGTTAGTCTACTGTAGTGGTAGAATTCAAAGATAAAACCTTGTTACTCTGTAGAATCAGTATATAGAGAGATATTGTAGTACCTTTGAGACTCACTGAAACAAAGAATTCAAAAATATAGCCATGTTAGTCTGAAGAATCAGTATGTGGAGAGATTTTGTAGGGCCTTTGGGACTAACTGAAAGAAAGAATTCAAAGATATAGCCATGTTAGTCTCTAGAGTAAGTATGTGGAGAGATGTTGTAGCACCTTTGAGATTAACTGAAAGAAAGTAGTTGGCAGCGTGCACTTTTCTAGATTAAAGTCCATTTCCTTGGATGCATTTGGATCTGAGGAAGTAGACTTAAGTCTACAAAAGCTCATGCTGCCAACTTCTTTCTTTCAGTTATAATAATAATAATAATAATAATAATAAATTATTTATTTATAGCCTACCCAATCACAAGAATCCATGCAGGTTACCGCAATAAAATACAATAAAATTCAAAAATTAGTCCCTTCCCAACCCCCCCATACAAAAAGATAAAAAGAAAAAAAGAAAAAAAAGGGAGATGATTGATGGATAGAGCGACGTAGATCTCCTTGTGTGGGAAGAGGAGTTAAGTTGGGAAGGCCTGCCAGAAGAGATCCATCTTAAGACCTTTTTAAAGGCTGTAAGAGTAGAGATGTGATGGATCTCCTCCGGCAGATCATTCCACAACTTTGGAGCAGCGGTGGAGAAGGCCCTTTGGCTAACCGAAGTTAGCCTAGATTTTTCGGCTGTAGTAGGTTCATCTCCAAGGACCTTAGTGTGCGGGACGGACAATATGGAAGAAGGCGATCCCTTAAGTATTCTGGTCCCAAGCCATGTAGGGCTTTAAAGGTAACATCTTGTACCTTGCCTGGAAACTAATTGGCAGCCAGTGAAGGGACTTCAGGACCGGTGTTATATGGTCATTACGAGAAGTACCTGTAATCAACCTGGCTGCCATATTTTGTACAAGCTGAAGTTTCCGAACTTGGCACAAGGGTAGCCCCATGTAGAGCGCATTACATGGTTAGTCTCAAAGGTGCTACAAGATCTGTCTACATAGGGCCTTTGCAGACTGCCAGAAATAATGCAGCTTGAGTCCACTTTAACTGCCCTGACTCAGTGCTAGGGAATCATGGGAACTGTAGTTTATTGTGGCACAAGAGCTCTCTGACAGACAAGGCTCAATGTCTCAGAAAAAAATACAGTTCCCATGATTCCCTAGCCCTGAGCCAGGGCAGTTAAAGTGGACTCAATTTGCACTATTTCTAGCAGTCTGCAAAGGCCCATAGTCTACTCTAGTTAGAATTATAGAGTTGGAAGAGACCCCAAGGGCCATCCAGACTTCACAATCAAAGTACCCTTGACTGATGGCCATCCAACCTCTGTTTAAAGGCCTCCAAAGAAAGAGACTCCATCAGGCTCCCAGGCAGCTTATTCCATTTCAGAGAGTTCTTTCAAATGTTGAGGTAGAATCTCTTGTCCTGTAGAATCATAAAGTTGGAATAGACCTCAAGGGCCATACAGTCCAACCCCCCTGCCATTCAGGAACACAGAATCAAACATCCCCAACAGATGGCCATCCAGTCTCTAAAAAGCTCTAAAGAAGGAGTCTCCACCACTCTTGGAGGGAGAGTGTTTCACTGTCGAACAGCTCTTATTGTCAAGAAGTTCTTCCTAACAGGAACCATTACTCTGGTTCATGTTCTCTAGAGCTGCAGAAAACAAACTTGCTCCATCTTCAGTATGTCTTTCCTTCAAATATTTAAACAGGGCTATCATATCAACCTCTTAACCTTCTCTTCTCCAGGCCAAATGTACCCAGCTCCCTAAATTGCTTCTCATAGGGCATGGTTTTAAGACCTTGTGGAAGTTGTGGGAGTACAGGTCAAGTTCATGCAGGGGCAGTTTTGGCTGTTGTTGCTGTTGTTGTGTATCTCAGAGTCAGTTTTGACTGACGGTGACCCTAAGGTGAACCTATCATAGGGTTTTCTTGGCAAGTTTCTTTAAAGGGAGTTTGCCATTGCCATTCTCAGAGGCTGAGTGTGTTTCTTGCCCAAAGTCACCAGTGAATTTTTATACTCGAGCGGGGAATGAAACCCTGATCTCCAGAGTTGTAGTCCAGTACTTAAACCACTACACCATACAGCAGCTTTGGTTACCATCACTTAAAGTCACTGAGAAGGTGAGGGCTGGCGATGCAACCATCCAGGTCTTCCTTGTGGATGCTGGACTTCTAAAAAGTGAGGGCTGGGCACCAGGAGACAAGGGTTGGAAGGAACCCCTGCTCAGTCAGGGAAACTCACTGGGAGACCTTGAGTGAGCCATGCTTTTCTCCCTACCTTACCAGAAAGCACCGACAACCGTCTTCGGAATAATCTTTCCAGGGAAATTCTATGGTAGGATCACCATAAGTCAGAGGTAACCTGAAGACACATAACAGCCACTAAACAAGAACTCTAACAATGAATATTCACATCAGGGCTTGGTCTTCCAGATGTTTTAAAGTACTTGGATAATGGTGACCAAGGTTTATAGGAGCCAACATAGTGTAGTGGTTTGAGTGTTGGACTACAACACTGGAGACCAGGGTTCAAACCCCACCCAGCCATGTAAAGTCACTGGGTGACCTTATGCAAATCACACTCTTCTCTGAGCCTCAGAGGGAGGCAAAGGGAAACCTCCTGTCAATAAATCTTGTCAGGAAAACCCCATGATAGGTTTCCTCAGAGTCAGCATAAATCAGAAATAACTTGAAGACACACAACAACAACAACAACAACAGCAACAACAACTCCAAGACACTAGAAGGACCATTGTTTGCTTACTCTTGATTGAGACTGATAATCATGGTAGTATTTAGAGTAGGAATGCCCCAAACACCATTGTGTACTTGAATGCACATTCTAATCTATTTAGGAGGGCTTATCTCCCAGTCCTTGGTAAAACTGTGCTTGATCTCAAATTCCAGAGGGGTAGATTCTGTTGCCAAAAATCCCCACCCTATTGTCTTTTGTGGCACTTTAAAGACTGGATAAATCTTGCTTGGATTATAGTCCACCTTGTCAGAAATGTGAAATGTGAGATAAGGTTTCTCACAAGCAGAGGTCAAGAGTGGGTACCACACATAAAAAAGGAATGTGTTTGTGGTTATTTTAAGAGGTAGAATCATCCAAAGTATATTGGAATCCCATTGTCATACAGAGAAGGAAGATTGTCAACTAAGTATGAGACAGTGTGCCATTTTGCTCACCTACCACACAATTGGGAATGAAAGTAAATCACAAGATGTTGAGCAGTATTTTATTGATATTCTGTGCTCAGTGTGGTGAAATGGCTTATCACAGTTCCAGGAAAGTTTCACTTGGTTTTAAAAACTAATGTCTCTAGTGTCCAGTGCACCATCCACGCCATCCTCCATGTACAGCGAAGTGGACAAATCCGAATAACAAACCATCAGGCAGTAAAAGTTAGTGGTACCAACCTGAGTTCCTTCAGAAATAAGCCAGTGGTGCCAATTCTTACTATTGCTAACTAAAGTCTGAATCATATTTTGTTTGTTAACAATGTTCTTCTTTTGACAGAAGACAGTCTAGAAACAATATATTAGGATTATAAAGCTGTCTTGGTGACAGGACTTGTATATTAGATGGTGACATTCAAGCCTGATTTGTTTCCTGCTGTTCTGTGAATCTGTTCTAAAACATAACAACTTCATAGAGCTCAACTGGATTTTTAGTTTTTCAGAATGCTACAGGGTCCTACATATAGAACTCTGTTCTACACTATAACATCCCCACTTAAGCATTGCTGTTGATGTGGTTGCTTGCATTATCAGGTTTTATGTAATCAAATTTATTCCCAGGATTTGGAAAAGGTACCTTTTTTAAGAGTGCAATTCCCAAAATCCTATTGGTCATTTTGACTGGGAGACCCTGAGAGCTGTATGCCACAAAAATAACTTTTCCAAACATTGCTTACTTCTTGCCCTATAGGTGCAAAACTGTACCTTCCTCACTGCTGAATCTTGCTCACTTCCTACAGCAAATCATATTTGAAACAATTCTGGCTTGTTGTTTTGTATTATATAGCCAGACTTGTTAAACATGGTTGCATAATGTATGAGATTGAACTAGACTAGTTCTTGTTGTCATCAAGTGCATGTATATCCCACCTTTCCCCCAAGGGGTTCTAGGACATCCTTTGGTTGATTCCCCCCTCTTTGTCCTCAAAACAATAATGTGAGGCTGGGAGAGAGTGACTGGTTCATGGTCAGCCTAATGGTTTACATGGCTGAGTGGGTGTTTGAACCCATGCCTCTCCAGTTCTAGTCTGACTCTCCAAACATCACTCCATAATGGCGCTCTATAATTTTATTGTCATCCCTCTTCCTTTTTCAAAGGAAAATCTTTGCAGTTGCAAATAGTGGTGATTTTTGTTTTGTAAAAAAGGGGATCTCAAGTTCTTTCTATGTTGAATAGAAAGAATTACACCATTTTTGTAAATTGTTATCAAATGCAAACAAAAATTAAATTCTTATCCAAGCCTTCTCTTGCCATCTGTGGAAAGAAAAAAAGCAACAAATAATTTCGATAATGGGCTACTGTTGACACCTACAGTATAGAATCTGTATTGACTTCAGTATCTATGTCAGATATAAATTGATTTTTAAAATCACCAAATCTACCAAAAATGGTACAGTGAAATTTTGTGAGCACTAGATTGCAAGGTTTATAGTAGGAGTTTATCACACAAGGGAAATCCCATGCAGAAATGGGGTTTTAAATTGAAAAAAACTCGCAAAAGCGGGCAAATTTTCAGATGACGTTGCTATTAAAATGGGGTTAACCCGAATGGAAAGTAGTCAGAAACTGCTTCTTTTTACTTTCGGAAAATCCCGAAAGTAAAAAGAAAGCAGTTTTTGACTACTTTCCGTTCGGGTTAACCCCATTTTAACAGCAATGTGTGTGAAAATCTGCCTGCTTTTGTGGGTTTCCCCCACCTTTTAAATCCCGTTTCTGCATGGGATTTCCCCCGTCTGATAAATTCTGTAGACAGGGAGTGATATAATAACATTTTGGCTTGTGTTATTCTGTTGAGCAAAATGAACAGATATTTCTCTCTTAAGTTGCATTGAGGATGGAGAAGGGTTTCAGAAATTAGGAAATAACTCATCTGAAAATCTCTGAGTTCTTTAGAAGCTGCTGTGAATTTAATCTCAGCACATAACTTAGTTTCAGTCCTTTCATCTGCTACGGTTTTCCTTGCTTTCTTCAGACTTCCACAAACTTGTAAGACTGTGTGAAGGATGAAGTGTTAGAGAGCATACACGTAGCATACAGAAGGTCTTAAGTTCAAAATATAGAAATTCCAGGTAGGACTGGGCAAGAACTGTGCTTGAAAGTGTGCCTCCAGTCAGTGTGGACCAGGGATGGATGACTGTAGCCCATCAGAAGTTCTGTTGACCTACAGCTATGGATGTAATTCTCAAACAATGAGTAATTTTAGCAGTTTCTTTCTGGCTGCAAGGAAATTTAAAATATTGTTTCCTGCAAATAAGTTGCTGTTTCCTATGCAATAAGTGTTGTTTTCTATGCAAATCAACCATTACAGAAAAAAATCCCCATCTTCTATCAGTAAGATAGGATGCAGAAAATCCTGTTCTCTCTGCAAAGCAAATTTATTGCAGAACACGCCCCAAATTGGGAAGATTCACATCAGTCCAGAATTCTTCTCATCTGCATTTCTCAATATTCACACATTTTCGAATATTTTCAAATATGTTTTCCACCTCTGCTTACAACTCCCCTTATTATGGGAGTTCCAGTCCAAAAAGAACTGGAAGACCACAGTTGTCCACCCAGGAAGAGTTAAGCGGTGCTGGCAAGGATTATAAAATACCTGTACAATACTGTATCTCCCAATGGAGATAAGAGATGGAAAACTGGTTTACTCATTCTGAGTGTGGAGAGTCTAGGCAAGAAAAAGTGTAATTCAGATTTGGTTGACACAAACTCAAATTGGCCAGTATAAGCCTGATATTTATTTATTTCTGTAGTCTGTATTTTATCTGTTGTAAGCTTCCCCGATTGTTTTTAACAGAGGGACAGGGTAAAAATAAATTTTATTATTATATTATATTATAGTATTTATTTCATTTGTATGCTGCCTTTCTCCCAGGAAGGATGTTGTTCTGCATGGCTATGTGGTTGCTTCTAAAGTCCAGTAATACATCTTAACCCTGTTAATTTGTGAAGAAAACAAAAAATACCTCTTCTAGGGGTGAGGAAACTTTGTCCCTCAAGATGTTAATAAACTACTCTCTCCATGCCTCTTTATTGGCCAGACTGGCTGCTAAGAATGATGGAACTGGAGTTCAGCTGCATCTGGAGACAACAGAAAACCCTGCCCTGCGCTAGTGTGTTCTCATGCAAAGGTAGAATACCTTGAAATGGCTGTCCCGAGTTCTCAGTTTAAAATATTCATTTGCACTGAATTTTGGGAGAGAAAGAAAATGAAATGATAAAATCAAAGTACTTTTGTTTGGATGCACTAAAATTTCACAAAAGTGTGCTAGCTTTCCAGAACTCTTTATCAGATAAAGTGATATTAAATTAGGGGCAGGGAAAGCAAGGGGCAGTGATGGCAGGGGAATCAGAGAAATTAAAAAATGGCTGGTTGTTTTAGCCATGAGTTCTGCAGTTAAATTTCGTTCCAAATGCGGGATTCCAAGCCAAATGAGGTACTGATACCAGACATGAAAGTATCCCTTATGTAAATGTTGCCCATAGATTTACTTAAAGCATGTTGTTGTTATGTGCCTTCAAGCCATTTCTGACTTATGGCAATCCTATCATAGGGTTTTCTTGGCAAATTTCTTCAGAGGGGGTTTGCCATTGCCATCCTCTGAGGCTGAGAGTGTGTGACTAGCCTAAGATCAACCAGGGAGTTTTCCATGACCGAGCTGAGATTTGACCCCTGGTCTCCAGAGTCATAGTCCAGCACTCCAAACACTACACCATGCTGGCTCTCAAGCATGTATAAGGTGTTGGACTAAGCATATATAAGGTAGGCCATTTGAAACTGTTTCCATAGATAGTCATGAATCAAAAAGTGAGAGTTTAATTTGTTGTTGTTCCTGGACACTTCTATTTGTGAAAGGATTTGCATATAACATCTATTTTCTTCCCTTCCTATTTATTTTGTAAAACAGTTGGGTCAACATCTTTTTATAGATAATCTTTGTCCGATATGGAAATAAGATTACCTAAGATTATAGTCTTATATCTGTTTACCTGGGCATAGGTCCCATTGAATTCAGTGTGACTTACTTCTGAGTGAGCAAGTTGTTGCACTCACAAAATCCAAATAAATTCACCGATTCTTTTTTAAAAATGAATCACATATAGGACCAAAAGCAACTGTTAAAACAATTGCTTTTGGTCCTATATGTGATTCATTTTTTAAAAAGAATCGGTGCATTTATTTGGATTTTGTATGATTCTTTTCTGAAAATATTATTTATTATTATTTGAATAAGTAATCTAACAAATTCAAATTTTGTGAACACACATTATTAATGTTGCATGAATTTGAATAAACATAGATTTGAATAGATTTTGGTCAATTTATGTGTGTGCACATGCACATGTGAGCATTTAGAATACAACATGGTCATAACATTTAAAATTGACTTATTAAAATAGATATTAACCTGTTTAGACACAAAAATCAGATTGAACTTGGCAGACTTTATTTGGAATACTGTCATAGCACAATTCTAAATGTTATTGGTACATTTTGAAGAAGGATATACTGAATATGATATTTGTGAGCATGTTTCTAATGCACTCCAAATACCCTATTGAATTGCTTATGAATTTGTGTGAATGGATGCTGTATTTTAAGCCAGTGTTTTATGTTTCCTTAAGGCCTTACTGTAAATGTTTATGAGCCAGTTTCCTCCTACTCCTGTCCAGTTATATACTACCATGTCCTAAAAAACATTAGCATTTAAATTGCTAGGACCTCAGGCGCAGCTGCTCTTGACACAAACAAATGGTCACTGAAGTCATTGAAACAGTTCTGGATTTGTTTTGGAGTCACAGATAGAGGGAAACACACTCGCGGATTAGCTGAATTGTTTTATATCTTGCCTTTCCTCCAATGCAGCATAGATGGTTTTCTTGACAATAATCTTAGAACAATCTAGCGAGGTAGGTTACATAGAAAGATATGGTATCAGGTTTGATTTACTAAGAATGTAATATTTTTAAGACAAGGAACGTACATAACAGCCATGTTGCATATATCTCTGCCTTCTCTTTCCTCCTCCTTCTCTATCACAACTGCCACCACTACCTTCTTTATACCTTCAAGTCTTTCCCAACCTATGATGACCCAAAGGTCATTCCAGGAGACCAGGGGACCCTAAGGTCATCACAGGGTGTTCTTGACAAGATTTGTTCACAGAGGGTTTGCCATTGTCCTTCTCTGAAGCTGAGGGAGTGTGACTTGCTCAAGGTCAAGCAAGGTCTCCTTGAATCCTAGTCTAGCATGCAAACCACTCCACCACACTTCATCCACTCTTTTACTGTTATACATTTCATCTCCAAAAGCTTAAAAGTCAATATAATTTGGGGCTATAAATGTCTTGCCAGCTCTGGTATTTGGACACATGGGCTTGCAAGCTGTTTATTGCATTACTGATCAAGCTAATTACCAATCTTTTGTTTCCTGTGGCTTTTCCAACATCAGGTTTGATTAATATATCTGGCAAAATCAGCATAATGAATTCAATTAAACAATGCAGCACCTTGTCTTGTGTCTTGGATAGTGGCACATTTGTATGTGTTAACAGATTACTGCGGCATTTGTCAGGTGAGAATGCTGTTTTAGTGGAAGATTTAATAAAAAATACAAATTTAAGAAAAGAAGGATGAATAGAACATTTGAAAAATCTGATTTAAATGTTGTGCATTTTTCTATTAAAGCCTTTCCTGTATGGATTTGGTGCAGAACAAAGTTCAATACCTAGGATCACCACAGTTTTGAATGATCCAAGCTCCTGATTTCTCATCTTGCCAGGACTGAGTTTAAACATGTACTTTGCATGTAGAAGGTCCCAATTGGCACCTCCAATTAAAAAGAATTGGATAGCAGATGATATGAAAGGCCTTTATCTAAAACCCTGGAGAGTAACTGTGAGTCAGAGTCAATGATACTGGATACTGGCGGGTGCAAAGAAGATTTCCATTTACCCAAGAAAGGAAATTATATGTTTATTATATTGCAAGAAATTGATGTTTTCTTTAATCCAATTAATTCTCAAAGCAGGACCACAAATAACAAAGCAATCTAAAATGAAATACATGTACAACTCAAGGGTTCCTAGAAAGACTTCTCAGGGACCGTAAGAAAGATCAGTTCCCCTTGGCTATGGTTGTGTCTCCTGTAACTTTCACAGCATCCTCTCCTATAGAAACCTGCCTGTCTACTATGTTCAGTAGGAGAGATCTTTGATCATAATTATCATCACTAATATAGTTTCTGGAAACAAGGCAAAATTGTCTTTTCTATTGTAGTGCGTAGATCAGGCGTCGGCAACCTATGGCCCACGGGCTGGGTGCGGCCTGCGGAGGCCTTGGGACCGGCCCGTGGCCAGTCCCACCGCTGCCGCCACCACTGCTCCATTCGTGAGCACGGGCGCCATTTTGGCGTCCAAAATGGTGCCTGTGCTTGTGCATGCATGCGCACGAGTGTGGGTGCCATTTTGGAAGGCCGCAGCGTGCGTGTGCCAGGCGAATTCGCCTGGAGCAGGCACGCTGGGGCCTTGCCAGGGCCCAGGAAAGGCCGCAGCACGCAAGCACTGGGCAAATTCGCCCAGAGCAGGCACGCTACAGCCTTCCCTGGGCCCTGGTAAGGCTGCAGGGTCCGTGCGCCGGGCGAATTCACCTGGAGCAGGCGTGTTGCGGCCTTTCCTGGGCCCTGGCAAGGCCACAGGGTGCGTGTGCCGGGCGAATTCACCCAGAGCAGGTGCACTACGGCCTTCCCTGGGCCCTGGCAAGGCTGCAGGGTGTGTGCGCTGGGCGAATTCACCTGGAGCAGGTGCGTTGCGGCCTTTCGTGGGCCCTGGCAAGGCCACAGTGCACGTGTGCCGGGCAAATTCGTCCAGAGCAGGCATGTTGCGGCCTTCACTGGGCCCTGGCAAGGTCCCAGCGTGCCTGCTCCAGGCAAATTCGCCCGGTGCATGCGCGCTGCGGCCTTCCAAAATGGAATCCCCCCCGGCCCCCCAGCAACAAATGTTGCCGACCCCTAGCGTAGATTGAGTTTCTCTGCCTCAGGAGAATCAAATTGTCACCTCTTTTCTTGTTTTCCATCACATTCTAACCCCCCCTTTTTTTGCTTTGTTTTGGCAGTTTTTTCAACCTATGTTATTGTGGATTTTTTTCTTTGCTCTCTTTGAAGTGTAGTGTTGAAGTGTTTTTGTGGCATGCTTTTATTTTCAAGTTGTACCACCAGGTTTTTATCTCTCTTTTAAACCAAATTTTGTTAATTACCTTGAGGACTCCAACCATTTAAAATGTCCCTATGTTATACAACATTTTAATGGTACCTCATACCTGCTGCCATTAGATATACTACAGGAAGAAAGACTTGGTGATATAGGCTGAGGCCATAGTCTGGGCCATTTTTTAAAAAAGGTAGCATGTCATGCATTACACATTAATTCCCAAAGCAATGAATTAGCTCAGTGGTTCTCAAACTTTTTACCCTTGTGACCCTCTTTACATCTACATGTGGATGTAGCATTTCCCTCCTCTTGACATAGTATATGAATAAAAATATTTTGCTTGTTTAGTGTGCATATTTTTGTTCACACATTAATGTATATTCTTTAAGTATTTTATAAGGAAATAGTCCTCCTCCTCCTCCTCCTCCTCCCTCAGACAGAGGCTCCAGGTACCCCCTTACCTTTTTCCTCCCTTCCAAGAAAAATTTGGATAAAAAAAAGCAGAGAAGGAGGCGGCGGTAGAGGAGGAGAAGTGGGGGCCAGGGCCTCCAAGTAGTTGTTCCCCCCTTGAGCAACTCTTGTGCACCCCTATGGATCCTGCCCCACAGTTTGAGAACCACAGAATTAGCTGTTATTTGTTCCATTAGGAGAAAATTGCAATGAATGTGTTACCATTTAAGTAAGTTTTCACATTTAAAAAACAAAACAAAAAATCCTAAAATGTAGAACAGGGGTAGGCAACCTTTCCCCTTTTAGGGCCGAGGGACTTCAGCTCCCGGAATACCAGGAGCTATTGGCTAACATGGGACTATTGCCCAACATGGCTGAGGCTTCTGGGAGCTGAAGTCCCTCAGCCCTTAAAGGAGACAGGTTGCCTACCCCTGATGTAGAAGATTAGCACAGCCAAATGCTTTCCCTCAAGTCTGGAAACTATGCCTTATGAGGAATGACTTAGGGAGCTGGGAATGTTTAAGAGGTGATATGATAGCCCTGTTTAAGTATTTGAAGGGGTGTCATATTGAGGATGGAGCAAGCTTGTTCCAGAGAATAGGACACGGAATAATGGATGCAAGCTACAGGAAAAGAGATTCCACCTCAACATTAAGAGGAACTTCCTGACAGTGAGAACTGTTTGACAGTGGAACATGCTGTCTCAAAGGCTGAATCTCCTTCTTTGGAGGTTTTTAACAGAGGCTTGGATGGTCATCTATCGGGAGTGCTTTGATTGTGATTTCCTGCATGGCAGGGTTGGACTGGATGGCCCTTGCATTCCCTTCCAATTCTATGATTCTATGATTCTAAGTCTGAGTAACAGAAGTGGCTGAAGTTCACTGCTGTTTGAATGGAAAATCTGAGTTTAGTTTTACTACCACTCTTTCCACAGCTGCTCTGAGATTAATGGAAATTCTATTAGCAACAGGGTTCAGAACTTGGGAGAGCTCCCACTCAGCTTGGGGCAGCTGTAAGAACAACAGGAAAACCAAGAATGGGTTCACCATCCCTACAGTGGTGGGTCTACTGGGCACTCCTGTCCAGAAGTGACAAGTAAATATCACTCACTGCACAGGGGAAAAGGCAACAACACATAAGTTATTATATTATTTGGCAAAACAGTGTCAGTGTTCTGTTGTTATCCCCTCAAATGCACAGCACCTTGGATAGCTCCTTTAAAGTCTAGACTACAACTTAGAGCAGATTGATGGTTCCATTGACAAAGGAGCCACCCAGCTGCTGCTAACCCACAGTAACCCACAGAAGGTTACTCACATCCCATTACCCCAAGTTTTGTGGTGGGGGTATGGAGTGCAACTTGCTAATCACCCTATCAAATATACAGATAATACTGACTGACTGTCTCTGACATAGGCAGTCTTCAAAAATACTTTTTTGGTTGCAGGCATAATATAAGAGAGATGTATAGGCAATTGCCAAAAATTGAGAATGCTCTTCATCATCCCACATGAAAATTACTAGCTGTGATTATCTGTTGGGTAATGATGTATATTGGCAATAATATTTAATTCTAAACTTCCACCCTAACTGCCTACTCAGTTCACATCACTTGTACTTTTGCGTGGGCATGTTTCCCAAACACAGTTTCCATTGGTGAAATTCCTCTGTGCGTAACAATGTGTGAGTGTATAGCCTCACGTTAAAAAAAACAAAACAAACCCAACTCATTTGAAGTATGGACAGCTAGCAAAAAACCTTTCTGAACCACTTCAGCTATGTTGTTGGCTTCCTAAAACTGATTAGAGGCAAGCAGGGC
Organism: Phrynosoma blainvillii; assembly: GCA_026167975.1. Lineage (NCBI taxonomy): Eukaryota > Metazoa > Chordata > Lepidosauria > Squamata > Phrynosomatidae > Phrynosoma > Phrynosoma blainvillii. The sequence continues at coordinate 315,576,748 of JANUYF010000003.1, read as the reverse complement.
CAACTTGACATCTTTCACTGCCTGAGACAGAAAAGCTTATGATACCACCCACTCATCTAAAGCAAGGTGCATTGGTATACGAGGGGGTGTTGTAAAGTATCTCTGCGTAGTCACCATCCAGATTTACACATTTTCCCCAGTGTTTCTTCACCCTCCGAATACAGTTATCATAGAAATCTGCAGATTGCGCCTTAAACCACTCTTCCACTTCATGAATGACGTCATCTGTGTTGTCAAATTGGAGACCCCGCAAAAGATTTTTCATTTTTAGGAAAAGAAAAAGTCACTTGGTGATGATGACACTGACAAAATTTCGTCAATATACCATAATAACAGCCGGGTGATAATTATTACTTTATGATACCCCCTCGTACTTCTCCATCTTACACTTTAGTCCACATCTGCACAACCTGTAACAAAAATAAAGGACACAGTGAGCTGATTTTCTCAATGTCGTGCACTTAGGGACCAATGATGACACTGAAGAAATTTCATCAGTATACTATAATAACTTCTGGTTGATAAATATTACTTTACGTTCCCCCTCATATGAAAGGGAAAATTCCACAAGTACCTCTCCCTACCCTGGCTGAAAAATTCAACAATAAAAAGGCATATAACTAATAAGTTACTGCCCTTTTGTGTTACCTCAAATCTGCTGCCTGAGGAAGCTGTCGCATTCTGTGTTATAGTAGGTCACACTACTTATGTACCAAAGGTTTGTTGGGTCAGGTCAAAACTCCATCTAGACCAGAGGTAAGTTCACTTCAGATTTGCAGGGCCTACTTTACCAGAACCACATGATCTACTAACTAGAAAATGGCACATTGAAGAATTCTGAGCCCACATCTGTTCTTAGTATCAGTGATGAAAATGACTGAACTGAAGCTATCGTACTTTAATCTGAAAACATCTGAAGAGCTACACCATCTTAATTTTTTTCTCTTGTATGATTTTTAATGTCTTTGCCTGATAAAGAAGCCAATGGAGCTTCAAAAGCTTGCAAACTGTGTTTTGTGCACTTTGGTTGGTCCAATAAAGATATCACTGTTTTGTGGATTTGGGACGTTATTGAAGAGCTACATGTTTGCTAATCTTTGGAAAATAATGCAGTGGAAGGAATCTGTGAGGGTTCATTTTTGGGGAGTGGGGGAACAGACCATCAGAAATTTACAGGTTCCTTTTTGACTTTCAGGGCCCCGGACCTATGTATCAGCTGAACTTCCACCTCTTATAGGCCCTGGCAGTAGCTACCAATTCTTATTAAGGCAAAGGGACATCTGTGACTAAAGAAACACATTTATGCAGGGGTAGGCAACTTTTACTTACCTGGGGCCGGTCCACTGGTCCGGAGCTCTTCCATGGGCCAAGAGGGAGGGGAAATGGCGCTGTGTGCACACGCTCGCTCGCGCATGCGTAGTACGCCAAAAGTACTGCCCATGCACACACACGCTCGGGCGTGCATGCGCAGTATGCCGGAAGTACTGCGCATGCGCGAGTGAGTCACGGCCGCCATTTTGTTTTCCAAAATGGCGGCTGCGGCTCGTTTGCACATGCGCAGTACTCTGGTGCATGCGTGAACGAGTCGCAGCCACCATTTTGGAAAACAAAATGGCGGCAGCGACTCACACAGTGGCGGCAGCGGTGTTGGTGTTGGGGGCGGGGGCAGGACCGGGCTGGGCCAGCTCCCAGGCTGTAGGTTGCTGACCCCTGGACTTAAGGCTTTATTGTAAGAACTCCACTAAAGACAAGAAAACTTTCTAAGGGTGCTAAGCTAACACAGAACTAAGTTAATTCCACGTTTAGTAGAAATGATAGAATAAGGGAAGAGGGAGAGAAGAAGTGGGAAGATCCCTAAGAGTTTATCTCCCAGAGAGGTTAGTATAGGTGGGTAAGAGATGAGGAGACTTTGGGTCACTGAAAAACTACTTAACCCTATCACTGCTTCCCTCTCTAAGATATATTTGACTCCATGTGCTGAATGTTGCTGCATTTCCAACAACACATAGGTTAATCCAGCAGCCTGCTTGCTTTTGAGCATCATAGGCATCAAAAGCATATGATACAGCCATTTCTGTCCTCCCTTCACAATGCACAGTAACTGAATTCTGAAGTCTTCATACAAACATTTGACTTTTCAGATCTTTGATTAAAATGAACTATAGTTACCAGAACTGGCAGAAACCAGGAACTTATTGTGTATGTATGTGTATGTATTAATTACCCAGCCCTTTTCCCAGTGCAGGACTGGAGGCATCTTGTAACTCTTGTTAAAGCAGAGTTATATCACATTAAAACCAGACACTAAACCAAAACAGTTTAAAAGCATTTGATAAACACAAGAGATGGAAAAATGTTCAAAATCAACCATAGAAAGACCCTTTTGCTGACAATTAGTACCAAACCCTGTCTGAATAAAAGGGTCTTTTCCTGCCTGTAAGAGGAAAGTGAAAAGCAGGGCAACCTACCCTGCCATTGAAGGGAGCTTCAAAGCATGGAAGCATTAAGAAATGAGATCACACCCTCATTTGTTTTTCTGGCAGTGAAGGAACAAAGAGAAGTTCTTCCCCTAGGATCTTAGCTTTTGGGCAGGTTTGTATAGAGAGATATTATCTTTCAGATTTGTTGTCGTTGTATGCCTTCAAGTAATTTCTGACTTATGGTGACCCTATCGTGAGGTTTTCTTGGCATGATTTGTTCAGAGGAGGTTTGCCAATGCCTTCCCTTGATGCTGTAAATATGTGACTTGCCCAAGGTTGTACAATAGGTTTCATGGCTAAGCTGGGAATCAAACTCTGGTCTCCAGAGTCATAGGGGCTGTACAAACCGGCATAAAGAGTCGGCCAGGGGGGTGGAGTGGGGGTTTGGCAACCGCACGCCGGCCTCTCCATCTCCACCCCCAGGCTGGTGTCACGCCACCCAAGCAACCACATGGTGGATGGCAAAAGGGTGTTTCTTCAATGCAATGTTCAGACGCACTGTGCAGAAGAGCTGCTGAAGAGCTGCAGCGGTGGTGGCTAGGGCTCCCTTTCCGTAGAGCAAAAAGAAGCTGCTTTTTACAGCTTTTTTGCACTGCGGAAAGGCAGATCAGGGCCGTGGTGTGCGGTTGCCATGGCCTCAATCCGGTGAGAAAAGGGATGGCTTGTCACCACCCCTTGGGGGTGGTTTGTACAGCCCCATAGTCCAACATTCAAACCACTACGCCATGCTGGCTCCCTGTCTTTCAGATAGACTGAAGCTGGAAATCTCAAACCATGGCTTGCATCTTGCTTAAGATCCTGACTTATTTATTATTGTATTTATTTGTTTAGTTCATTTATATGCTGCCTTTCTCCATAGGTGGCTTCTAGAGACAACAGATTAAAACCACCTACAATAAAGTTTTAAAAACAATTTTAAATCCCCACATTAAAACACTTTAAATTCATTTAAAATCATACAAAAGTTAAACATAGATCAAACATACATCTAAATGAGACCCTTTCCTGCTTGACCATTAAAAGCTTCCTTAAATGTGTATGGCTTTTCTTGCCGGTGAAAGGAGAGCAGGGAAAGGAGCAGCCATGGAGAAGGCTCTGTCTCATGTCCTTGCCTGTGATGGTGGTGGGACCGAGAGAAAGCCTTCCCCTGAGCGTTCCAAAGCTGGTAAGAATAGTTTTCCAGTTTGGAAAACTAATTGTTTTCTGAACCATTGGTTTTCAAGAGTACCAGTTTTAATTCCTGTGCACAGAGAAAGGAAAAGAGAAAGGAAAACTCTCATGGTGCCGGTTCCCCCATTTAAACAACTAAAATATCTCAGGGGGTTATTGATACTGACACTGCTATTGGAATTGTAAGTATTGATTTTATTATTGTTGTTATTGATTTTAAATTGAATTGTTTAATGCTGTTTTTAAGGGTGGGAGGGATGTTTTTGTATTGTTTTATGATGTTAACCGCCCGGATTGGGAAACCATTGGGCGGTATACAAATAAATTTTATTATTTATTATTATTGTATGTGTGGGCATAAAGTTTGTACATGTTTCAGTTCAGGAAAGCAAGACCATCCAAATAGTGCCAGCAGAGGCTTCATTAAAATGTCACTCTTTTAGACAATATTGAAATATGTTTCATAGAAAAAAAGAATGAATATGAATATTTATGAATATTTATCTATGCCTCCACAGAAACTGTATAACATTTGGAATGTTGTTACTTTTGGGCTGGTTTTAACAGCAAAATGGAAAAAAAAACAAGTTTTAAAAAATTGCATTGGTCAGTGATACAGTTCCAGTCCTAGTTAGTAATGACTTTAAATGCCCTAAATATATTGTAAATTAGATATTTGAGGGATCTATTTTCCCCTGACTATCTGTTGAGATCTGATGAGGGAGCTTCTGTGTGTCCCAACACTTGGAGCACTATACTATGTGAATGTTAGATGTAGCAAACTTGTCATTAACTGCCTTCAAGTCAATCCTGACTCATGGCGACCCTGTGGATGAGACATCTCCAAGACTCTCTATCCTTCACTGCTCTGCTTAGGACCTGCAAATTCATACCTGTGACCGCCTTTTCCATCCATCTTCTAGCATATGATCTTCCTCTCCTTCTACATACCTCCACCTTTCCTAGCATTATTGTCTTTTCCAATGAGTCGTGTCTTCTCATGATGTGGATGAAGATGCGGAGACTCAACTTTTATTATCTTGGTTTGCAGGAAGATTTTGGGCTTGATCTGTTCTGGGTTCCATTTGTTTATCTTATTGGCCATCCATAGTATCCTCAGCACTCTTCTCCAGCACCACATTTCAAAATAATTGATTTTTCTCTTTTCTTCTTTTCTCACTATCTAGCTCTCATATCTGTACATGGTAATGGGGAATACAATGGCTTGTACGATTCTGACTTTAGCATGCGTATATTTAGCAGTTGCTATTCTATTTGTCTCTCTAAGAGATCATCCATAGCAGGTATTAATGTTTATTGGCCATTGATCCACCCCTCTCTCTTCTTGCATTAGTTAGTTTGCTGTTAGTCTGAGTTTATTCATCCTCTGTAATGTAGTTTGTAGTTTTCACTCTTGCCATCATATCTGAAGAACACACATTATAGTGCCTCTCTCCATGAACTGTTATGAAACCTGCTGCATATTTTTTTTTACAAAGATGACAATAAGCTTATTTATCTGCTAGACCCTGTTTGTGTGTGGTGGTGGTGATGTGGAACTGGTTGTTGTTCATCATCTGTTTACAAATACAAATTACTCTCTGTTACATTCACCTCACAGTGGAGACTTTGGAGAGGGCTTTCTCAGTTCTAGCACTGTGGTTATAAAAGATCCTTTCCTTGGGGTCCCAGCTGGCACTGATATTATTTTCCTGTGAGATTATAGCTTTAAAAAAAAATCATATCAGATTATTGTTTTTATATTGTTTGAGTCAAATACATTTAAATTGTTTAAAGTGCTAGCATTATGTAAACTATTCCAGATTGTTTTTAAAGGAGTTTCATTAGTTGTACTTTGCCTTGAGATATACTGATATAGAAAAATTTTAATAAAAGAAAATAAATAATGTGTGTTGGTAAAACATATCTGAATTTCTGTTCAATTGTCATAAAATAAGAAAAAAATCTTTTCAGGTTAGCAGGAGCAGAAACAGTAAACATGAGTGAGTCTCTCTGCTCCTGCATTCTTGCTGAGCCACTAAGTGGGAGCATCTTGAGGAGATTTCCCACTGAACCTCCTTGTATTATTTATTTATTTTGTATAGAAGAACCACTTTATTTATCCTTGTGTAGAAGAACCTCCTTGTTTCTCACTGGGAACAGGAACATCACACCACCCACACTTATGGACAAGGCCCTGTGCAGGCCCTTAACTGTTGCTCACTTGCAATGTCATCTCAACAGGACCTGCATAGAGCCTTGTCCAGAAGCTTGGGTGTTTTAATGTTCCTGTTATCTCTTGCTTGGCTGTCACAATTTTTAGGAGACAAACCAGTTTCCTTTACTTTGCTGGTAATCCTTTGCAATGGCAGTGTTGAATTTGTTTGGAGGGGCCATTGCTATTGTGAGACCTGTTGCTGGCAAGTTGACAGCTTTATTTAGTTTTAGGCTGAATAAATAGTTGAATAAATAAATAACACGAAGGTGAATGAATATGGTAAAATGGGTTGACTAGCCTTTTTCTTACCCACAGGCCCATGCCCAAGTGTGGCATCTTTACCACAATCATTTCCATCCAGTACAAGGAGGCAGAGTATCAATTGCTTTAGGTTCTCATTGGATAAAACCTCAGCACATGAATGGAAACAATATAAAGGAATGTCAGAAATCTCTTGAATTTGTGCTGGGCTGGTTTGCTAAACCTATATTTATTGACGGAGACTACCCTGAGAGCATGAAGAGTTATCTTTCCTCAGTGCTGCCAGAATTCACTGAAGCTGAGAAGAAGCTTATCAGGGGGACAGCTGATTTCTTTGCTCTTTCGTTTGGAGCCACACTGAGTTTCCATCTTGTGGATCCAGATATGCTATTCCAGCAGAAGGAATCACTGAGATTAAGGAAGCTGCTTTACTGGATAAGCCGTGAATATAACCAACCAGAGATTTTCATTGTGGAAAACGGCTGGTTTGTTTCTGGAAGCACAAAGTTAGATGACTTCAAGTATATGAATTATCTGAAAGATTTTATTATGGACACTTTAAAAGGTAGGATTGTTGATGGTGTTCTCACCACTCTCATTATTTAGATACCAAAGTTAAGGAAACATTATTCTTAGTGTTGCTTATTAACTTTGTTCTATGTAAGCCAAACCCAGTGAGTATTTAAACACTTTAACCAGGCATTCATTATGGCATGAAGTTATAAAAAACAGAATTTACTTGCTTTGGTATCAGCCAAGTACTTTCCAAGAAATGTAGATAATATTTTGCTGGTAACAGCAAATGGTTAAGATACTCACTTAATATAACTTTTGTGAGGTTTGGGCTCTTGTCTATGTGGTTTGCAGTGAATTGCTTCATGGCAAAAATATCCAGTGATTAGTTTTAATGCTTCAGATAGCTGGGTAAATATTTGATAGATAAGAATAAGTACTCTTTGGTGTGTGTATGTATAAGGTTACTTTCTGGCAATGACTTTCTTGGACCTTTCTAAAAGTATTCATTTTTTAATAAGGATGAAATGGAAGCAACTATGTAAGTATTTATTCTGCTTTCACAGCAGATTTACAAACTTGTGTCTCATTCACATATGTCCCTATTTATATTAATCTGTAGAGGGGCTTTTGTGGTTGCTCAATACAACAGATGGTAGAGACAACTTCCCTTTTTAAAGAGCATTTTAAGCCACATGTTTTTTTTACTTCTGGAAAATTAGTTTACTTTATGCTTATGTCAGTTTTTACCCCACAACTGTTGTCATGAAACACACAAAATCTGGAATCCTGCATGGCTCAGCATAGCACAGTAGTTTCACATGTGGAACTAAGCTACAATTTACAGTTTGCCACCCCAGATTTATTGTAGTGCCATCGCAGTCCCCCAGCCATTCCATGTCTGGGGGTAGGATCAGAAAAACATCTGACTATGTCCATTAACCTGACACAAAATGATTACATAATATATTGAGGTCCACTGGAGTCCTCCAGAAGTTTCGGCAGATTTTGCATATGCCTACAAGGACTTAGCCAGATGCTTCCCTGTTCCCTCTCCATTCTACCAGGCATGAAATGGCCACATGGGGAGCTGCAACAGCTGTATAGTATGTACAGAGGGGCTTTTGTTGTTGTGGAGGAAGGGAGGAAGTACCAACATCCACAATCACAAAAAATGCAAGAAAGAAAGAAAGAGAAAAGGAAAAGATATGTGAGCATGAGGTTCACTTAACTTCTGTGTGTATCACTAATAGGATGCCAGACTAAATAAGTGATGTTATAATTTATTATTTCATTTTCCATTTACAACAGGTATGTAACAGTTGATATTTAATGTGGCTGTTTATGATTATGAATTAAAGAAGTATTATAATTTATACTTGCTTTTATACAACAAAAACACAATTATATAATACATATTACATTGTACACACATTCTTTCACACACACACACACACACACACACACACACACAATAGTGCCTGCATAAACACACACATACTTACTCTAAGCCTGCAATCCTGTGCATATTTACCTGGGAATAATTTCCACTGAATTCATAAAAGCTGACTTTCATAGAAGTGCACTGTAAGATGTATAAAAACAACATACTAGCTGGTTCCTTATCATGGAATAATAATGGAATAAACCTTAAGTTCAAGTGAAATGTATACTTTTATTGGAGCAGCTATCCATTTTAAGTATTAAAAGCTCTGAAGCAATTCATTTTCTGTCAGCAGAAAAAGCCATCCTGCTTCCAATCTCAGCATCTACTGAGACTTAATAGAGAAGCACTTGGCCCACTTACATTAGTGGCTATAGAACAAAGGACAAGGACAAATTGAAAACTGTTGAGTAAAATCTTTAAGTTATGGCATTTTTCTATAGTGCAAATACAATTGTTCAGAAGATATGTGCACACAGGGGAAAATCAGGACATTCTGCTTTTGTTTTTTTATTCCTCAGCTATCAGGTATGATGGAGTTAATGTCATTGGATACACAGTTTGGTCTCTCATGGATGGCTTTGACTGGCTCAGAGGCTACAACATTAGACGGGGTCTGTATTATGTTGACTTTCAAAGCCTGGATAAAAAAATTATGTTGAAGTCTTCAGGATTGTTCTACCAAAAGGTGATCGCAGACAATGGCTTCCCTTCAAAACCAATAAACCAGTCTGGAAAAAGAACATTCCCCTGTGATTTTGCTTGGGGAATTACTGAAAATTTTCTTCAGGTAAGTCAAATGACATTAGTTCAGACTCTCCAATCTTCCTGTTGCACAAGCAATCATAGTATTAAACATGTTTCACTACAGAACATGTTTTATAATTGCCTAGTAGGATGGGTCCACTAACAGAATATCATTCTATGGGATTGTTGTGGCATTCCAAAACTGGACTATTTTTAATGTTGTTTCTAAAAGTTCTTAAAGAGTTATTTAATTTGGTTTTAAAGTTTTTATCTCTATTCTGCTTCCCAATTGCTCCCTATGCCCCCCTTAAAAAGGCCTTGCTTGCATCTTCTTCTCCCCGTTTACTGGATTCATTGTTGATACGTAGATATAATCCTTTTGAAGACTTGTCTTTTTTTGCTTTGTCAGTGAAGTGCTGGCCATACAAGAAGGCAATTTTCTGTTTGTTGACATGAAGCAGTGAAATTTGCAGTAAGACCCTTATAGGCTGAGATTCTGTCCCAGGACAGAATATGGCCTGTAAAGATTTGTGGTCCTGTGCCAACGGGCTCTCTGAAAATATGGCTTCTGCAATACTATCTCAATCCTGGATGAGATTTAATGTTTTAAAATTAACTTCTTAGATTGCATTGGATGTTAGAATTGTCTCTCACTTGACAAAAGATATGGAATGAATATCCAAGACAATACTGCTTCTCTTTGTCCTTGCATCTCCTAAAAACATGGAGTTCGGACATTAAGCTGCTGTTTGAGTTGAAAGAAATACCAGCAGTAAAGTTTGTGACCAAATAGCAACATGAACCCCTTGCATACTACTGAGTATTAGTATGTCACTTTAGAATGGTGGGGGTTCCAGGACACACCCAGAATGCAGTTTCCTTACAAGTATCCCACTGCTGAAAAGTGTGTTTTGTGTATTTATAAGTGTAGACAGGCTGAGCATAAAATGAGGATTCACAGCATTTAAACTCAGTTTGCTGCTTCCATCAGTAGTCTAGGAGAAGCCATAAAGTCATAGTATATATTACAGACAGCAAAAACAGATTTATGCCTTCCTTCAACTTCAGTTCTTGCATAAACTGATTCTGTCTTACACACATACACACAGAAACCTAGCAAGCCCCAACTCAAAGTTAGCACATCCTTAGTACCATAGGTCACTTGCAGCTCCTATGAGTCTCAAACCTACATTCCTTTTCTTGGTGGGGAAAAAAAGGAAATATGCACACAAATTAAAACCAGTTACTTCCAGATTCATTTTGGGCCAATTTTTGTCTGATTTTTTGGGCAGGGTGATTCATGACAGGACACAAAGGTAAAACCTAGTCCCACTTACTGTTTAACAATAGTCCTAACCTGCCCTGGGGAATGAGAAAAGGAGAAAAGAAAGGTAGGTTTATCAGTGACCATCTCTGAAGTTAGTCACTTATGCTGAATCTCCAAAAGCTAAATGATGGGTCCTTACCACGATCCCAATCTTGTTGGAACACATGATGTTCCTCTTCTTCTGATGTGAAAACAGTTTTCTATGCCTGAAAGCTTTAAGGCAGTTAAAGGGGAAGAACCAGATTTTTAAAATGTGTTGTTGACCCCCAAATTGAGATTGCAGTGGAATTGGGGATGGGTGGGGGAGGATGTGGCCAGACTGAATGGTGGACACCTTGGTCAAGTGGTCACCTAGATTACTTGATCATTCCCACTACACAAGGCTGTGTTTCCCTTGTTTGTAGTGGCATCTGGAAAAGGTGGTGTTGCCTTTTTTTTGTTTTGGATTGGTGTGTATGCACACATTTGCAGGTCAGCATTTCACACACGTAGAAATGCAAGTCAGAAATCAGAACAAAGGGAAAACAAAGGCTATTTGGTTAAGCAAATTGATTAAGCTGAATTTGTGCATATGCTACAAATTTTATTAAGCTGAATATGTGCATATGTGCATATGCCACACACATACACATACACTCTCTTCAACTGTTGCAGTCGTGTGAGCAGACATAAACCTATAAACACATGCATGCAGTAGAACCACCCCTTGCACTGATGTGACTACATAATGGAGGTCTCATGTGGCTTTCCAAACTGATTTTAGTTTGGACTAAAACAGGTGTGTGTGTGGCACTGAAGGGATCAAACCAGGGCAAGATACTATGCGGTGGAGCAGGGATACAGCCCTCATATAGATTCAACAGCAGTTACAGTTAATCTCCAAAATAATGAAAAGTCTGCAGGGCTATATATGCCCACTCTTTAATCAAGTCTAGAGATTTTTTTCCCCCAACCCATAGATATAAGATGTTGGTTGGCATTTCCTTGAAAGGTCATTTTGACCACCCTACTGCTTACAACAATATATTGTAACTATTTACGTCAAAATGATGCTTAAATATTGCATCTGCAGGGCTGAGGTACAATGAGCTATCAGTGCATCATAGTGGATTTACAATCACAGTTTAAATCTCATTTGGATGAACCTACAAATGATTTCTTTTTTCCCCTCTTTCTTTCTTTCTTTCTTTCTTTCTTTGATATAAACAAAAGGGTTATTCAGACATCGGGTTTTTGTTTTTTTTAGCATGACTATGCAAATAATCTCATTCACACTCGCAAATAAGGTTTGTTATTCACACTATGGAACTACATCCATGCACATTTCTGGGAGTTTGGTTGCTCACATGTGCCAATACTCAAATAAAAATGGAGTCAACGGTGCAAATGTATTAAAAACACATTCAAAGCATGCAGTGTTTTATCCCAGTTTATCCCAGTTATATATGCATTGGTTATTCACACTGCCGACAATCCCCACACCTCGGCCCCACGGCGCAGCTTCGCTGCCCCTGGAAGGAGCGCTAAATTGGCGTTCCTTCCACAAGTCGCCGAAGGTGCGCCGCAAAAGGCTGCCGGCGCACCTACGGTGACTCTTCCACTGCAGCGTGTGCGAACGCTGCAGCGGGGGGTCCTCCTCGGAGCGCCGGCCGTGCGGAGGGCTGGCTGCTCCGAGGACGACCTGGGGAAGGGGTTGAGGCACCCACCGTGTGGCTGCCCCTCCCCTTCCCTGCCCCCCAAACGGCTCTTTAAGCTGTCTGCTTCCCCCCAATGTGAATCTTTTAAAAAAAAACTTGGGGGAAAACTCAGCATCAATTATCCCCCAGCTTAATCAGATGCATTCGAAATGCATGTGAACAACAAATATTCAACCCAGATTCATCCTGGATTATTTTCACCATCTGAATTGGCCCTTGATCAGATGAAGTGAAAAATCTGCAGTTTTGAAGCTCCTCTAAGAGCTAATGTGGATTTCCATCCCAACATACAGTAATTTAGAGTTGTAGAAATTCCCTGACAATCCTGGGCCATGCAGTTTTGCCAGTATTATTCTCAAAGCTGTTTTCCAATATTTACTCTCCTTAATGAGTAATGAGAGTAGATTCCTCCAGGATTTACTCTCCTTAGCTTATAGGTGTAAACCGCCTAGAGACTGCATAACGTGGTATGAAGTGGTATATAAAGGAAGCTGCTATTGCTGTTGCTATTAATGTTTCTTCATAGATTGATGCAAATAATAGTAGTGGTTGAAATATGAACAGAGTCAGGCTGGTATCTGTGATTAGTACACTGTTTCCTCTGTTGGTATCTTATCTGATCTTGCCACTTCATCTTGGAATGATTTTTCTGGCTTGCCTTGGCTTTTGGCTGAATTAAGATGAAGGCAGGTGTGGGAGGTTGGGGAAAGTGTACATGAATAAGCCTTGCCAAGTCATTCATATCTGGGTTGTGTTTTGTTTGTTTATTAGTACGGTATATCCCTCTCCCCTATTATGCTACAGATTTTTGCTTGGACCTGTGACTTAACTTCACTATACATCACTGTGTGGCAGATACATTTTCCATAAATCGTCAGGCTATTTTGAGCTCTCTGTGTTTTTTCATTTATGTCAGAAGTGGAAATCATTTGGCCCTCCAGTGAAGGATCTAGAGGGCTATGTGAAATATGTCCCCAATTTAAGTGAACAAATATTCACAGACACTCAAGTTAAATTTTCAAAAAATCATCCTTACAAATCCAAGTATTACATATGGATGCTATTACAAGGATTATACTCAGACTTCTGATTCATGAATGTACAGTAATGAATCTTAAGTGTCACCACTGCCTATTGTAAGACACTTCAACACACGCTTCCTTGATAGCAACCAATATGCTAAGTCTGCTATGCTCAACTAAGGTAGACCCATACAATCAGTTGCTGAATGGTGATTTATGAAAATCCCATTGATTTAATGTGATAAATCTCCTGGTAATCATAAACAGTATATATTTAATAGCAGGCTAACATTCTTAAGAGGTAGTGTGGTATTGTGGTTTAAGTGTTGGACTAGGGCACTGGGAAACCAGGACTTGAATCTCTGCTTGGCATGGAAACTCACTGGGTAAACTTGGAGAAGTCACACTGCCTCAGCCTCAGAAGAAGGCAATGACAAATCCCCTCTGAACAAATTCTGCCAAGAAAACCCTGTGATAAGGTCTTATGGTCACCATAAGGCAGAAGTGACTTGAAGGCACACAACAAACACAAATAACATTACTAGGCTTTCTGGTATTCCAAAGAAATTGGACTCAGAATTATAGGATTCTATTCCATTTTTGTGTGTGTGTGTGTGTGGTGTCTCTTGAAGGAAAGAGGCAATTAAAAGGTATTTGGAAGATCCAGTACCATCATCTCTGTCTACCATTTGCCATCCAGAGATGTACAACTTGCAATATTACCTATCACCCAGAGACCTGCAACAAAATTTATTTATTGTTTTGATTAATTCATTATTTTCCCTTATAGTGTGTAACAGGGATGGGCATAAGCATAAACTTTACATTGTCTATATTTGCCATGTTGGCAGAAGATATTCCTGTTCTGCAGGATTTAGTATTAGTGTGGACTGGTGTTGAATTGAATGTTAAAGTGTTGGACTGAGATTTAGGAGATCCAGATTCATGTCTCCACTAATCTATGGGACTCACTGGGCCAGTTGTTCTCAGTCTCTGTTTCTTTGGGCCTAAGCAGACTGCCAGAAATAGTGCACATTAAATTGAGGCACTGCCCTGGCTCAGTGCTAGGGAATCATGGGAACTGTAATTTATTGTGGCACCAGAGCTCTCTGACAGAGAAGGCTAAATGTCTCAGAAAAAAATACAGTTCCCATGATTCCCTAGCACTGAGCCAGGGCAGTGCCTCAATTTAATGTGCACTATTTCTGGCAGTCTGCTTAGGCCTTTGGTCTGGCTCTCTCCTGCCCCCATACACACGCAACTATGGGAGTAAAGTGAGAAGGAAGAAAGCCGTATATATTGTTTTGAGCTCATTGACAAAAGGAATATGAAGGGATTAATAAATACAAGGTCATTGCTAAGATATATGCAGGGGTAGCTGTGTTAGCCATTTAGCAAATTCAAACAAAATTGCTAAGATATGCTAAAGAAATATGGACAGTATGGCATTTGTAAAGATGATATTTGTAGACAACAGTTGCCTACTTGTTGTAGACAGTTGCTTAGCTTCCTGCTTTTGATGAATCTGATCTGTTCTCCTGCCACCTTTTTTCTTTTTCCAGGTAGATACAACTCGACCCCAATTTCTTGACCCAACCCTTTATCTTTGGGATGTCCATCAAACCAGGAAGCTCATTAAAATCATGGGAACTGTTGCCCCAATTCGCAAACCTCAGTGTGTTGATTTTGCTGCTATCAGGCTCCAGATTTCTTTACTGAAGGACATGCACATCACACACTTCCATTTTTCACTCAAATGGCCTTCAGTTCTCCCTCTGGGTAATGAGACCTCTGTGAACCACACACATCTGTTTTACTATGAGTGTTTTGTCAGTGAGCTTGTCAGAGTTAATATAACTCCTGTTGTTGCTTTATGGCAACCTAGTGCTAAGAACCAAGGACTTCCCCTTTCTCTAGCCAACCATGGAGGATGGGAGGACCAACGGACTGTGGAAGCTTTTGTTGAGTATGCTGGATTGTGCTTTAAAAAACTTGGCCAGCATATTAAATTTTGGATCACAATGAATGAGCCCAATGTGATGAACCTGACCTACAAGGCAGCACATAATCTGTTGAAGGCCCATGCCAAAGCCTGGCATTTGTATGATAAAAAATTCAGGAAAACTCAGAAGGGTAAAATATCAATTGCCCTCCATGCCAACTGGATTGAGCCAGCATGTCCATTTTCAAAAAATGATGACAATGCAGCCAAACGAATTTTGGAATTTGACATTGGTTGGCTTGCTGAGCCCATTTTTAAAAGTGGTGACTATCCAGATGCAATGAGGCAATGGCTTCAGAAAAAAAGCCGATTAGGTTTTCATGGTCCTCACTTACCTTATTTCTCAGAAGAGGAAAAACATCTGATACATGGTTCATATGACTTCCTTGCCTTGAGTCACTACACTACATTTCTCGTGAACTCTGAAAGGGAAACTCCCAAGCGGTACGATCACCTCCTTGAAATAGAAATGGAAGTTGACATCACCTGGGTGAAATCACCCAGCAAAATCCCGGTGGTGCCCTGGGGGTTACGGAAACTCCTCAATTGGGTTAAGTTTAAATATGGTGATATCCCAATTTACATCATAGCAAGTGGAATTGATGATGAACAGAATGTGGGTCAAGACAAGTTGAGAATATATTACATAGAGAATTATATCAATGAAGCTTTAAAAGGTAAGAGTGTTGTGGAAAAGGGTCCTTATGTATCTTAAGACATATTTCTTGACCTGTTTTCTGGAATTGTGTGCACCACATATGATTGCAAATGTTTTTCTCTAAGGAGATACACTGAAACTTGGGCTTTCACAATGATGGGATAAGGTGGGGGAATACAGTTGGCTTCTGCTAGGATTAGCCAAATGCATTTTGGTCACTATTTGCACAGTAAGGCCCATCTAGTTAGCCAAACCTAAACCCAATTTGGACTTGATACCTTCCTGATGCTCTTGTGATCCCTTACTCTAGCATCCTCATTTCTACACTTTGCTCCAGAGTCTGAAAAAGTTATTTTGTGGACTACAATTCTACAATCCTCTACCCAGAAAAAAGTTGTTTTCAAAATTCTGATTCTTCACTCTTTCAAGTTTCAAAGAAATAAAAGGACACACACCAAGGCAACACTGAAAATGTTTTGCAACTTGATTCTTATTGTTAGTCCCTTCAACTAGAGCTCACCTTTTAAATCTATGGGTTGTACATAAGTGTTGACACATCATTCAGCAGTTGATTCAATGGGCCTAACTTTAGTTGGGACTAACCAACAGGATTCAGGATATAAATTCTATAGCTGGGAAACTTGTCCCTGTTGCAACCTGCTGCATTATGTGGCCACAGAGTAGATGTTGTTGTTTTTTGCCTCAAAAATGTGTTTTATTGCAATACAATACAATATATACTGACCATTTTGCAGTATCTGTGATAAAAAAAGACTTAGGATCAACTCATAGGAGAAGCAGAACACAATTGGTTAAACCTCTCATCCTAAAAACAAGTGCAAGGGCAGAGATTTACATGTCCCCAATAGGAGTTTGGATGTATTCTGTATTTTATCACTTGTGAGCCACCCCGATTGAGCTCAGAGGGGTGGGGTATAAATTATTATTATTATTATTATTATTATTATTATTATTACAATAAATCTGCCATGGCTGAGACTATGCTGTAACACAGGGGTAGGCAACCTTTCCCCTTTAAGGGCCGAGGGACTTCAGCTCCCAGAAGCCTCAGCCATGTTGACCAATAGTTCCATGTTGGCCAATAGCTCCTGGGATTCTGGGAGCTGAAGTCCCTCAGCCCTTAAAGGGGAAAGGTTGCCTACCCCTGCAAGTAACATTTCAGCTGAAGGACTGTACCTTTCTCACCTGCCACAGTAGCTATGTCTGAAAACGAGGTTATGTCCCACAAAGGCCAATTAATAGTCACAGCTGGGAAACATTACAGTTTTAGAACATGTTCAGAATCTCCCAGCCAGTATATTCATTGGCTGCACTAGCTGAGTATCCTGGGAATTGTAGTAAAAAAAGAAAAGAAAAAAAAATCCCCCAAACTTTGGATAAAGCTTATCTGGATCTGAAGCGTCCTAGTAGTAAATGGAAACACTGCCATAAACAAGGGTTACTAGATTGGATCCTGGACAGAGCTCCTGTAGCTTTAACAAATCCTGAAACATAAAGTTATGTCAAATGGGATGAAGGTACCAGTCCTCCCTCATGTTCCAAACTTTACCTCTCAACTGCAGCCATCCCTTCCAAATACAGCTGTTGCTTTGCTAGCTATGGGTGGGTAAGGAGTGTGGAGAAGCAAGGAGATACTTTCTTGTCACCAGATACACAACACTGAAAGGGATGTTGCTGATGTGCACCCAACAATGAGAACACAGCTTGGTGGTGCTCCTCTGCCACTCTTCCTCTGTGAACAGCTTAGGCTGAAAGTTGGAGTTTGGAAGGGAAGGGAGGATAGGTACCTTAATCCATCTTGACAGAGCTTTATGGAATCTTGTCCCCAAATTTGTTCAGGATTAAAAGTTGCAGGAGCCCTATCAGAGATCCAATCTAGCAGTCCTCCCTTAATTTTTTAACTAGGACACAGTAAAACCTCTCTTTCTTTTCTTTTTTTTAAAATCGAAGGAATACTGAGTTTAAAAAAAAGGTTTGCATTGTTATTATATGACCTGATAACATTGACTGCAATTAATAAAAACCAATAACTAGCTTTGTATATTAAAGTTTCGATTTGAATGCTTATGAGGCATTCCTTTAAAAAAATTGTACAGTTACATTGATAGCAGTGAGACCAGTACAAAATAAACTGGGTTGGACTGACAATGTGCCTATCCATTGACAGAATAACCAGTTTTATTTAGCATATACAGTCATGAACTCCAGCACACTTCCTTTAGTCTGCTCCAGTCTGATGTAGTCCACAAAAGTTTATGCCAAATAAAACTTAGCCATTAAGGTACCACAAGATCCTATTGATTCATATATTCATGGAGCCTTTCCTTAGAACATCAATTTTCTGGGATTTGATTTGTGCGATGGAAGCTCTCTTTTTTGAGTAGATAACTCCACCAGAACTCCAGGTGATTTGTGGCATATCATCAAGGATATTTGACTTGCAGTTATTTAAACATGGCAACAACAAAATTACTCTGCACTGTCCTAGATTATTCTGCTGAAATTGAAGTTTGAGTATGGAAGAACTTTGATTTCACTTCAGTGCTACCACTTGAAACCAGTTCCTGGGATGCAAATTCTTTCAGTTCATTTAATTCAGACTCTGCTCAGTGGTTCTTTAGGTTCTAGTAAATGTTAAGTAGCTCTCACTAACCCAAAATCTACTCTCTGCTGTGGATAAAACAAAGGGGCTTCATTTATTCATTTATCTTCACATATTGATGAATATTTTGTAATGTCAGTAGCGTCATGACAGAGATGCTTTCTCTGCTAGTAGGAATGAATGTGAACTCTGGGTTCTTTAACAATGTATGGGCTGTTGAAATAAACTTGCAACTAACCTGTCCCTTCTCTCTCCTTTTTGTTTTCTTTTTTCCAGCCTATACCTTAGATAATGTTAATCTTCGTGGCTATTTCGTCTATTCTTTCAGTGATAGGAGTGATTCCAGATCGTATGGGCTCTATAGTTACCTGAAAAACCGATATGAGGCAAAACCTTCTGTGATACATTATAGACAAATCATTGACAATAACACCTTCCCTGGACCAGGAACCCCTCACCGCCTTTGCCCCAGAGAGTCAATTCTTTGTCCAGAATGCAGCTCTTTGCAGTCAAGAAATTTTTTCCTGGCATTTGTAGCTTTTATATTGTTTGTTTTCATTGTTACTGTATTTCTGATTACTTACTATTGTAATAGTAGCCGTAAATACTGCCCCCCCATTGCTCACTGTCCTCCATCTACATTTCCTGGGGAAGCCTGGAAGTAAATAAACACAAGATTGTGATTATTGTTGCACTATGAATGTATTTACACTATCTAATGCTGCAGAACATAAAATGTGAAAATGGATTAGATCTGCGGGGGGTGGGTGGGTGTAGAACTCCTCTCTGTTTTAGCACTTTTGGCTTACTGGTGGTGTTAATCCTTCCCACTGCACAGTTACCCTGATTTACTGACAGAGATCCACAGGCAGAAAAATGCTTCTGTATGTATGCACAGCTGTTGCAGATGTACATCACAGTGTTAATGCAGACTAGTTGTATCATTGGCTAGACTGGATGCATCTTTTGTTGAGTACACACATCTCCATGTGGCATTAATAGTTTCTACAAGTCAGGTCTGCAACAAAATATAATGTGGGTGCTCCTACTAAGGTTCCAGGCAGACAGCCATCTCAGAATATGCCATTCCATTTTCTTGATTTTGTGTTTCCCTCCATCCCGCAATATTCCACGTTGTCTTCCTACTGAACACTCTCCCACTTCACTGGGCTGATTTGGGGCAGACCTTAGCAAATGTACTTGCTTGGACCATAGCTGGCATTTTTAGGTGCTGCTTATACCAATGCTACATAGGATTGCTGCGTGTTTCAAAGGGAAAAATGTGCTTAAAATTATGTGTTTTTACTTAGGGGGTAGATACTTTTGATTAGCCTGGGTGCCAATTTGGTTCTCTGGGATTCATTACAAGATGGCACACACAAACTGCCACCCTGTCAAATCTTCTGTGGCAAATCATGCCCCTAAATTTCAGCAATAAAGTAGACAAGATCATTCAAATACAGGAGAAAATATTTCAATGATTTTTAGCAACTTGCTTCTCCTTGTTGTTGTGTACCTTAAAGTCATTTCCAACTTATGTCAACCCTAAGGTGAGCATATCATAGGGTTTTCTTGACAATTTTCTTCAGAGAGGATTTACTATTGCCATCTTCTGATGCTGAGACAGTGTGACTTGCCAAAGGCCACCCAGTTGGTTTCCATGGCTGAGCCAGGATTCAAACCCTGGTCTTCTGGTGTCCTAGTCCAGCACTCAAACCATTACACCATGCTGAACTGAACTGCAATGGTTTGGTTTGTCATCCTCAGGGTTCCATGTTGTACATGGAGTTCCACTTTTTAAAACGCCCTTCTGGACCCAAAACAAGTCGGTGGGAGTGATAAACATGGCAGAATTGCTCTCACCCTGCCCCCAAAGTGTGAGGGGCTTTTAAAAGTTCATTTTGTGTTAGATATTAGGGCATATAATGGTGCTGTGGACTCCATAAGTGTTACTAAAATCCTCATCTTCTACTGTGGAGTCCCATTGCTGAACTACATTTGACATTCTTCAAGTGGCACAAAAAACAAAGATAACTATGTTGGATATAAGAAAAACTCCAAAATCCCTATTCGTGTAATATCTTTTGTCAAATCCACGTTTTAATTTTTTCCCATGTTGCCCAGAAATGTTATTTTTCCACATTCCCCAATGTCAAATTTTTCTTGTTCTTTTCATAATGTTCAGACTGGATAAAAACATTTCTGGGAAATATGAAAGCTTACTCAGTACTTGTGAAGTATGAGCTGCTATTGATCTGGTTTTTAAAAACACCACTCCAAGATTTAGGGCTGGACGAATCCAGTGTGGGAGATTAAAAAACAAGTAAGCTTAAACCATGCATCAGTGTGTCATATTTGTGTCTAGGTTAAGGAATGCCAGGTATGCTTCAGTATTTCTTCATGTAAGCACCTGCAATAGGACTGATTTCTTTGCAAACCTCATATTTCAGTGGGACTCATACAGTGTAAGTAGCTGAGCATTTTGAAAGCAAATATAAATTGGACTATATTCTGTAGAAATGCCTTTCCACTGTTTTATTTTGTGTACAACAGTTAACAGATTGATGGTTAACTGTTTTGTATAACAAAAGTACCCGCATTGTCAACTTTATAGTATGAATATCTGTTTTTTTAATAATAATAATAATAATAATAATAATAATAATAAAATATCTCGCCCTTTGGAAACCCAATCAGGGCGGCTTACAACAATAAAAACCATACAATATATCCCAAATCACAATCCCTCCTCCCCTTAAAACAGTATTACATCAAATAAGGATTAAAACTACAAATTCAAACCATAAAAAATTAAAACGTTATAAGCACAACATTTAGCCCTAGGCAATGTTCTTCATCCATCAATAGATGGGGCCATGCGAAGATCATTAGAGGGTGGAAATACATAATTTATATAAAATTATGTGTGAAATAGGTTGAATTTATTTGCAGAGAAGAGTATGTTTCATTTAGAGCACTGCAGATTGAAAAATAGAATATATTTTACAGAATCATATTTTGGTCTCATGCTCTCAGTTTTATATGCACTATCCTGTGTACACATGTGATGTTTATAGTAATTTAAATCCAAATAAATGGCAGGCATCTTTTAAACTCTGTTCTTTGGGGGAAATAAACTTTTAAATAAATTTTTGTCTGCAGTTTTGTTGTTTATCTGGCCTCCATATGTTGCAGTATGGAATTTTAAATGATTTTAAAGAATATTCAGAATATAAATTGCCTTTTTATTTGAAAAGTGGATGTTCAGGTTACCTTTCAGATTAGGTAGACATTTGTACTGGTAGAGAAAGAACAACATCCATCTGGATTAATCTATTTAGGTAGGGTCTGTTTAAATGTGGAACTCCAGTATTCTTGTACCAATTATGATTAGTAAAATGAGAATAAATTATGGAAAGTACAGTACCTAGCATGATTAGTAAAATGAGAATAAATTATGGAACGTACAGTAACCAATGAATACATTGTGCAAAATGTAAGAAGAATTATGCAATTTTTTTTTACAATTGACACAGGAAATATACATGAATATTTGCTGGAACAGAGTGTGGATTGCTTGATCTCAGAATTTAAATTAGTGCATAGATTACAAACATAGGAATCCTCTTGGTGCACTATGCTGATAAAACCACACAAGGGTGGATGGCGATGGCAGGAGGAAAGAAGCATAGTGGTCCTGAAATCAGTGTGATATGATCACTCCTAGATGTTCTGGTGACCAGCCTGGCTGCCATGTTTTGTACTAATTGCAGTTTCTGAGTTAGGTATAAGGGTAGTCCCATGTAGAGTGCATTGCAGAAATCGAGTTGTGAGGTTACCAGTGCGTGTACTATAGTTTCTAGGTCCCTTACTTCCAGGAAAGGGTGCAGCTGGTGTATCAGCTGGAGCTGATAACAGGCGCTCCTGTCACATTCACCTGATCTGTCATGTGAAGCGACGAGTCTAGGAGCACCCCCAGACTGCGAACACAGTCCTTCACAGAGACCGTGGCCCCATCCAGGCCTGGAGGTCACAACCCAATACCTGGTTTGGGCCCCCCTACTGTTTAAGGATTTTGTCCGGATTCAGCTTGAGTCGGTTTTTCCTCATCCAGTCCATTACTGCTTTGAGACATTGATTGAGGGGAGAAGACAGGGAGCAGAATATTTGAGTGTCATCAGCTCCCTGTCTCCTGATGATTTCCCCCAGCAATTTCATATAAATAAATAAATAAATAAATATTGAATAGCATTGGGGACAGGATGGCACCCTGAGGGACACCACAATTAAGCTCTGTTTTTTAAGAGCAACTGTCCCCGAGCATCACCCTCTGGAATCTACCTCAGAGGAAGGAACAGAGCCACTGTAATGCAGTGCCTCCGATTCCTAACTCTCCCAAGCGTTCCAAGAGGATGTCATTATCTATCGTATTGACAGCTGCTGAGAAGTCTAGAAGCACCAACTGGGTCACTATTCCTCTGTCAATTCCTAGACAAAGGTCATCAGCCAAAGCAACCATGGCAGTCTCCACACCAAATCCCATCCTGAAGCCGGTTTGAAATGGATCTAGATAATCGGTTTCATCCAAGATCACTTGGAGTTGAAAAGCAACGGCCCGCTTGATCACCTTGCTCAAAAATGGCAGATGTGATACCAGCCTATAATTTTTTAGATCCAGGGGGTCCAGGGAAGGTTTCTTCAGGAGCAGTCTAACAACCACTTCCTTTAAACATGTTGGGACAGATCCTTCCCTAAGGGATGCATTGATGATTTCTTTGAGAAAAGCCATCAAGGTATCATCCATGATTCCAGGTGATGGCACTATCTTCTCCCAGCCAGGTCTCTGTGAAACAGGCCAAGTCAGCTTCTTCATCCACAAGGAGATCACGGATAATGTGAGTCTTGTTTTTTACCGACCTGGCATTGCAGAGGAGTGAGGTAAGGTTCTGTGACATGGTTGGCAAACTCCCCAGCCTATTTTGGGTAACAGGCATTCAGATATCGAGCCCGCCTTCTTTTGTAACAAAATTCCACCCTGTTGTCGCCATACCTTCCTTTGCCCTACACAACCCCTCAATCGCCGCTCCCTGTGTTTCCTCTACTAGCTCTTCCCCATTACCTTCCATCTGAATAGTTGTTTTATTAGTCCCAGAATTTGCAGACAGATCATTCTAAAAAGCAGCATCTAATCTGCAGTGTTTGGAGAAAGAAACCCTTCCTTTCTTGCTCCAAGGAATTCAAGCGGTGTTGTGAGAGAGCTGCAGCTGCTGTTGTTACTGCCGATAGGAATTGGGGCCCAAAGCCTCTGGGCTGCTGCTGCACTACCACTGCTGCTGTTGCTGCTGAAGGACTTAGGGCAGGCTAGGTAGCCTCCTCCCCAGCTTGCTCTTGGGCCCTGGCCGCTGCTGGAATGGTGGAGGTGCAGGCAGGTTAAACAGCCTCCTCCATGTCTTTTTCCTGGGCCCTGCCACTGCTGGAGTGGTGGTGGTGGGGCGGGCTAAATAGCCTCCTCCATGTCTTTCTCCCAGGCCCTTTCTTCTGGGCCCTGCCGCTTCTGGAGTGGTGGTGGTGGTGGTGGTGGTTGAGCAGCCTCCTCCCCATCTTTCTCCCAGGCCCTGCCACTGCTGGAGTGGTGGTGGGAGGGCAGGCTAAATAGCCTCCTCCCCATCTTTCTCCTGGGCCCTTTGTCCCGGGCCCTGGCTGCTGTTGGAGTGGTGGTAGTGGGAGCGGGCTGAGCATCCCCCTCCCCATCTTTCTCCTGGGCCCTGCCACTGCTGGAGTGGTGGTGGTAGGGGTGGGTTGAGTAGTCTCTTCCCCATCTTTCTCCTTTCTCAGAAGATTTTGCCATATGGTGTCACTGGTTTGCATCTGCTACGGCAACATAGCTAGATGCTTCACCCACCCTACTATCCACGAGAAAAAAGAATGGCTGTGATGAGGAGCTGGTAGAGTATACTTCCATCTGTAGAACTGTTATGCTATACTCTGCAATATAAGATTTCAGTCACAATCAGTCAACAAAACAAAGTGGAATACTAAGAATTGAAACCTTCAGCAAATTTATTTAGTTCCCAATTACATATTTACAAGGTTTTTTTTTTTGACAGACAACAACACATGAGGTAAAAAAATATATATATGAGGTATTAATATGCCTACAAAATTAAAAATGCAACGGCCTTATTGACATAACGACAATACAACATTTAATGAAAATATGGTAGTATTCTTCCGAATTACGTGATTAATACCTATTTTAAACAAAACATAGACTTGAATGGATACATGGTTGCTAGAAGAAACAAGCACTTTTGACTTCTCTTTTTGAATATAGAGAGTTAAATTAAAATGTTTAATTGATCCTATTTTATTACATATGATGGCATTACTTTTAACATTTATTCAGTTGGGATGAAAAAACTACACTTTCCAGGTTTAACGATGGCGGTTCCAAGAGTCCTTAGAAATATTTGGTGCAAAGTGAAAAGTGAAACATCCCTTGGCTTAACTCTGGATGGCACAGAGTTGGGTATTGTTTTGATAGTCTTTGAGACAGGGAAAATAAACCCTCTGTTTCTAACAGTTCACATTAGTAATTAAGAGGTAAGGCATGGCTGTCAGCTCTAACATCAGCTAATCTCCTTCCCTCCCCAATTTTGCAAGTAGGTAAGTTTATGAAAGTGAGGAAGAGGGAAAATGGCAGATGACTGGGGTGTTGCCAAGTCCCTATGATCTGAGACAAGTTGAGAGAAGGTGAGTAGTAGTATTGGCATGACTTGAGTCTGCCCTTGGCAATTTCTGATATGACAGAGTTTAGCCTGACTCTCTCACCTTATTTTCAAAATGTTTCTCCAGTTCAGTTTATTCTACAGGTACAAAGAACTGGGTGAGCAGCTGTGATATTGTGTTTGTGTCATATAATGGCATTTTTTGGGTTAACTTAGATGTATTTTATCTAGGAAAATATAATCAATATATTAGATCCAGTTTTAGGGCAGGCTCATTACAATCCATGACTTAAATCAATTTGATAGGCCCCACTAGTGTACAGCCACTGGATCAACTGCTGATGCTAGGTCAGTACTTGATGCCATGGAGCTACACCAGTTGGCTTTATGACAACAGAATTCATTGTCAATAACTCAAGCTGCATTAAATTCACTAGGGCTATGCTATGAATGACTAGTTTGGGTCCAACTCATTGTGTATGATAAGGATGATAGGATTGGTTCCATGTCTCTGGATTATAAAGTATGTCTCAATCAGAGCTTGGAAAAAGTACTTTTTTGGAACTGTCCATACTGTCTGTGACACTCTGAAAGTTTGAGTGCAATTTTATTAAAACTCTGGTCTGAATTATATATTTAATCACACTAATCCTTGAGATAACTATATAGACGCACCTTTAGTTCTAACCAAACATATTTCCATATAGTCCTGTGAAAAGTGTTGACATACAGCAATGGTGACATGTTGTTGGAGTGCAACCCCAAATAGCTCTAGCTTTCTTCACAAGCCAATGGTGAAGAATGCTGAGAGTCACAGTCCAATACCTGAATGGCAGCATAATTTCCATCCAACATAGAGTTATAGTCCACCAGTAAAAACTTCTTGATAGAAATACAGATAAATCTGAGCAGCAGAAATATAAGACATTTCCCTGCATAGCCTTAACTGGATACTTTTTCTCCACCTGAAATATATTCATAATACAATTGGCTCTCCCAATTCATGGGGATCCATTATGGACCCTCCCCCCCCCCAAAAAAATGGTGGCTTGCAAATATCCGAGCCCCATTGAAACTAATGGTGCACAAGCCTGTGGTGCATATGTAGGGCTACACATGTGAGCACATGGCCATTTTAAATATAGCTGCTTGTCCCTCCCAACAAAGAGTGAGACCCTGGATTCAGTCTGCGAACAGGGAGGGACAACTGTATATTCCAGATATTGCTATATTGTACAATACGGTTATTGCTATATTGCTGACATGATGCTGGTATATTTGCAGTACAATTCAGTATAGTTTATCATATGTCCTTGAATGATCATTTATGAATTTAGACTTTTGACACTTCAGAAATAGTCAGATATTTTATGGTCAAGTATTTTATAGCAAGTACCTTGCTAGATTTGCATAGACTCATTTGTCCCTTTGTGCAGTCATACTGCAGCATTGCTATAAATGTATCATAGGTTATAGGTACAGAAGACGGGAAAAGTACACTCCTGTATCATGTACTTTTGGTCTATGTTGTTTCTAAACATTTTAATGTCTCCAAAACAGAGAGGAGGAAGCACTGCATTATGATTTAAGCCAATTCATAAGGACAAAAGCAGAAAACCTGGGCCTGTTTTCAACTTGGCATTTTATATTTGGAGGGCCCCAAGTTGGATGTGAGTAGGGTGTAACAAGGCCAAGATTCTTTAAACTGGCTGGGAAAATTAAGCCAGTGTAGCTATGCTGCAGTTACTGGATCACAATGTTGTGCAAATGATACACAATGGATGGTATGGGTTACTTTGGCATAACAGGGTTTTCACAACCCTGAATAGGATCCCACCCTTGCATAACCTCTGAGAAAGTGCAACCATTTGTAGAATGGTATTTACATCAACATAAAGCCACAACAGATTCTAGCTTAAGCCACACAGCTGAGAGATATGATCATGGTGAATTGGTCAAATGTCCAGTTAATTTTGAGTAAATTTGATTGAGACAGGTGAAAGGAACAGACCAAAATCACAACTTTGTTTGTGCCAGGATCTTCCAGACAGTGGGCATCTATTGTTGAAAGCACAACAATATAATATAAAAATATATAAAAACTAAGACCAGATGAAAGTGACTATGAAAAGGTCAAAGTACATTTCCCGCCCACTAATTAGTAGGAGTTTCTAGTTCTTTGGCAAAAGCAACCAGCCAATGATATTTCTAATTAGATTTGACCACCTGAATCTCTTCCTAAAAATTAAGTACTGGAGATGAGCAGCAAGGTGCACAGCCTGGGGATCATGGCACCAGAGCTTTCCCAAAAGTATTGCCTAAAGTTTGAACAAGTATAGAGACCGCACAGAAATGGCAAAGATAATATATAACCAAAATGAGCCATGGCAACCACAAGTCAGGAGCCTGTTGTTAACATATGCTAACATGACCTCCTGTTACACCAGCACAAAACATTTATGAGTTGTTCCAGAAAGAGGTATCCAACACTTTCAGAGTCAATCACTTGCTGAAAGATGAGACGGCAACAGCTGCTCTCTTTTCTAGCTGTGTGGCTGCTGCCAGATGGTACCTGGGGTTCCTTGGTCCTATCCTATCCTAGGCCATGGATTGGTCCCAGAGCCTTTTTTTCATAGGATGTGGGTGGGGTGTGTGGCCCAGTTTCAAAGTGTGTATGTACACACACACACACACAAATATATTCCCTCCAAAATGTTTTGATGCCTGGTGAGCCCTAGGGGGCCATATGTATCCCATGGGCCACACTTTGCTTGCTCCAGTTTATTGCCTTGCAATCCCTACAAAGTTCACTATGGCATACCCAGTTATGTCTATACCGGATCGCAGCCTGAACAAACTAAGAATAAAACAAAACACAGAAAGCTAGGGTGAATCCAACTTGCAACTGTAAGGGAGCAACAGTATCCTTTATGTTAAGGGATAATAATAGGGCACTTTTGTTCTACGCTAATTATATGCACACATGCAAGTCACACTTTCTCAGCCTCATGGGAAAGCAATGGCAAACCTCTGGACAAATCTTGCCAAAAACCACCTCCATGATAGGTTCACCTTAGGGTTGCCATAAGTCAGAAAGAATTTGAAGGTACACGACAACAAGTATATGTATAATTAAAAACCCTGTTTTCCATAAATTATTTCAAAATGCATGATTGATTTTACTTCATTTTCACTATGAAAATAAATGTTATCTGAATATGTACTTGAGGCTACTGCTCCAATGTAATTATCCTATCCTATCCTTATTTACAAGAAACAAAATAACACCTTGAACAAAGATTTATATCTTTTTCGATACTTATTGGGAAGTTCAAGCCCACTGAAATAAGTAAGAATTGACTTCTAAGTCAAATGTTTAGGATCAAGGTATAGGGTCATGATAGAACAAGCTATGGAAATCTACAACATGGTTACTAGTATCTCTTTGTAGGATTTTCTGCTTCCCACTGGATCTTTTCAGCTTATGACAACATTATAAAAACATGTTATATAAAAATACTGTTTGCAACCTGATTAAAGTGGCAAACCTATACATGTGTACATAGTAGTAGGAGCCACTGAATTTGAAGGGGCTTATTGCTATGTAGACATGGTTTGGATTGTGCTATTGCGTAGCTATCCTGTGGGTCACAGTCACATAGTAACATAGATGATACTATATAGATTGTGTGTATATAGGCAGCATTTTTAAGGACTATTAACCTCAGGACAATGGTTAACAATAATGGAGACAACTAAAGTGACTCATTGTTGGGAGCAATGTTTTATTAGCAATTGTTAAGTAATGTTTTCTGTAGACTTTTAATTAATGTTTATTATAATGCTGGCACTACTATTCAAATAAGCCAGATGTGGGCAACTTTCAGCATTGGGCTAGGGACATTCACTTTTATGAATGTCCCTAGCCATGGCCACTGCATGGCCATTGCAGTTTTATGGCAGCCAGTGGCACAGTTGCTGCTAAAGTCTGATGTCAGGTGTAGTAGTTCTCCATGGGGAAGGAGGGTGCCAGGGCTCTTTCCTATATGATTGAGCCCAGTTGTCTGGCAGGGTATAGTGTCTTCACCTTCTGGAAGACTGAAAAGACCTTTGATGGGTGGTTCTGCCAAATTTTGGCAGAGCGGTTCTCTCAACTATAGTAGAGAATGGGGATGATAGGAGACACAGAAATGGCTATATTGAATATGAACCATGTGTTGCCCACTGCCAGTATATTAGAAACTAAAGCCTGAGCTTAGAAAAAGCTAATCATGACTGATTCTTATTAAAATCAATGGAACAACCTAGACATGTCAAGTGATGGACACACCTATTGTCCTAAATCTGCAAGCGCTAGCCCTAAAAAGCTTAGTTACTTCTATGTGCATTTTGTTTCCCATTTCATTCTACATCATGGGAAGGATGATGGAATCCTACTCCCCTAAACCTAGACTAGGATCCTACATTGCGTGGGCAGAGCATAAATCTTTCACTGATGCAATTCAGTGTCCCAACACCCCACCAATAGTTGCGAAGCTCCAGGAGGGTGGCTGCTGCCGCTCCTCACTGGTAAGAAGGGAGAAGACAACTTATCAGGGATAGGCAAACTGTCCCCTTTAAGGGCCGAAGGACTTCAGCTCCCAGAATCCCAGACTACTGCCCAACATCCCAGACTATTGGCCAACATGCCTGAGGCTTCTGGGAACTGAAGTCCTTCGACCCTTAAAGGGGACAGTTTGCCTACCCCTGAATAATGGAGCAGCTGGTAGCACCCTGGAGTGTGGAGAGGAATGAGGATGTGCTCACATATGGAGTACACCCCATTTTCCTTTCCCTCAAAGACCAGATCAGCTGCATCTTCAACATCTGAATGACCACTGCTGAGGCTTGACAGTTCCTGGAGAGAGGTTTTGGATAAAGCGCAAAGGGCTGGCCCCCTGTGTCCCATCAAAAAAGAGACATATGCAGGCATAACCCACACTTAGGCATGCATATGCAATTAACAGGATGCCACCCATACTCTACCAAATGTCCTAGAAAATCTATTTATTTTCCTTACATGACTGTGGTGATGGTGCAGCAAAGGGGGTAGTACTTCCCTTTTTTCAGTACCAGCTCAGGTGCCAAGTCTTCCAAAACTCCATTCCCCAAAGTCTCTAGCACATGAACAGGCTATTCTAGCACACGATTCCACTATGGATGATTTCCTCTAACTCAGGATCTAAGGACTGTGTAGGATCTCAAATCTCAACTCCATAGTGTTTGAATTAGAATAAGCCTATGGACAACAAGAGGGCTATTTTGGAGTGAATGGTCTGCATATTCATCTTAACATTCCAAACCTAAGCAATGCTTACCAGGCATGGTAAGCAACATCTGTGTAAAATCTCATTTTGTGTTGGCATGCACATTCCAGAGTTAGTTCATCTGATTCTAAGTAGAATTTGTAAAAGCTACTTGTTGGAACTTTCAGGCAGCATGGTAAACTGGGAGCTGTACTTTAAAAATGTAACTTTTCAAGCTCTGATTGTAAGCACTTGTTAGCTTGGCAAGTTCTGGCATTAGTTTAACAAATACTCTGAATGTCGCAAACAGCAAGTTATTTCTTGATCATGATTTGGCAAAAGGCATATTTTTAAAATGCTATTGTAACTGTAGACTTACCGCAGGTCAAAGTAAAGGATTGTGGACCAGATTTTAACACGTCAGGGTAACATTGTGTTTGGCCTAACAATTATTCTGTTGTTTTTTGTGGGTTTTTCGGGCTGTGTGGCCATGTTCTAGAAGAGTTTCTTTCTGACGTTTCGCCAGCATCTGTGGCTGGCATCTTCAGAGAATACTGGAAAGGAAGGGAATGGGTCTATATATACTGTGAGACCCTGGGTAGGGAGGAGTGATTCCCAGTAAACTGTGTATTGTTCTGTGTTGAATAGGTATTTTTCTGTTGTTAATGGTATGGCTTCAGGGGGGGAGGATATGCAATCAATATTCTGTTGTTAATTACTTTCAACCATACAGTATTCTCTCCTCTTCTTATCTCGCTATCCCCATCTCCATGCTTCTCCTTAGAAATTGTGCTAACTTAGGAACAGCATAAGTATTCCACTTGTTGCTAGTCATCACACAGATGATGTCAATATACATTTTAAAAAATATGCCTTTTGCCAAATCGTGATCAAGAAATAACTTTCTGTTTGTGACAATAACAGCAAACGTTTTAAGAAAATCTGAGAGATACTCAAATCTAACAGAGTGAAAATAAATTCCAAACAGATGTAGATCATTTCTTCTAGAAAGCACCAGCTTATATATAAAACTTAATAATACACACACACACACACACAATTAGATATTATACATAGGAGAGTATATACAGTATTTACATTTCTACATTTCTTATGTACAATTTAAAATAAGCTTCCCAGAAGCCTTTAAATATTAGAATTAGGCAATACCAACAATGGCAGTAGTCTATTTTTGGAGTCTAAAATAGTAAAGGAAATCATCATGGGGATGAGTGACATTTCCAGGCAATGGCAGAGCCTTCCAAATAAGCCATATTGGCTATTGCACAAATGGAGGCTAAAAATCCAGTAGGTCCAGTGCATGCATTGAACTTTACACATGTAGGGTCTCCATCACTCAGATTTTTGTTTCTGGTCCCTCAGCAATCAGAGGTTGAAATGAATTTCTGATATTCGTAACTTCAGCTGCACACAGATGTCCAAAGCCTTTATTGTACCATTCTAGTGAATGACCTCTAAGGGAAAGCAAAGAGGAAAAGTTATTGTAAAAAACCCCCCAAACAACTTTTATTTACCAAACTTCATCCCAGTGGGAAGTTAAAAATGCTACAAAACAGAAAGTTGTACATGCCATTGGGCTGGTGGAAGCAGATTTTGACATCCCATTTTCTGTTCACAGCAGCCTCTTCCCCTATTCTACACAGAGAGCTGAAGGGCCCTCATGAACTGTGTAGCCTACAGAGCAAGGAGACAGCATTATTGTTGACCAACCATGAAATAATGAGACCAAACACAATATTTTGTTTAAGGAAGGACCATTTTTATTGACCTAGAACCTATTTAAATCTTTGAGGCCTAGGGGAGCAACCTGATGATGATTTAACTGAGGTCCAAATGTCAATCTATGACACATCCCTAGCCACCCTTGGACAAAACCCGAACCCAAGGACAATCCAAAAAGCTTGGTTGCTATCTCAGATGCTCTCTGGAGGGCTCCCTCCTAAGCCCTGTAACTTTATAAGAGAGAGTAAGGGGGGTTGCAGACTGCCAGAAATAGTGCAAATTGAGTCCACTTTTAGGGTTAGGGTTAGTGCTAGGGAATCATGGGAATTGTTTTTTTTCTGAGACATTGAGCCTTCTCTGTCAGAGAGCTCTGGTGCCACAATAAACTACAGTTCCCATGATTCCCTAACCCTAACCCTAACCCTAACCCTAAAAGTGGACTCAATTTGCACTATTTCTGGCAGTCTGCAACCCCCCTAAGCCCCATATTAGCTACAAGGGCAGAGTCTTTCACAAGCGCCCTGGTCCTGTGGAAATGCTTCTGGAACCTAACTCTGCACGACAAGGTGTACGCTGTTCTAACATCTTCTCCCCTCACTATCTGCCACGGACAAGGGACAAGCACCTGTTTAATCCCTTTACCCCACTAGACTAGCCAAAATGGTGTTCACCCCCTTTTGCAAATCCCTGAAGAAGACTGAATTACCTTCCTCTGACAAATGAATACTGTCTGCTCTGTAGAACTTGGGTCCTTCAAAAAAGTATGTGATGATGCGGGAGGAAGTGGCCTAACCTCTACACAAGGTGTTCTGGATTTCCCTATTCACTCATCTGTGGGTAAGATCCAGCTGTCTAGGGTCCACTTTACCCTGCCAAACCTGGCGGGGCAGAATTGTTCTTCGAACAATGATCACCCCAGGCCATGTATCCATTATGACTTGGAAATCATGCAATGATTTGTCATGCAATGCTTGACAAATTAGTGCCTTGCCTGTAAGCAGGCCCAAGCCATTTCCACCAAGATGGATTACTAGCACATCAAGAGGTGGTTCTGTAAGCTCCCCAAACAACAAGGGTAGCAAATCATCTCATCTCAGCCCCCTCTGACCACCCCACTCCACTGTGGCACTGCCCAGACTGAACTGCTCCCCAAAATGACTACTTTGTGCCTTGAATAGCCTCCTCCCTTGCCCCATGCATGTGACCTCACTTGGTCCCATGGGTCAAGTGCAAAGTTCCCTGGTCTCCTCTTATGGGGGCCAACAATAAGGCCCTTCCCATGCAGTGACAGTCATTGTATTGCTTGGGGACCAAAATAGCTGAAAACTGAATGGAAAACCTGAATGAAAAGCTTCCCATGAGCAGAGAGCTGTTGCATCAATGGAAAACAGATTCTGGTGAAAATAAAGCAGTTCTGTATCTTTCCTCCTGCTCTAGCAGCTGTCATGCCTTGGCAGGGATGGTTGACACTGCTAACTGATGGGGAGAGGAAGGAGTTAATTCAGATGATGTAGAAGCAGCTGGTCCCAAATAAATGGGGGAGTGATGAAGGTGCACTCCATCTGTGAATGTACCTTCATCTCTTCCCTCACTAAACTGTGACTGCACCATTCTTTTCCTTCCCCCTGGAGCCCGGATCAGTCACATCTTCATCTCCTCACCATCTGAATTACCTCCTTCTCTTCTCCAGTGTCTACCAGCAGCAACAGCAGATGCTGCAATGACTGCTCCCAAGGTGACAGTTGCTGCTATGTAGGTTTTGGACATGGTACAAAGAAACAGAGAATAGTTTCTGGTACCCCATCCTAAAAGAGACACACATGTGTGTAAGCTGCACTTAAATGTGGGTGTAGGTTGCTAACACAATACTGTCCCCTTGGTCCAATCCAGAATGAAATGAATACAGAATGAAAATCTCATGTTTTCTTCTGACAGCATTAGAGTGGAGGAAACACACAATAAGGTACCTGCAGCGCTAATATGGCTAGAGTAATTAAAACAGAAACTATTGCCTGAAAATTCCAATATAAAGGGGGGGGGGGAATAGAGATAATTTCCCCTGACATCCAGTAAAGCAAGATGATCTAATATTTAGATCATCCTTCCTGAATCTGGTGGCATACAGATGTTTTAGGTAAGAAATTCCATACCAGGTTTGTTGTGACTGATAGTGGCTGCAATCTAAAACAACTGGAGGTCTCCAAGTTGAGGAAAGCTGATCTAGCTTGTTGGGCTTGATTTTTGTCTCATGTGTAACACAAGTCAAGTGTCCTTGGATTCCTGCTGTGTCTTTCTGTAATGTTTGAAGGACATTTACACATCTTGAAAAGTGACCCCCAGGGCAAGTTTTGAGATGTATAAATGCCCTTCAAATGAAGAGAAAAAAATGGGATCATCTAGAGTTTGGAAACATTCATTTTATGGACTACAATGTGCAGACTCCTCCAATCTTCCTGAGTACACTGGCTGGGGGTTTCTGGGAGTTTTAGACAGAAAAGTAAACCTTCAACCTCTGGGGTCAACCCACAACATAAACACAGAAAGACATCTTCTCTATCACTTAATTTTTTCTTTCTCACTTTGGAAGGCCACCTCTCTCATTATTTTTTTCATCTCTAAAATGGCAACAATAACAGAATTTTCAAGAGGGTGAACTAAACCAACAAATCTGCAGCATTCATGCAGTTTCCAGCTCATGCATAGACACAAATGCATAAAGGAAATCTTAGTTCAGTTCAATTTTGTATGCACAGCTGGGTGCAGGACTGAAGCTCCAAGCAGCTATATAAAAATGTTTAATAATAATAATACTTGTCAGCTTTACTGCACTGGAGGGAAAGATCAGCTCAACAGGCAAGTGATACATTATTACCTTACTTATAAGTTATATTGAATAATACAGATTAGTGGAGATTCATTAGAGTAGACTTTGCTTGTATGCTAAAACATAGCTCTTTCCGACGAGTGCAATCATATATTAATCTCTACTGGCTAGGGGATTCTGGGAGTTTTAGTCAGAAAACTAACTCCTTTAGGGTCAACCCACAATAGAAACACATTTTTTGTAACATGTCAATTTTACATGTGTGTGTGTGCACACACACAGAGAGTACTTAAATCACAGAGGAGGCATCTTTTCCCTAAAGTGGTATTCCTTTGCTAATCCTTCTGGGAGACAAAAATAAAATTAGGTAATTAAAGTGCCAAATGATATTTGCAAGTTACAAAATGGTAATCATTTATCATGTCACTTATTGGAACTAGATGCAGGTGGCTTGTAAGTTTTTTTAAGGTTATGCAATTGATCATAGGGAAATAATATGTGGCCACTGACTATCTAAACATGGCAAGATATCCCAGGGTGCTAGCAAACTGATACAATTGCGTAATGTGGATACTCCCACACAATTATCTAGAACAGTGTTTCTCAAGCTATCCCAGGTAGTCTCAGATATGGGACTGGCAATTATTTTTTTCCACTGTATCAGGGACTGGCAAATTATTTCTGTCCATTGACTACAAACATTTCTTTTTTCCCTTGGATAATCACCAGGGACTTAAAATGAATGGCTTGGAGATCAGCACAGGTCCTGGAACTACCAGTTTAACTAGCACTGACTGAGAAGACTGAGCTGCAATTGACAATGATTTGTGAAGAATAATTCGAGAGCTATGAAAAACTACAGAGCTTGGCTGCAACTCTCATGTTCATGTTGGTTAGGTGGATTTGGAAGCTAGAAGCCAAAAAACAAAACAAAAAACAAAAAACACTTTTCCAGGCTCTGAAAAATTATATTGAGCCAAGTAGCAGATGCTTCTACTCTTTACAGAAGTAGTCACACTCTTCTACCTAGACTTGACATAGGACGTCATCATACGGGGAGTCATGGGGAGAAAGTGGAAATAAACCGGACGAGCAGAAGACTTTAATTTACGGGATTTGTCCCATTCCGCCTCGTCTGATAACTAAATTCGAATTTAAAAGGGGTTTAATTCGAACGAAAACCTGATCTTTTCATTTTCGGG
The DNA here is from genome assembly GCA_026167975.1 of Phrynosoma blainvillii. Taxonomy (NCBI): domain Eukaryota; kingdom Metazoa; phylum Chordata; class Lepidosauria; order Squamata; family Phrynosomatidae; genus Phrynosoma; species Phrynosoma blainvillii. Next base: position 315,540,804 of record JANUYF010000003.1, on the reverse strand, counting down.
ATTTTTGAGGAAATGAAAAGATCAGGTTTTCGTACGAATTAACCCCCTTTTAAATTCGAATTTAGTTATCAGATGAGGCGGAACGGGACAAATCCCGTAAATTAAAGTCTTCCGCTCATCCGGTTTATTTCCACTTTCTACCCGCGACTCCCCGTGTGATAACGTCCATAGCCTTGACTAGAGTAAGACTATTGAATCAATAGGATTTACCTACAGGTTGACTCACCATTCAGCAATTGATTAAATGGGACTACTCTAGTTGGGATTTACCTATATGATGCCAACTGATGGGTTGGATCCAGAATCTGCCTTACTTGGACAAAAAGGTTCCACACACAAGGAAATGCCTCTGCTTGATTTTTCAGCATCCTCCCCCTTGTCCTGTATTTTATTTACTTAATTATCCTATCTTTCAGCTGACATGGGACCCAAGGCTGCTAACAACTAGGTCAAATAAGATAAACTAAAAATGTGATGATAAAAGTTGGGACACAAGACAAGGTCTTCTCAGTAGAACTCTAGAACTCCCTTCCTAGGGAGACTAGAATGGTCCTCTCCTTCCACTGGCAAGCAAAGACTTTTTAAAATATTCCAACAGGCCTTTACAATGGAAAGTTTTTAAAAGAATGGTTTTTAAGAGAGTGCGGTATTGTTTTAAAATGTATTGTTTTTCAACTGCTTTTCATTATTGTTAAGTGCATGTTTTGAATTAATATTGTTTATAGTTTAGCTCTATTTTAATGTTGCCCTTTTGTATGTTTTGAACTGTTTTGTAATCATTTTAATTCATAATCCATCCCGAGTCCTGATTTCTGGAACTAGGTATCGTATAAATAAAGTTAATATTAATAATAATAAGGGCAAAAAACAATTAAGCAAGCTATCATGAAAAAAACCAACAACCCGCATTATTTTAAAAAGTGTGAAATTATTTTTAAAAACCATAACAATTAAGATAAAAACACAGCACCCCTCTTTAAAAAAACTGTTCTAAACAACCAATTAATCATCAAATGCCTGTTTAAATAATAGAAAAGGTCTTTACCTACCAGTGAAAGGAGAGCAGAGAAAGTGTCAGATTAAGCTCCCATGGAAGGGAATTCCACAGCTTTGGCCACAACTCACTCCACTCAGAAAAATGCCCCAATTCTTTGTTTAGCAGCTAAAGAAAACCAGAGAGGTTGCAATAGGAGGAGAAATCGGGGAAATCTGTTACCTCCAGTCTAATTGCACATATACCTGGATCCAGTCCATTGCTCAGAATGTCTGATCCTGCTGTTTTTATCTGATTACCATTTTGGCACCAATGCTACTTACTTGAGATCAATCCTGCAGATATGTGTCAGACGAGATTTTCCAGATCCACCAGGCTCTATTAGATACTGGGAATCCATAACAACTGCTCGCACACCTCCCATTAGAGGGCATTCTTCATGTTCTATGGAGATGGCCACTAATATGCACATCCCCTTTGGCAGCTCTGTTCTCCAGGTCCTATCAAAATGTATGTTTTAAAAAGAAAGTTTTACATGTAGGGAAGAATAATGGATAAACAAGATATCTAAGTCTCTACTTCAACATTTTTTCCCACCCCTTGTTTCTAGTTGGGGCAGAACTTTTTGTTCAAGTCCTTTCCACCTTATGGTGAACCTAAAATTTTCTTGGGAAGATTTGTTCAGAGGAGGCTTGCTATTGCCTTCCTTAGATTGAGACAATTGGGTTTCCATGGTTGAGTGAAGATTTGAACCCAGCTCTCCTGGAGTCCAACACTCAAGCCACTATATCACACTGTTTCTCAGGTCCACAAGCCCTCTAGTCAGAAAAGCCACTGTAGTCCAAAACTGACAACTTTTCTGATCTCTTTCTCTAATGCAGGGTTCATCCACTGGGAATGAATGCAAATAAAAAGAAGGGAAACTTGGAAATGTGTCAGAAGTGGTGCTTTTCTTTCAAAAATAAAAATATGATTGATAATTTTTGAAAATAATCACAGTGATGCTAATGACTAACTTGACTGAAAAATGAAAAGCAAACATTATTTATTTATTTCACTTATATCCCATCTTTCTCCCAAAATGGGATCCAAGGCGGCTTACAATAATTTAAAAATATCTATCCCAAAAATTAATTTGCTTAAGTTAAGAAGAAATTAAACATCAACATAATTAAAAACAAGATTAAAATAGCTAACCACTTAAAACGTATTTAAAACACAGTTTTGATAAAGGATTAGATTTGTCCGCATCTGTCTGAAAACCAAATGCACTTTTTACCCACTTTCTCACATTAGTAATGTGCTTTTAACAGTTGGTTGTGCTCTGTGTATGAAAATCAATTGCACATTTGTGTGCTTTTCCAGGATGCGGACGCTTTAATCATTTCTGGGATGGAAGCACATAGGTCCCTGTGTGATAAACTCCTGTCTGTGTGTGTGTGTGTAGCAATAGCAAGTACGTTTCTGTACTGCTTATCAGTGAACTAGCACTCTCTAAGCAGTTTACAACGTGTAAGCCAGTTGCCCCCAACAAGCTGGGTACTCATTTTAAGAATGAAAGAAAGACAAGAAAGACCAGCGCTGGGAACCATAATTCAAAAATTGTGAAGGTTACCAGGTTAGAGAAGGCTGATCTTCATTGACTGGCAGTGAATCTCCAGGATTTAAAAAATTTTCAGTGACTTCTACAACTGTACCCCATCCCATCCCTATAAAGTTAAGTGCTCAAGTTTCAGTTAGGCTGTAGAGAGTAAATTGTAAACATATCTACAGTTATTGTTTTTCATTTTTATCTGTTTATCTGTTATTTTCTGAATTTCTATATCATCCACATCTACACAGCACTCTAGGTAGTTTGGGTCATGGAAAGATGGGTGCATAGTTAAGCAGAGTTCAGAAAGTGCAAAAGTTTGTCTTAGGGATGGAATTCCCTAGGCTAGAAACTGATCATAATTGGAATCAATTTCACTAATCCATTGGACTTTGGCTCCATTGTAGAGACAGGATTCTCTCCTGTACCTAATGACTGCACCTGAACATATATGAAGTTAAAGTTATTATTAATTACATTTATAGCCAGCCCTGTCTCCAGTACACTACTTGCTCTAGATAAGTTGAAAGTAAACAGCCTAACTCTTGCATATTGTTTACTCTGGATGTTCACCTCATTTGCTGAGACATGTGGTAATTCCTTTGGAGGTAGAACAGAGAGGGAACCAGGTCTTCCTGGTCTGATTCCTATTAGACCTGCCTTTGTAGAGCTGAGTAGCCCAGGGACCACGTTCCCAGTAGACGACACAACCAGTTAGCGTATCAGGCCGACTCACTGTGTAAGTAACGGTTCAAGTGGCTCCCCTTCCCTTTTTGCCCCTGTAGGGCCCCCCAGAAAAGGACCACAATACATGGCAATATTGTGAACAGCTTCTACCCAAAGGACACAGCAATTCAGTGCTCCCATTTGCACCAAATATATGAGAAAAAACAATGGAACAACTAGGTTTCCAGAGCAGTCCCTACTCGTGTGACCATACTTTTAACTCCTGATGGTGGTCAGTAGATCTGTAGTCAGACACAACACTGTGAGACAGTTACCTTTCTTAAATATGTAAAATGTGATCATGGTCTTTTTGGCAAATGTTTTTTAAGTGATAGTACGTAGAGAGGTCTTGTAGCACCTTTGAGACTAACTGAAAGAAAGAAATTGGCAGCATGAGCTTTCATAGACTTCAGTTACTTCCTCAAATGTATCTGAGTAAGTAGACTGAAGTCTAAAAAAGCTCATGCTGCCAATTTCTTTCTTTCAGTTAGTCTCAAAGGTGCTACAAGTTATCTCTACGTACTGATTCTACAGACTAACATGACTATATCTTTGAATTTTAAGTCATAGTAAGCCAACATGTGAATACATAAATTATTGTAAAGGAATGCTTTTTTCAAATGTTCAGCAGAATATATTTGTTTCCATCAGTTACAACCTTTGTGGGGAAAAGCCCTCTAATAAATGTGACTTAAAAACAACTGGGTACTAAAGTCTAATCTACATATCTATCTACATTTTATATATAATATAATGCATATATCCAGTCATAATCCATTAAATCACAACTTTTCTTTAGGCTATTTTATGCCAGTTGTTCTACAAGCGTAGCTATGATATACTAAGGATTATAAATAGCAAGTTTCTTGATATTTTAAAGCAATTGCTCCATTTTTTTCTGTGTTCTTTTTGTTGTCACTATTTTAAACTTTATTTCAACACAAAATAAATTCCATTAAAAGAACAACAATTCCCCAGGGAAGGGGAAAAGTCAGAACAATGGACCAGTTGCATTTATGGGATTCAGACAACTTATGCAGCTGCATAAATTAAACAACAGCCTTTGTCCGATACCTGGGTAAAGAAAGTGGCCAATGTCTTATAGTTTTATGGGCAAATTTCACAGTGTTCTGATTACAAGATTTTTTTTTCAATTGGAAAAAAGTATCATTTTGGAAAAATATTAATTGAAGAATGAATGCTAGAGATGATCTCAAGATTATATGAAGCATAAGAAATAAACATGAAATATGAATAATATTAGCTTAAGATGTGGTGCTGGAGAAGACTGCTGAGAATATTGTAGGCCAACCAAAAAAGACAAACAATGAGCCTTTGAACAGATCACACCTGAACTGTTCCTTGAAGCCATAATGATCAAACTGAGCCTGTTGTACTTTGGGTACATGATGAGAAAGCATGTCTCATTAGAAAAGGCAATAATGCTAGTAAAGGTAGAAGGTAGTAGAAAGAGAGAAAGACCACATGCAAGATGACTAGACTCAATTAGGGAGGTTAGGTCTACAAGACCTAAGCAGAGCAGTGGAAGGAAAGGGGAGCTTGAAGAGGCCTCATCTACAGGTTTGCCATGTGTCAGGGCTGACTCGAGGGCAGTTAATAACAACAAATGGATAGACAATAAAGTAGCTAATTTATTCTTAGTTTCTTCTACCAGTAAATTAATTTACCTGAGGACTAAAAAGTCTCTAGAAGGATGTGGAGCCATACTATTCAAAACATATTGATAGATCTCAGTCTGTTTATCCAAGGTTTCAATGACCTTCCATTGCAAGAAATCCTCATCCCAAAGGTGGCGTTCTCTCAGCACACGATTCAGGACAACTGAAGGAGGAGCTTCAACTTCTACAGATGCCTTCCATAGCCTTAGTGGATTTCCATCTCCAACCTGAATTCAGAGAGTTGGAGAGAGACAGGAGAGAGGGACAATGTGTAAATGAAATATAAGCTTGGATTTAAAGAAGCCTGTCTATGTGCCTATATTACTTCTATGTGATCCCAAGATATATATTTCCCAGTTCATTTTCAGTATTCCATGTTATGCAGGATGCCACTTTAGAAGACTATAACTTTCAGTATTTACAAACACATTTTGGGACACATGAAAAAGAAAAAAAGAAGGCTCCTAAAAATCCCAGTACATGTTGATTATGAAATTTCATTTACTCCTATAAATTAAAACAAGAACATCATGATAATATAAACAATTTATTGTCGTATTTAAATATCTATGGGATGGAAAGATAATCAAGGGCATCCCAGCCCATAAATTAACTCTTGGAAAACAACAGTTTTTAAAAACAATTAGGTATTAGTAATGTACAATATCAAACAAAAATGTTTAACATCAGGCATTGGCTGTCTCTAATTTAGTAAAGGTAAAGGTATTCCCTGTTGTCAAGGTTGTCAAGTCATGTCCAACTGTAGGGGGCAGTGCTCATCTCCATTACTAAGCCAAAGAGCCAGTGTTGTTGAGACTACTCTGTGATCATGCGGCCAGCATGACTGCACAGAACGCTGTTACCTTCCCACTGAAGTGGTACCTATTTATGTACTTGCATATGCATGCTTTCGAACTGCTAGTCTGGCAGAAGCTGGGACTAGTGACAGGAGCTCACCTCATCATGCGGCATCTGGGCCTTGAACTGCCAACCTGCCAAACTTGCAATCAACAGAGTCAGTGTCTTAACCACTTGAGCCACTGCATCACCCTCTAATTTGAAAGGGACAATTTAATAAATATGATTTATTTTATGTTTAAATATAAATTATGTTTCTCCAGTTTTTTAAAATTAACATATATTCCTTTTAAAAATCCTTGGTTATATCTTCTCAGCTTTTTTAAAATCATGGAATAGATTCAGTCTCATTCATATTTAGAGTAGATCCACTGAAGTCAGAACTCAAATCCCATTTACATATTTTAAATATGTCAATGTCTGGAATAATGAAGTTTAATAAAGCTGACAAAGGGATGCACATTTTCTGACTACAGAAATTACCTTTTTGTAGGAGAGGTCTGCATTTTCTATGTTTGAACAAGTGACCCATCCTTTGAATTTGTCCTTAGCCTCTTTACAGAGGTTCAGTATGAGACATTCCAGATAGGTTTGAAAACTTCCACTTTCTTCATCCATTTGTTTGCCTAGTTCCTCCAGAGTTGGAGGATGTACTTCAGCTTCAATATAGGAGTTCCGAGACTGCGTTACCATCTCATGGGGGATCTGCTCCAAAGAATGAGGTGTGGAGAAAGCTTCATATTAAAGGATGCATTTGGTATTTTGTTATTGAGCCAAATTATTTCATGGAAATTCAACAAGAATTCATCATCATCATCATCATCATCATCATCATCATCATCAATTTTATTTACATCTCACCTTTCCCCCATGACTGGGACTCAAGATGACTTACTCATTCAAAAGATTACAATGAAAAACATACAAAAAGTCAACATTAAAACCAAAATTAAACTGTAACCATATACTCTAAAAAGATTTTAAAGTTACACAATATAATTTAAAACACTCACTGCCCTTTCTTTAAAGTCTGCCTGAATAAAATAGTATTTGCTGGTGACAAGCCTGATGAGGGAGGGAATGTTAAAGTTTAGGGGAATCACTGAGAATTGCCACTCTAGTGTTCCCACCAACTGTATCTGTGAAGGTGGTGAGACTGAGAAGAAGGCCTTGCCTGTGGATTTCAGGGCCCAGGCAGGCTCATATGGGATCTGGCAGATAATCTGGACCTAAGATGTATAGTGCTCTATAGGTCATAGGAGAGAGAGAGAGAGTACTATAAAGAATGTACATAAGCAGGAAACAAAAAGTAGACAAGCTCCCTGTGCTTTTGGATGGTCAATTTTTTTTATTCCTTTTAAAAGGTGTTGTTGTATGTCTTCAAGTTGACTGTCACTTAAGACAACCCTATCATAGGGTTTTCTTGCCAAGAATTATTCAAATAAAGTTTGTCATTGGCTTCCTAAGAGGCTGAGAGAAGGTAATTTACCCATGTTCACTCAGTTGGTTTTCATGGCTGAGTGGGGATTTAAACCTTGGTTTCCCAGAAGCATAGTCCAACACTAAAACCATGACACCATGCAGGCTCTCTAATAATAATAAAATTAATAACTAAATTCTACAAAAATGGAATGTGAAATGAAGTTCAACATTATCCTGACTAGGATAGCTAGTTTTTCTCACACAGTGCTAAACAGGCTTCCATATTCACAGATAAGGCTCCCTTCATTCACAGATAAGTGAGATCAAGGGGAGGATACTACTGGAGGAAGGAATGCGGAAGCAGTTTTCCTACCAATTTTACCCTCTGTAGTCCTATTTCAGGGGATCTTTTGCCTTCTAGAGCAGATTTCTATCAGACACAAGGAGTTGCAGAGAGAAGGCTAAAGTTGCCTTCTTCCAATTCTTGCTGGGGAGAGTCCCAAATGAAATGTTATTCTGTGGACTCTTGTCAGCGGGAGCAAACTCAGGAACTGAGCTAAGGTCCTGCTAACTAGACTGTTCTTCTTATGCAAATAATTCCATCTTTAAAATAATATATATATATATTTTAAAAAAATCTGTCCTAGAATAACTCAGGCGGATGCAGACGGGCGTCCCTGGGCTGCCCCGGGAAATGCAGGATCGGTGCCGAGGCTGCCGGAAGCATCAGCCCCAATCCTCCCTTTTGCTAGTCCGGAAAAGAACTCCAAAATGCTGCTCCTTTCAGAGTCGGCAAAATGGCACCCTAAGAGCTGCCGTGCGGCTCTTTGGTGCCCCTTCCGGTGCAGCGCGTCAAAAGGCTGAGCCAGAAGGATGTCCTGATGGCACGCACCATGCATAACGGTGTGTGGCGCCAGGACATCTTTGGGGAGGGGCTGAGGCGGCTGGTGTGTGGCTGCCCCTCCCCATCGCTGCCTCCAGGACGGCCCAAAGGGCCCGTCTATAGAGGCCCTCAGTTACACTCCACGGCATGCCTCTCAAAAAAACCTCTGTTATCAAGCACATCCTTGGTTTGACCCCAAGCAGCCATTTGATCCATCATCATTCTAATTCTTATCTATATTCCTTTACCTGTATATTTAGCCCTATATAGGTGTCCCTCTGAACATGTCAGAGCTCACAGCCTGTATGATGATGGTCCATGCATGCTGCTAATGTCCCCTGTGTTTGTATATGTCAGTCCCTGCTTCTTCTGTCCCTAAAGTTGTTTGTTAAGCAGCAAGTAGTGTTCCACTTCCATTTGTCTGAGCAGAAGTGGAACACTTGACACAATCAGAGATGTTTAAAAAGCACAGAGTGTTCTATTTATACTCAAGCAGACCTTGTCACTCAACATGGAAAGGCTGAGGATTGAGGGCAACTAGCATGCACAGATCCCAGGTTTACACAGGTCCCTTTGAGTGATTTGAGAAGAATGCTTGTGTGGGGGTGAAGTCCATCTGTGATGCCCAAGAAATTAGCATTGAAGAAGACAACTGCCCTTTGCCCCATTCTCATAGATCTCTACAAGGAAAACATCTATGGAGGCATTTCTTTTAGCTTTGTTAAGAAAAGGTTAATACAGAGTATGCAGTGAGAATGGCTCACTGTTAGAGAGGCAGTTAATGGGACAGAAACAGAAGGAAGGAGAGGGGGAAAAAAACCTGACAGGACACCAAGCATGTCTGACTTTTTTCTTCATTCATGGTTCAGTGTATGTGTATGCTGAGCAAAAATAGAACTGCAATATTAGAGGGGACAGGTTTTAACCCTTCCCTCTATCATGCTGCCTAAAAATACCTCCATGAAGTTGCTACTAATGGCTTCTATTAAAGCTACCTTTGTGCCAATGCAAATTTCCTTGGGGCTAATAGCAATTTAGGAATGGCAATTTTCAGGATTTGTGGGCCAGGGAAAATATTTGACCTGTCTCCACATATGTCAAACTCCTCAATGCCCCAATTTCTATTATTAATGGGGAAAAACACAACCCCATTAAATATATTTGCTCATTTACAGGGCAATCCTATCTGATTTGATGATCTCATGTTAGCAGGGTGGCAATAAGGGAGAACTTGGTTTTCTCCACACCTTCTTGTACGCAATGACAGCAAAATTACTTATATTAGCTTCAGGGCTGTTGTAAATTCCATCCTGTATAGTGGGTATGGTTTGAGAGAATTTATTTTTAAAAAAATCACAATAGCAAGCAATAGCAAGTACATCTCTATACTTAAGCACTCCCTAAGAAGTTTACAATGTGTAAGCCAATTGCCCCCAACAAGCTGGGTACTCATTTTAGCGACCTTGTAAGGATTCAAGGCTGAGTTGACCTTGAACCCTTGGCTGGTACTGAACTCACAACATTGTGGTTTATAAGTGAGGACCTTTGCAGACAGCCAGAAATAGTGCACATTAAATTGAGGCACTGCCCTGGCTCAGTGCTAGGGAGTCATGGGAATTGTATTTTTTTCTGGGACATTGAGCCTTCTCTGTCAGAGAGCTCTGGTGCCACAATAAATTACAGTTCCCATGATTCCCTAGCACTGAGCCAGGGCAGTGCCTCAATTTAATGTGCACTATTTCTGGCAGTCTGCAAAGGCCCTGAGTGGCTGCAGCACAGGCATTTAACCACTGCGACACCAGGGTTCACAAGATAACAGTTAAGTCCTATGTCACAAAACTCTGAAGAAATATTTCACTTCAAAATACACCAAGTATTTCTTAAAAAATGATTATATAAGTTTCTTTTACCACTGACCTATTTATCCTCCCCTTAGTTTTACTTCCAGGTTGTTGGAATAGTAACAAGCTCTACACCTGAGCCATTATACGGTTAATGACCATTACAGGTTTAATGGAGAACTACTGAGAACATAGATGATCTCCAGCTGTATATGCATAGCTCTAATCAACCTTAGAGTAGTGAGAGCTCTCTCTCTCCCTCTTTTGTTCACTCTGTTCTCAGCCTTCTTTTCTGTGCTTGTATTATATAGTTCATATTAGTATTATTTGCTATTTGTGATTATGCTTGCCATTACTACTATTGTTTACTTTGTATCTATTTATATATAGTTTTGTATGATTCTGTTACATATATTGATTATTACCCTTTTAAACATTTCTAGATAAAGTTTTATTTATAGTACCTTAGGGGGGATGCAGATGGGTGGCCGTGGGCCGCCCTGAGAAGCAATGGATTGGGGCCGAGGCTGCCCCATGCCTCAGCCCCAATCCACTCTTCTGCTGGCCCGGGAAGGAGTGCTAAAATAGCGCTCCTTACTCAAGGTGCGGAAAGGGCACTGTAAGAAGCGGTGCGCGTCTCTACCACGTCTCTTCCATCACAGTGTGTCTGGATGCTGCAACGGAAGGATGTCACTGGAGCGCTCGCCATGAGCAATGGCAGGTGCTCCGATGATGTCCTCAGGAAAGGGTTGTGGCAGCTGGTGTCCAGCTGCTCCTCCCCTTCCCTGCCTCCAAGACAGCGCAAAGTGCCGTCTGTAGAGAGGCCCTTAGTCTCATTTCATCTCTTTTCAAATCCATTGTCCCAACACAGATTTGGTCAGGATTTTATTTAAAAATAAACTGTGAAAAAGAACTCAAAATCATATTGTAAAATTGAGGTATTAAACAATTGGAATCCTTGGGATATATCAAAACATAAGTCAATGTATTTAAATAGAATAAATAAAGGCTGGGAGGAAATGGCATCAGGAGCTTCCACTAGAACAGCTTAATAGATATCCCAATTCAGAAACTATTATTTCAAGGCCAAAGTGTGAAAAGCTATATAGGCTAAATGCTTCAAAGTATGCTCCCTTATGAATATCACGCTCATGAATAATGCTATCTGAATCTTTCACTCACCTCAAAAAGTTTATCACATTCTGTTATCATGTGTGCAAGTCCCTGAGTAGCTGCCAGGTTTTCACTGAGATCTTTCTGATCTGGCTTCCCAGATGCATATTTCTTCTGTATTACTCTGAAAATGAATTCAGCAGCTCAAGTGAGATAAAGGAGCAATTTTTTTTTACATGAAAGTAAAAACTGTGACACATCTCCTTTTGGTACCAAACCAGAGACAGTTCTTTATAACTCTACTTTTATCACACCACAGAGTTGAGGAAAGACTCTTTCTTTACTTCTGTGGAAGGAAGGATACTTTAAGTTTTCTTAAGGAGTAAAGTAAAATGTCAAGCTGATTATTGGAGATTGGAATGCAAAAGTTGGAAGCAAAGAAGAATCAAAAACAGTAGGCAGATTTGGACTAGGTAAAAGAAATGAAGCAAGTGAGCGTGTGATAGATTTTCGTGAAGCCAACAACCTATTCATTGCTAACACATTTTTCATACAACCAGAAAGAAGGCTATACACATGGACATCACCAGATGGTCAACACAAAAACCAAACAGATTACATAATTGGAAGTAAGAGATGGCGAAGCTCCATACTGGTAGCCAAGATTAGACCAGGCACTGATCATGAACTACTCATATAAAAAATAAAAGTAAGACTCAAGAAGAAAACAAAACCAGTGATTATACCAAAATATGATCTGAATAATATTACAACAGAATTTATTGACAACATAAGAAACAGATTTGCGTTACTAAGCATAATATATCGAGAACTAGAGGAACTATGGTCTGAAGCCAGGGACATAATAAAAGAAGAATGCAGACAGACACTTTCAAGAGTCAAAAAGAAAGAGATGAAACCATGGATGACAGATAAAACTCTACAAGCAATAAAGGAAAGAAGGGAAGAAAAACAAAGAAGGGGATAGTAACAAACTACGAACCATGAATACAACAGTACAACAGCTAGTGCAAAAAGATAAAGAAAACTACTACAATGAACAGTGCAGAGAAATAGAAAACAACAAAAAGAGACTTATTCCACAAGATTCGGGAAATCAAAGGAGAATTCAAACCAAGGACTGGGACACTCTATGACAATAAAAATAACACGATTCAAAGCCAGGAAGGAATAAAAAGACGTTGTATGCAATACACAAAAGAGCTATATAAAAGAGATGACATGAAAATGAAGGACATGGGATGAAGGACACATAGGATGAAGAGTCATATGAAGATGAACCCCAAATTCTAAAAAGTGCTGCAATAAGAGAAATGGCAAAAAAACCAACCCCAAATCACCAGGAACAGATGATATTCCAATTGAACTGCTGCCATCCACATTGACAGAGTCAACTCTAGTGCTAACTAATTTATGTCAACAGATATGGAAAACAAAATGATGGCTAACAGATTGGAAACGATCAATATACATCCCCATCCACAAAAAAGGAGACACAAAGGACTGAAGGAAGTATAGGACCATAGCACTAATCTCCCATGCAAGCAAAATTATGCTCAAAATTCTGCAATATAGACTCCAACCATACACGGCGAAAGAAATCCCAGAGGTACAAGCAGGGTTCAGGTAAGGAATATGCACTAGGGACCACATTGCAAATATATGATGGCTAATGGAGCACAACAGGGAATTTCAAAAGAAAATAAGTCTGTGCTTTATAGACTATAGCAAAGCCTCCGACTGCATAGATCATGAAAGGCTATGTAACGCCCTTAAAGACATGGGAGTGCCAACACATCTGATAGTCCTGATAAGGAATCTGTATTCAGGACACGAGGCAACTGTCAGGACAGAACATGGAAAAACAGAATGATTCCCAGTTGGCAAAGGGGTCAGGCAAGGCTACATTTTATTCACCCTACCTGTTCAATTTATATGCAGAACATATACCTGGGATCAAACATTGATAGAAATGGGGACTGCAGTCAGGAAATCATAAGAAGATTAAGAATGGGAAGAGTGGCTATGAAAGAACTAGAAAAGATTCTAAAATGCAAGGATATACAACTAAACACAAAAGTGAGAATCGTGCAAGCCATTATATTCCCTATTACCATGTATGGATGCTGGACAGTGAAGAAAGTGGATAGGAAGAAAATCAATGCATTTAAGATGTGGCACTGGAGAAGAATGCTGAGGATCCCATGGATTGCCAAAAAGACAAATGAATGGGTCCTGGAGCAGATCAAGCCAGAGATCTCTCTGGAAGCCAATATGACAAAATTGAGGCTGTCGTACTTCGGGCACATCATGAAAAGGGAGAACTCACTGGAACAAACAATAATGCTAGGAAAAGTGGAGGGAAGTAGAAAGAGAGGAAGGCCACATGCTAGATGGATGGACTCTATTAAGGAGAACATGGGTATGAGTTTACAGGACCTAAGCAGAGCAGTGGAGGACATGGAGTCTTGGAAATGTCTCATCCACAGGATCACCATGGGTCGTGATCGACTTGAGGACAGTTAACAACAAAGTAAAAGCAACAGAGTAAAAGTTAAAGAGTATTTACTGGGTATATATGTGGCCCACATGAAGGAAGATGACTGGTTAAATTCCTCCAAGGAATGGTTTAACATTTCCAGAGAAATATTTAGTCACATTTCTGCTCACTACACAGGCCAAAGCAAAAACTACTAATTCCTGGAAAAGGTGGCACAGACTGAGAAGCCGATATGATAAAGCCAGCAATGTCTGAAAGAGAGTTTTTCCCATTTGACAACTGTTTGCTATGTTGCGTACAAAACAGATGTGGCTCCTAATCAATGGGTTAGGACACGGGTAGGCAACCTTTTTGAGTCGGGGGCCGGTCCCCCAAAGTCGTCCCTTCCGGCAGGCCGAGGGGGGGGAATGGCGGCAACCCCTGCTGCCACTGCCACTGCCGCCGCTGCGCGCGCTGCTGCCACCTGTTCTCCAAAATGGCAGCCGCGATGCATTTGCGCATGCGCAGGAGTACTTCGCAAGCGCAAACGAGTCACGGCCACCATTTTGGAGAACAAAATGGTGGCCGCCACTCGCAACCGCCATTTTGATTTCCAAAATGGCATCCGCGACTTGTTTGCGCATGCGCAGTACTCCTGCGCATGCGCAAATGCATTGCAGCCACCATTTTGGAAATAAAAATGGTGGCCGTGGCCGCATGGCGACCAAAATGCACGGCGGCGGCAGTGGTCCACCTGGGCCAGTAAGTGCGGGGCCCTGGGTCGGAACCGGCCCGCAGGCCGTAGGTTGCCAGCCCCTTGGTTAGGAAGTAGGAGAATTATAGCTTGAGATTTAACAAAATCACTATACAAAAAATTATCTTATTTGTTTATTTAAACCATGGGTCCTCAAACTTTTTGAGCCAGGGGCTGGTTCACCATCCCTCCAAACACTGGAGGGCTGGAGTAAAAAATAAAATCAAAATCAAAATAAAATTCCTATCCTCTGAGGCTGAGAGAGTGTGACTTGGCCAAAGTTACCCAATTCTAGGAAAGAGGGGGATTTATTGGCAGGACGCTTCAGAGGGGCTTTCCCTCTGCCATCCCCCGAGGCTGAGACAGTGTGACTTGGCCAAGGTTATCAAATTATGGGCAGAGAACAATGGCAGAGGCCTTCAAGAGCCTGACACACACACCCCCAGAAGCCCCACCAGACCCACATGAAGGCGTCCGTCAGGTCACTGGCTCGGTCCATGATGGCCAGCTTCTTCCCTCTCCTTTTGGGGGTGGAAAAGCCAAGGATCGATCCCCTTTAAACCGAAGTCAGTGTTCTTTTCTGGGTTGCTACTGCCATGGGGCAGCCCAGGAAAGAGCCCTGGTTTTGGTTTAAGGAGCGCTTTTCCAATCCCATAAGGAGGGACTCTTGCAGCCTCTGCTTTTGGGGGTGGATCGATCCCCTTTAAACCCAAGTCAAAGCTCTCTTCTGGGTTGTCCCTGCCTTCAGGCAGCCCAGGAAAGAGACCTGACTTTGGTTTAAAGGCCGTTTTTCCACCCCCAAAAGGAAGGACTCTTGCAGTGGTGCACGAGGGAGAAGGGGAGAGGCAGGGAGAAGGGGAGAAGAGGGAAAATGGCAGCAGGAAAGGAAAGTGGAGGCCCATCCCCCCCCCCACAAAAAACAAAAACCCAGGTGGACCACGGCGGCAAAAAAACCCCCAACCCCCCCCCCCAAACAAACCACCAGGTGGACCACGGGCCGGATAAAAGGCCTCGGTGGGCCAGGTCCGGCCTGCGGCCCGTAGTTTGAAGACCCCTGATTTAAACTGTATCCCACCCTTCCTTCAAGTAGTTCAGGGAGACACACAACTTATTATCCTCCCTGCATTGCTTCTTGCTTTGAAACAAGAAATAGATTAAGCTGAAAAATACACTTCCATGGTCTCACAGACCAAAATCCAGTGCTCTGATATGTATGTTACAATGGCTGTGATGATACAGCCAGAATTTAGGCATTACTGATTTGGAGAGATTGTTCCCCTGTACCTCTTATGCCTCTTTAAATAAAATTTAGGTGAAGTCTGGTATTATATTGCATTATCACCAAAAACATTTAGATGCAGGTGAGAAAAACGTGGCCCTCCAGATATTGTTGTATGCAGGTCTCATCATCCCAGGCCACTGGTCAGGCTGGCTGGGACTGATGGGAGTTGGAGTGCCACAAGACTCCAGAGGTTGATGAACTGCTGGAGTGCACAATTCCATCTCCCACCATTTAGTGAAAAGATAAACCACAAGTAATTTTAACCCAAGCCAGAATAGGAAAGACCAGAGCATGAGAAATTACTTCTAAAACAAATTAGTTTCTGTTTCAGGTACCAAGAGAAAGCAATGAGTTATAGTTATATTTACATTTTTAAAATAACTATTTTAGGATAGTATTTTTTTTAAAAAACAAACAAACAAACCTGGATATAGTAGAAAAATACATGATGTGAGCCCAAATTTAAACCATTTAGTGAGGTCATATCCCCATAATCAAAAATGCAACTAAAAATCTTAAAGTTCTTCTGCAAAACTAGTGACGCTACCTCTTACCAAATTACAGTTGTAATGTAACTTAATTGTGCCTTGTCTAGGGGAAAAGAAACTAATTGCAAGTGATTCATTGTAACAAGTTACTTCCAAGCAGTGAGAATGGGAAAGGAAACAAGCAAGCAGCTCCTTACCGTGGTGAGCTGTCTTTCTTTATTATGTTGAGGTGAAACAGAGAAGGGGCCAGGCACACAGCTATGTTCATGGGAGTCATTTGATTTTCTTCTACAGAGGTGACATCATTCAGGAAACACAACAGAGTCTGTAAAACCTCTCTGTTTTCATCTGACATCAACATTATGGCTGCTTGAACTGCCTGGACTCGCTGTTCTTTGGGAACGTCTGAAAAATAAAAGGAGACATTTAATAACATCTGATCAAAAATGAGAACAAGGTTTTTGGATTGTGTTATCCAATCCTTAAACTCCAGATTATGTCTGGGAGAGCTCTATACCTTTCAAACACAGAAGCATCAGTTTTCCTTAGTCACACATCTTGTGAGCTTTCTGTGCTTTGTTATTCATGCTCTGTGGATTAGAAAGTACAAGGGCCTGCTTGGCCAGGTAAGCAACCATAGACTGTGTGTACAAAGATCTCTTTGCCATTAAACTACAGATTGTGTGCATCATCTGTCATGGTAAATGGAAAGTAGGATTAATTCTCTAGTTTGACTAGAACCAGTTTAACTATTACATATCTGAGCTTCAGCTCACTAGTGGCCCATGATCCAATCAGGAGGTGATGATTGGGACCATTTTAGGACTATTGTCCCTGGCTCAGATCATCTAGCATTGCCTTTGTCTGGTATTATAGTCTATTTGCTTGTTCAGACTTCAGTTTTCAGCTCAAACCACCTGGAAATCACAATCAAAATTTTGGGTAGGAATTGCTCAAGTCTGTAGATCATCCAGTTATTCTTTAAAAATATTTTTTTTGGTAATGTGGATAGGGCTTAAAATATATATATATATATTTCTGAATTAACAGTGGATAAGATCACAAATATCATTGCACTATGAATTTCACATTTTGAATGGTACTTCCTGGTTCAAAAATGACATGGAGATATATACTAGCAGCAGTTCTGTACAAAAGATCCATATGTGAAGTCAAAGGCTTTCACGGCTGGCATCCATAGGTTTTTGTGGGTTTTTCGGGCTGTGAGACCATCTTCTAGAAGAGTGTATTCCTGTTGTTTCACCTGCATCTGTGGCTGGCATCTTCAGAGAATGGTGGCATGGAGGTGTGTGGGTTTTATATATATATATACTCAACCAAAGGTTACACAGTATATATACCCTACACATCTCATGCCACCAGTCTCTGAAGATGTCAGCCACAGATGCAGGAATACATTCTTCTAGAACATGGCCTCACAGCCTGAAAAACCCACAAAAAACATGAAAAACTTATACATTAGGCACATATTCCCTTAACAGTTTCCCTGTACAGAAATAATTGAGTATGAAAATAACTGTGAATTTTCATGAATTTTTAAAAATCTGTATGAAAAAAACAACACACTCCCACACAAGACTTATGTGGGAACCGGTTGGATGACTGAATACATTCCAAAATTTAATCAGATCAGCAACAGATTGATTCACCCATACCTAATTAGGCATGTAAATGCTGCATATAAATAACTGCAGTGTCTATAATACTCTGTGTGTGTGTGTGTGTGTGTGTGTGTGTGTGTGTAAATGAATGAATAAAATAGACCTGGTCAAGTCCCTACTGCTATCATACTTGTTGTTACTGTTATCATCATCACTGTAAATATTATTAGTAACATAAATATTTATTTTTATCTAGCCTCACCATCAAGGTGGAGAACAACATAAAATCACAAAAAAGAATCTCAGAAAAATAACA
The DNA here is from genome assembly GCA_026167975.1 of Phrynosoma blainvillii. Taxonomy (NCBI): domain Eukaryota; kingdom Metazoa; phylum Chordata; class Lepidosauria; order Squamata; family Phrynosomatidae; genus Phrynosoma; species Phrynosoma blainvillii. Next base: position 315,522,735 of record JANUYF010000003.1, on the reverse strand, counting down.
ACAAACTACAATATGAAGTCCAACCCCACCCACCCCAACAAAATAGACAGAAATATAATACAAATATACCTCCAGGGAGAACACAAAGGCTTTTATAAGCCTGCATAATTCCTGCAGAGTTCATCTGGATAGCTTTATTGCTGTAGTTAAATCTTTGGGAAGTGGTGAAGTTGTGCAATGGGCAGGGCCTTAATTTCTTTTTGAAAGTGCAATGCCATAATATCACATGCTCTTCTCTAACATTTTTATTCACTACTGGCTGGTGGGAAAAGTTCAAACAACAACAAAAAATAGGGAAGTCTGGGGAATGCCTATACTTCTTTATAGAGTCATGGAAATGTTTGATGCATATTTAAGGTGATCCTTAAGTATTGATTACTGAAATTCCTTCAAATGCTACAGTTTGTTTACTCAGATTGAATTCAAGGTTCCTCTGTATAAATTGTGTGGTTTTACATAGTGTAATGGGTATCACATTTGCCTAACATGAAAAAGATCCTTGGTTCAAAACTGGGAGGAAACATGCAGTTTTTACTTCAAATTACTTGTAGAGTGTTGTGTAGTGGTTTCTGTATTAGACTAGAACTCCTCACTTGGACACAGAAACCCACTGAGTGACCTTGAGCAAATCACTCTCTCTCAGCCCCAGAGGAAAGCAAAAGCAGACCCCCTCTGAACAAATCTTACCAAGAAAGCATGGAATAGGTTCACTTTAGGGTCACTATAAGCTGGAAATGACTCAAAGCCACACTACAACCGCATAATCATTAATTCAAGGAAAGAGGAAGAGAAACATCATTATAATACATATTTTATATGTGAATAAACCATCCTCCTCCTCACCACTGCCACCACTACCATTGTCATACTTTCCCATTCATGCTTACATTTTTTACTCTCAGATCAGAATCAAGGCTTTTACATGTTTGACAGTACTCCAAAAGTGCTAGGGGAAGGGGCTGTTTTTCTTCTCAGTCTTACTAATATGCACTGAGAAATATTAATTCACAGCCATAATCCTTGGCTGGAATCCTGCTGATACCTTGTGCTGGCATAACGGTCTGTAAAACTGGCATAAAGCATTTTTTAAAATGCTGAATAGCAGTGATGAGGGGACAGCAGAGTAACTTATCTCTATTACCAGAGAAAATGTTCCTGCTGGGCACCTCAGAAGCTGGCACAATTGGAGCTGGCAAACAGCATTTGCTGCCATTGTTGTTCCAGTGACTGTGGCCATTTTAGCTCCGCAGTCATCCTGCCGCCTCCTATGCTGATGTAGTTTTGTGTGCCAACAGAGCTACAGTCCTTCAGTTCTAAGGCCCGATACTGCACACAATATCCTTATTTTCTGCTAGTGGATACAACCTTGGTACTTACATTGATAGATGTGGAGAAAAGTTTCTCCTAGCTTGCTAGTGAGAAGAGGCTCAGGGAGGTCTCTGAAAAACTGTTTCACCATGTCAGCCACATCATATGCGGACTGGTCTTCATAGCTGACATTTTCAGTTGAGCTTTCATTCATTTGACGCAGGGCCTGTATTCGAGATTTGACACCTGACTTCCGGAAAAGTCCCACCTAAAACATATACCACAGAAAGTTAACTCAGTAGCCATTTGTCATGATCATGGGAGAAAAAAATAATTTTATCCAAGTATTATTTTTTTTTTAAAAAAATCCTTGACCTATAAGTAAACCATAAGTAACAAAAGATCAGCAATCCATTATATTTATTTGTATATTTATTTATTATTCACCACATTTATATCCCACATTTCCTTTATTGAGTTCAAGGAGGTGTACATTTTGTTCCTCCTCTCCACTTTGTGTGTGTGTGTGTTGTGTGCTTTCGACTCATTTCCGACTTATGACAACCCTAAGGTGAACCTATCACAGGGTTTTTTGGGTAAGATTTCTTCAGAGGAAGTTTGCCATGGCCTCCCTCTGTGGCTGAGAGTGTGTGATTTGCCCAAGATCACCCAGTGGGTTTTCATGGCTGAGCTGGGATTCAAACCCTGCTCTCCAGAGTCATAGTCCAATGCTCAAACCACTACGAATGCTGGCTTCTCTCCACTTTACCCTTCCAAAAACCCTGTGAGGTAGGTAAGCCTGAGAGAGAGAGAGACTTGCTTTCTTTGTTGGAAAGACTGTGAGTTGTTGGTGGATCACACAAAAGTTCTACATGGAGTGATTAAGCTGTAGTCGCTTGTTTACACATGTAAGCTAGTACCTGATGCTATACAGCACAAGTGGTAAACATGTAGACTTACATTTACTGACTTTCTGAAAACAAATATTCCAATAAAGCTGAACATCTGGCCCAGAAGTGCCTTCAAAGCACTCCAAGGTAGAATTTGGCACACAGACCTTTCTTTCGCAGTGGCTTAAGGCAGTTGACCATGGAGGATCAAATAATAATAATAATAATAATAATAATAATACAATTTTATTTCTATCCCGCCCCTCTGTGGTGCAATCGAGGTGGCATAAATTCAGCCTAGATAAGGAAGAAATTGAAATAGCCAAAGATTTCCTGTATCTTGGATCAGATACTGACCAGAATTGAAACTGCAGGCAAGAAATCAGAAGATGGCTAGGAATGGGAAAGGCAGTAATTAAAGAACTAAACAAGATCATAAAGTGTAAAGATATACAACTGAGCACTGAAGTTAGAATCATCCAAGTCATTGTATTCCCCATCACCATGTACAGAGGTGAGAGATGGACAATAAAGAAAGTGGATAGGAAGAAAATCAACTCATTTGATTTGTGGTGTTGGAGAAGAGTGCTGAGGATACTGTGGATGGCTAAAAAGACAGACAGATGGGTCCTAGGACACATCAAGCAAGAACTCTCCCTGGAAACCAAGATGACAAAACTGAGACTGTTGTACCTTGGCCACATTATGAGAAAGCATGACTCATTAGAAAAGGCAATAATATTAGGAAAGGTAGAAGGTAGTAGAAAGAGAGGCAGACTGCACACCAGATGGATGGACTCAGTCACAGACTTGAATCTGCAGGACCTAAGAAGAGCAGTGGAGGATAGGGGGTCTTGGAGATGTCTTATCCAAAGGGTCACCATGAGTCAGTGTTGATGTGAAGGTAGTTAACAACACCACCACTGTGGCAGTTAGCTGTATGAAATATTATTACTACCAAAGTAACGTATCAGTTGCCAAGCTGGATTTGAAGGACATGATTTTCAGACTAAACTATCAGCCTTCTAGAATTCCCCCCCCCCCCCTCATTTTTCTTGTTGCCTTTAGCTGGGAAAAGGATGTGGTAGAAAGATTAGTTACATAGGGATTCTGCAAGATATGTTTATCATGTGTTGTTTTACTGCAAGAAACTGATAATTCTTCAAATGAGCTGTCTGGTATTTTTGCACAGCACTGTGCTTTCATAACAATTCTTATAAATGGAATCCCCCTGAGGCCAATTCCTGCATACAAACCACACTTTTATTCCCTAGCGAAGTTCTGTTACACCACTTGGGATCTATTAGGGTTGGTTTTTTTCCTCATTTTGCAGTGGAAGGATGAGACCCACGAAAAGAAAAGAATGGGCACATTTCCATTTCAAATTACAATACAGTACTTAGTTTTTCTTTGCTTCTCCCATATGCTGTCTTGTTAAATTTGTCATAAGGCTGCTAGATGCAGATTTGAAGAAGGACCAAAAAGTCTGTATAGGAATAAAACTGTTCAGGGGAGGTCTTCTACTCCTGTATCCCCCAAAGAGCCCAATGAGGATTGAGCATTCTCAGTGACCACAGATGTTGACTGACTAATGCAGGGAAATAAACAAGACCCAAATTGGGGCTGAAAATAGAATGGAGTGACTGAAATTCTGCACTTAGTGCTTTTTTGCATGTCTTGTATGTTGTTATACTTAAGGTATTCCTCCTAAGTGCTACTGTGGTGTCACAATTATTTATTAATTTGTTCCAGGTGGTCAGAGAATTTTTTCCAATGGAAAAAATTTGGAACACTGAGAGCAAACAATTGACCCCTAGTGTCTTCTGGGTGACATTGTACAAGTCTGCACTGGAAATTTTCCTTCCACAATACTCCCAGCTCTACCTCTGGAGGGACCTGGTACTCTCAGAGCTAATTTGGCAGTGTATGCAGACTTATGGTGACTTATGGTGACCCCATGGATTTCATAGGGTGCTTTTTAAGGCAAGGATTACTCAGAGGTGGTTTTGCCAGCTTCTTCCTCTGAAATATAGCCCACAGCAACTACTATTCATTGGCCATCTTAGCCTTATTCAGGTATGCAAAGAAAAGGAAGAGAATATGCTAGTGCCACCACATCCATCCACCACAGTTCTAAATAAGGGAGCCTTTTTGTGTGTGCAGAGCTTCCGTAGAAAGCAGATTTCTGGTGTGAGGCTGATATACTCTTTCCCTCATGTCTTCTTTTAATTCCCTTTTGAGCACCTGATAAGAATTCTTCTTTTCCACCCGTCCACCCCCAACTGCAGAAATGATGATGGGAATTAAGTTGGGGCTGCATCCACACATTCATGCACCCAGACTTTCAGGTGAACACTTCTCTCCCTCCTCACATCTCAAAGCACATGGATTTAAACTTCATCAGTCTCCCTCATTGTGGGAGGCAAGCAATTTAAATAGGGATGATCCCATGTTGTAAAGTCTCCCCCCAGAAGGTGTCCGTCCCATTGCTCCTAATCAATATTCAAAGGGCAGTTTGCATACTGTTGGAAGACTGATTGAGAAGAAGGTGTTTGGAGATTTATTTATTTGACTACCTTTTTATTCCACCAAAAAAATAGTGCTCAACAAACAATTAAAACAAATTAAAAACAAGGCAGATTTTCTACCTATGCAGTGTCAAGGTTTATCTATGTATATGCATCTGAGATAGAAGAACCAGTGTGAACAAGGATTCAGGAAGACTAGGGTTCAAATCCCATGGAAACTGACTAGGCAAGTCACACACTCTCAGCCTCAGAGGAAGTCAGTGGTAAGCCTCTGTATAAATCTGGTAGGATAGGGTTACTGTAAGTCAGAGTTGAGTTTAAGTGACATAAAAACAACTGAAAGAGGTTCAGGGGCCAAATTTCCGCCATAGAATTCTCCAGGGATCATATATATTGCCCAAAATACCAAACAACAAAAACAAAACTCATAGTGGCTGGAAGCCTTAATTTTGAAAAAGGGCATTTTAAAAAGTTAAGCAGCATGTCCCCAACCCAATAATAATAATAATAATAATAATAATAAATAAATAAATTCAAAGGGTGAGTTACTGCTCCCAGAGGTTTATAGGAGAGGCAATTCATCTTTGCTTGGTCAGAAAAATAGTGTTTTGTATACTTTGGAGGGGTCAGGGTTGTAAACACAATCTTGTTGACTGTAGTTTTCATACCCCTGGCTTAATTTTCAACCACTGACCCTGATATAGTCCATTATTAAATAGACATCAAGGGTAATAACTGCTCCTTTGGTGTTAGTTCAGGGGGAGATAATGGTAAGAGATGAGGAGGATGTCCAATGTCCCACTGTGGTCATTGGGGAGCCACACATTCTTCCACCACCTTGACCCCTGAAAACAACAACAAAAACTTAAAAATTTCTCAAATGTTTTTCTCCAGTGTCCCACTAAGGGGCTTATGGGACACTTCTGCAACATTCTGACCTATCCTGGGTGATGAAAGGCCCCTTTTCTCCAAAAGGAAATGACCAGGAAGGACTGCATATATCTGTCTAAATCTAAAGGCACCAAATCCTGTCTGATTTTGGAAATTATGCAGGGCCAGCTCTGGTTAGTACTTGGATAGGGGATCACCAATGAATACCAAGTGCTATTGGTTATATTTCAGAGGAAGGAAGTGGCAAAACCACCTCTGAGTATTCCTCAACTAAGAAAACCCTAAACATTCATGGGGCCATATTAAGTCAACAGGCAACTGGAAGGCACATAGACTGAGACATAGATACAGACACAGACGCACAGTCATCTACCCACCCTGGCCTTAAGCAACATATTTATTTCTGCTTTGTCACTCAATAACCATAGGTAAAACTGAACTTGTTACCTCATCACCATACCTACACATTTTGCATTTCTATGGCTATTCATATGGTTTCATTATAAAGGTCTTTTGAGCACCAGCTCACTCCATGCATCTGAGGAAGTAGACCAAATCTACAAAAGCTTATGCTACAATTTCTTTTGCACAGTTAATCTTCTATGTACTACAAGTTCCTTTTCTGTATGAATTAACTATGTGAGTTATACATTCTTAACAGAAAATAAATTGGGAACCTCTGACAATAATCTATTACTGGTTGATTTTCCACTGAAGGCTTGCTCTGAACCCCACCATCCTCCCGTGCAGCGATGCCTGCTGCAATTGTACTCTGCAGGGGATACAGGTGTAAAAAATATAAGCAAACTTTCTTGTCCTCAGTGAAAAAGGACAAGTGTCTGAATCCACAGAGAAAGGGTGTCTGAACCCACAGACACTTTGCTTAAAAAACTGTCAACTGCTGTAATTGTTTTCTCATTTTAAGACTGCTGAACAGTAGGTCCAGGGGCGTTGCATGGTCAACTGTAGCATAGTTATGGCTGGTCTGTGACACACAGGATTCTGGCTCTCACGTTGTTTATTGAGTATGCTAAAGGAAAAAAAAAAGAGTTTTGCTTCTGACACGTTCCAATAGCCTGAAGATAAGCTTTTATTTAGCTGGCACAGAACTGGAAATAATACTCTTAACTCCAGAGCCTCTTTATGGGCACACATTGTCTCATGTTTATGTACAATATGACTTTTAGCTGTCTCTTTCAAACCAGTACCCTGGGGCATTTATACAACTGTCTGTGATGTGACATGAGAGTTGTGCCACTGCACTTTGGGAATAACAGCAAGCAACACTTTTCTGGACTGCAGCCATTACTTATACACTGGTTGGTTCTTTTCTCACCATTCTCTCTTTTTCTGCTTAAATGTGTTTTTCCCTCCGTTGCACAAATTAGTTTTATGACTTGCCTGTGCTCTGTGGGTTGGACCAAAGGTTATAGCATGACACAGCACTTGATGAATATAGGGGGAAAGTCTCTCTCCTTGCATAAACAATCTTCAGTACATCCCTTCACTTGAACAAGATGTGAAGAATCAGATTTTATAAAAACAATTTTTAATATTTTTTGTGGGTTTTTCAGGCTGTGTGGCCATGTTCTAGAAGAGTTTCTTTCCGACGTTTTGCCAGCATCTGTGGCTGGCATCTTCAGAGAATGAAGACAATTCAGACAATTTTTTTTCCTTACTGCCTTCAGTCCTGATTCTACTAATCCGTATTACAATTTAGTGATCTTTGTCTGACCTTTTCACATCTTTCCTCTTTGACAATGCTAGACTACCGGTTCCAGATATGTTCCCAAATACAGAGCAATACAGTATGATCCATCTGCAGGGCATCCATTTCCATGGTTACCACAGATAAATGAAGCAATCATTAACAGCAAACACTGTATTTCTGGCAGAAATTGACTACAGAGTTGTGCTGGAGGACTTCTAGATGCCTAGAAACACCCTTTTCCCCCCTAGACATGGGTTTGTGTGTTGAATTACAATTCTGGAGATCAGGGTTCAATTGCCAGATCAGCCATGAAACCCTCTGGGAGGCTTAGGGCAAGTCACATGCTCTCAGCCTCAGGGGAAGGCGATGGCAACCTCCTCTGAACAAATCTTGCAAAGAAATCCCCATTATAGGGGTTACCATAAGGCAGAAACTACTTGAAGTCACACAACTACAACAACAACAACAACATGTTTAACAGTCCCATGGATATGGGGGTCCTGCTATAATTAAACACAAGCAGTTTTATTTGAACATTTAAACCCCCTGATTACAATGATTTCTTTATGGGGGTTGATCTGGTTGTCAGGGTAAAGTGAATCAATGATATTGACACAGTTGTCTCTTTATTTGGATAAGAACATGGAGGTTTGCTACAATAAGCAGAATTTTAAGGTGCACCTTCACTGCTTTTCAAAACATTCAAAAGACAGAGAACTTGCATCCAAGTCCAGTTGATGGGTACACTAAAATAGTGAAGGGTCTGGAAACCAAGCCCTATGAGGAACGACTTAGGGAGCTGGGGATGTTTAGCCTGGAGAAGAGAAGGCTGAGAGGTGATATGATAGCCATGTTTAAATATTTGAAGGGATGTCATATCGAGGAGGGAACAAGCTTGTTTTCTGCTGCTCCAGAGACTAGGACCCGAAACAATGGATGCAAGCTGCAAGAAAAGAGATTCCACCTCAACATTAGGAGGAACTTCCTGACAGTAAGGGCGGTTCGAGAGTGGAACACACTCCCTCGGAGAGTAGTGGAGTCTCCTTCCTTGGAGGTCTTTAAGCAGAGGCTGGATGGCCATCTGTCAGGGATGCTTTGATTGGGAATTCCTGCATGGCAGGGGGTTGGACTGGATGGCCCTTGTGGTCTCTTCCAACTCTATGATTCTATGATTCTATGATTCTACAACATTAGTGGGGTAGTGAATGCCAATAGGTGAATTTTAAAGGTGCTATTCAGGGTACTGAATCCTATCTCTACAATGCATCCAGCATTTTGGATAGGTCCTTTAAAGTTTGGATTAAAATCTTGAGCAGATTCATCATCCCATTGACATTGAAGCCATGTTTCAATTTTTTTAAAAAAATCTTTGGTTTTGATCATTTTCAAAGGAAGCACACCCTCTGACAAGCTGTGACAATTTGCTTTTATCTTATGGTACCCAGGAAGTTCTACATAAATTATAAATGGCAGCTGGAGGAATGGGGTTAACAGATGCCACATTTTCTATCCTTAATTCTGCCTGGCTATGCTAACAGTGACTTGCATAACAGTGTTGTACAATGGCATTCTTCTGCAGCATTGTGGTTGGCAGAATGGAATGGTTCCCAGATGGTTTGTTACATATTATGTGCTGCTGCTATGCAAGGCACTACAAAACAGAAGCAAAAACAAAATTATAAAACTCAGAGCCATAAAACACCATCAGTAAGAAATTTAACTAGAAATGAAGCTGTCACAAAAAAGTTGTACATTCATAAGCTTAAGAAATGAAGAATCTACCTGATCTAGGCAATTGTTCCGTAAATAGTGCAATGCTTGCTGTATGCCCTGTGGCAGAGGTTGCCCTGTTCTTTGCACATGGACTATTAAAGGCACACCAAAGATGTTCTTATCTTTGTAATCTGGAACTTTCATCCTCTTCATGAACTTTGGTACAGACCTGAAATATTAACAACAACAACTGAGTCTACATCTGTATAATGCACACAGCACCCCTCCTTCTTTATGTAGTTTACAGTCAAACTATATGATACACCAAGCATGTGAAGTGCATTTTATATCTGCTTTGTGGTGTCTTTTAAACAGCAGCCACACAGAGGTTGGGATCGAAATCAGGACTGCACCCCACACAGTATGTGAGTATGTAGTTTACCTCCTCCTGCCCTACACAGGTTCCTACACAGAAAAATCTCCTTAACATGCTATCCAAACCCAGGATGGTGATGAGAGGGTGCTGTTGAACTCATGTCCTGGTTGTCGTCTTCCTACAACCCACTAATTTCTTCTTGTGTGAAGAGAATGCTGGACTAGACAGGTCTCTGCACTGATCCAGCAAGCTTGTTCTTAAGTTGTTAGGTCGAGAGCTGTCACTGCGGCTGAGAATACATTCTCCCTGGGACCATAATATGTGTGGGGAATCCTATTGTTCCAATGAGAACAGGACCACTGAATCAATGATAAACTGGTCAGTCAATCCTTTTGTAAATTCAATTGATTCAAAATAGTAGACTAACAATAGGATCCAGGGCTTAAATCCTTCTCTTCACAGTTTCAGTTCCAGTCATCCACATCTGCAACTGTTGTATCTTTTCTAAAATAAGAATGTGAAATGAAACCACATATTTATTGTGTAGTTAAGTTATTTCTTAAAATTCTAGGTGTTCTATGTATCATTGAGATTAGGCCATTCCAAAATATAGTGTAATGTCCATAGAAGCTTTGCATTTTGCACATACTATGCTCTCACTAATAGATTGCCACAAGCAATCAAACGTATTTGTTCTACAAGAGTGCATCCTCCATAACATAGCTTTCAGCCAGCTCACCCCAACACACTTCCTTAGCAAATGCTTGACAATTTAAAATGCAGTAAATAAGGACAGAAGATTAAACTTGAAAGCATGCAGAGTTAATTTTCTCAGCGTGGCTTATTATGTCTGTAATCTCAAATCGCATGATTTATCATTACCATTTATTTATAGAAGTACAGGAATGGAACATTACATGCCTAGGTGAAGCTCAAAGGATGGGTTATGGATACATTCTTGGTTCTGCTCTGATTCAGTGACTTAATTTATTTAGTAAAGAAATGTGGGCAAAAGAGAGGGGTCTAGTAGGGGCCTCTTTGTGAGAAGTGAAATAAAAACGTAAGTAAAGCAAGGAAGAATTTTTTGGTCTGAGATGAAATGACAATTGAGAACTAAATAAATTGTGTTGTCTGAAAAGATGTGGAGTGAACAGTCTTCACAGGTCCAGGGGAACATGAAGCTCTATATGGAACTCCCTAGGGGTGGGTGGGAAAATCACAGAACCATAGAGTTGGAAGAGACCCCAATGGCCATCCAATCCAACCCCCTGCCATTCAGGAATATACAATTAAAGGACTCCTGACAAACTCCCAGCCTCTGTTTAAAAACCTCGAAAGAAGGAGACTCAACTCCACCACTCTCTGAGGGAGTGTGTTCCACTGTCAAACAGCTCTTACCATCAGGAAATTCTTCCTAATATTTAGGTGAAAGAGTCTCTTTTCCTGCAGTTTGAATCCATTGCTCTGGGTCCTATTCTCTGGAGCAGCAGAAAACAAGCTTGCTCCATCCTCAATATGACATCCTTTCAAATATTTAAACATGGCTATCATGTCACCCCGTAACCTTCTCTTGTCCAGGCTGAACATACCAAGCTTCCTAAGGTGCTCCTCACAGGGCATGGTTTCTAGACATTTCACCATTTTAGTTGTTTTCCTCTGGACATGCTCCAGCCTATCTATTGTGGTGGCCAGAACTGGACACAATATTCCAGGTGAGGCCTGACCAAAGCAGAATAGAATGGCACTATTACTTCCCTTGATCTAGGGCTAGGCACTATACTTATATTGATGCAGCCTACAATCGCATTGGCCTTTTTGACAGCTGTATCACATTGCTGACTCATGTTCAGCCTGTGGTCACTAAGGGGGGTTGCAGACTGCCAGAAATAGTGTGAATTCAGTCCACTTTTAGGGTTAGGGTTAGAGTTAGGGAACCATGGGAACTGTATTTTATTGTGGCATCAGAGTTGTCTGACAGAGAAGGCTCAATGTCTCAGAAAAATAACAGTTCCCATGATTCCCTAGCACTAACCCTAACCCTAAAAGTGGACTGAATTCACACTATTTCTGGCAGTCTGCAACCCCCCTAAGACTGCTAGATCCCTTTCCATGTTATACCATCAAGCCAGGTCTCACCCATGCTATATCTGTGCATTTCATTTTTACTGACCAAGGGAGAGTTGAATAGGGTTCAGTTCCCTGCTGAAGGCTCCTTCTTGCTATGAAAAGAAACTATAGTTCGATACAGAACTTGGAAATAATTTGTTAAACATGAATTCATTACCCATAATTCATTTTTAGAACAATTGTAAAGGTTATTATTTTAATTGTTGCAGCTCCACTCATTAATCTTAAAAGCAGAACAGCTGAATCGCTGGAACTTAACATAATGTTTGAATTACCAAATGGTCCATTTGTAAGGGGTCTACTCTTCTTCGGACTAGAAATGTGTTTTAGGCTAATAACAACAATAATGTTAAAGAGATGAATAACTACTATTGCTTCGTGTTATTTTAATTCATTACTTTCAAGGAGAAGTTTTGGGGGTATTTTTTTTTGGCAATTTTAAATGGTTTTTAAAATTTCAAAGTAATGTGGTATTAATATTGTGAAACTGATAAGAACAGATACTACACTTGATCTTAGCCAAAAGGCTGAGAAGCCTTTTTAATGTGGTATTAATGTGGTATTAATATTGTAACAAATTCTAGTATTTGTTATTCTGGCATTTTTCAGTAAAACAATTTATATCAAAAATAGTTTTCATTAAACAAATGCTTTCAAGCTCCAGTTCAGTAGGAGAGCACATGCTTAAGATGCAAAAGATCCCAGACATAATCCCTATCATATCTAGTTTAAAAAGTGGAGATGGGGAAGATCTCTATCCAAGTGCATGGGATGTCACTGCCAGTCAGAGCAGAATAGGCGGTGCTGGGCTAGAAAGGCAAATACAATAATTCAAGGGAGGCGGGAAGCTCCTTTGGCAATGGGGTTGTAAATCTAATCTGGGTTTTAGTCTGAATTAAAGGACGTAACTTTAGAGGTGATGAGCCTATTTTTTGAGTAGGTGAACAGGGTTCAGCACCTGAGATAGGTCTTTCCAGTTTGATTTAAAAACTAGAGAGGATGCTGACACTGGGACTATTTGTCCATATGGTTTATGTTTGTTTACTTGCATTGGCAAACAGATGTCCTTCTTTCCTAAACAAATGATACCAGCAGCAATCACCTCCTACAGGGCTGGACCTACCATTAAGCAAAGTGCCAAAGATGGTAGATCTATCTGGCTAAGGACTTTATCACACGGGGCAAATCCCGTGCAGAAACGGTGTTTTAAATAGGAAAAAAAACCTGCAAAAGTGGGTAGATTTTCAGATGATGTCACTTTTAAACTATGCTTAACCTGAACAGAAAGTAGTCAAAAGCTGCTTCTTTTTACTTTCGGAAAATCCCAAAAGTAGAAAGAAGCGGTTTTTGACTACTTTTCATTTGGGTTAAGCACAGTTTAAAAGCGATGTATATGAAAATCTACCCGCTTTTGCGGGTTTTCCCCACCTTTTAAATCCCATTTCTGCACAGGATTTCCCCCGTGCGATAAAGTCCTATGATAGACAATAACAACACCCAGAGTTGCTCCTCCTAAATCTTATGGCCATTCCTATCATACAAGCACCAGAGACTGGGCAGTTTGATTGTCTCACCTAGTTCCTTTTTGTGTGTGTGTGCCATAGAAAATCATTTTACTCATCACTTGGAAAAGTCTCTGACTGAGCAAACAGAAAGACTGTCAGTCAATGAATCTGTGATCATACAATACAATGACGGTGATGATAATGATGGTGATAATGATGATGATGATGATGATGATGATGATGGAATAGGAGTAGGACAGACAGTGCAGGACACAAGCTTACTTTAGCAAGCACTGAGTATGCATTGTTTACATAATGCATACTGAGACTGGTGTTGTTTTTGTCACTGTTGTGTGCCTTCAAGTCATTTCTGACCCTACAGTGACCCTAAGATCATGAAGTTTTCTGGGGCTGAAAGTATGTGACTGACCCACATCACTCAGTGGATTTCCATGGCCAAGTGGGGAATTGAACCCTGATCTCTAGAATCCTAGTCTTACTGGCTCTCAGCACTGGCATTACACTATAACATTTGCTGTATCAGGTAAACTGATGCCAGCTGCCAAAGAAGATGGTTCTCCTTATAAGAGAGAATCCCTCTGGATGATGGCAGTATCCACCCTTCAGCCTTTCATGCTAATTGGTGTTGCAAGCAGTAACCTGGTAGGTAGAATTGGGTTAAACCAAGCTAAGCCCAACCTTCACATCTGTGAGACATATTCACCATTGTACACTTCTAATTCAGTGCTTCACATTTTCCTCCTTTCTCTTCCATTTTTACCTAACTGGATGAGTCTCTGTCTTTGTACACAGTGCAGCACATTTTCTCCATGGGTAATATCTAACAGTAGACATTGCAAAGCCATTACATTCATTTAACAAAGGTTTGCTTAAAATTTTGTCTGTATTTATTCCTCTCTCTCTCATTTTAAAATAATTATTACTTTTATTACTACTGCAAGCTGGGAATCTCCCAGTGGTTATGGAGTCAGACTTCCTGAATTACATTTCCTGCTGTGTGACTGTAGACCAAAATGTTACAGCTTTGCTTTGATTGCCTTTGGCAGAAAAATGAGAGTACTAATCCTTAAAGCTCTCATACGGGCTACTTAGATGTAAGCTAATGCCATAAAGTACTTAGCCAAAGTATGTTATAACTGATGCCAAGGATGCATTTTGTTTGTGGAATATGAAATTCATCCTATATTGTGTAATCTATAACACCATGGCTTGAAAACTGAAATTCTGTGACCAAGTTGTTTAATAAAGTGACCACACTTGGAGCATAATACTCTTGGATTTTCCCTTGGAGCATAATATGTATACAGACTATGCACATAATGTGCTATGAGTAAAGACATTACCTTTACACATCATTTTAAGGTAATGGTAGTACAACTATTATTTTTCAAAAATAACAATCACTGATAGCTATGTTATTTTTTTAAAAAAATCATTGTTAAACTATTGTCTTCAGAGATCATTCCGGGACACAGGGTAGAAATATACATTCCAAAATGACCCAAAATTCACTCTACTTGGTGTGGAAGGCATTTCCACCACATTTGGCAACCTCCTGCCCCCCCCCCCCCCCCAATTTTGAAATTTCTTTAGCAGTGAAATGCTCCAGAATGTCCATTAGGAAGTATGGGGTAATTTTCAGGTTAAAAAAAAATTGCACTATCCCTGCCTAAATCTAAGCTCCTACAGCAGGGGTTGGCAACCTACGGCCCGTGGGTCGCGTCCACCCCCCCGAGGCCTTTGGACCGGCTGCTGCCGCTGCCACATGCGTGTGTCACGGCCGCCATTTTGTTTTCCAAAATGGCAGCCGTGACTCATTTGTGCATGCGCAGTACTCCTAATACCAGCTTTACCACTGTTCCATATAAGGCAAATATTAGGGGTCCCCATCAGCCCTGTGGCTGATCATAAAACTGGAAGGTAGAGTGATGCCACAACTTTCTACAATTTTCAGATAGCCAAACCTCCTTATGGGGAAATTATCTCAACCAGGATTCTTCGGCTCTAAGTTCATTTCCCAGAATAGGCTGAAATGGATAATTTAAAGCTTGCAATTTTAGAAGTATGTACATTTTTCATCAGACAAGAAAAGAGTGTCCCTTTAATATACCTGACTTTAAAAAAATTAATTTGAACTGTCTGAAGAATATATTAATAAGTGGGCAAAAACATAGATGCATAACACATAATGCATACATAAATGCATAAAATGTAAACTTTTCCAACATTTTATTTATTTATTTCATTTATTTATCCTAAAATGGGATTCAAGGCAATACTTAACAATTTCCCAATTATTGGCTTGTATTATACCCTCAATCTAGTATATTCTCCATGCAAAATTTCATATTGACAGAATAAGTTATCTTATTTTTATGATGAATATATTTTCAGTGCTCTATAACTAGAGAATGATAAATATCAAGATACTTTAGCTTCTGCAGTACTTACCATGTCCAGCCATGCTTGTTTGACATGGAATATTTTTCCATGATGGCAGTAAGACGAAGCAGGGAAAATTTTTGTAGCAGATTTAACTGAGCAGCTGACTGACTGCTAATTTGGAGTGATCCTATGGCATGGCTCAGTTGGTGAGAGATCAGGAAACTATGCCAACGTAATCGCCTTTAGATAAACAAAATAAATACAGTCCAATAAGAAGCCTAATCATGGTGATAGGTTTTATAAAATGTTTCTACAATATACAAGCTTTCCTTTTGCTGTCCCTCATACCAGTATAATAAATCCATAAAGATTCCACAAATTGCTGCCAACATTTCAGTAACATAGTAAGAATCCATTCAAGATGTCTACATGTCTGAGGAATGTTATAGTTATTCCTTAGACATGCAGACATCTTATAGTTCATAAAGTTCATGCCTCAGTAAATTGCAGTCACTTCTATGGCACCTATACATAACCCTGCTTTGTGATGCAAACCCTTCTGATAGATGGTGGAAGGTCTAATATCTGTGAAACAATCCTTCAAATAGATTGTGAGGATGAAACAATTTCAAAGCAATTTCTTTCTAGTAAGATACTGCCTGTTCAGAGTTTGAAAAAGTTACTGTTTTGTACTACAAATTCCAGAATCCCCCAGTTTTCTGGGTATTGTACACCAAAATAATTACGTTTCCAAACTTACTGCCTGTGTTATAGTTAACACTGCTCTGCTGTAAGTAGGAAAGTTTTCAACAAAAACTCTTTGGGAATATTGAACAGTTTAGAATTAAACCTCAAATTTGGAATTAAAATTAATACCAGCGTTGAACTACCATGTGTCCCAGGGCTATTCTGTAACAGTTCCCACCAGCTCCCTCTTATATAACTATATAATAGCTGAACAACAACTATATACGTCTATTGTTTTCTACTCTGGAACTCCAAGCACCAGGATTTTTCCAACCTATCTTCAATTAAAATAATAGGAAAGCTACAAACCTGTTTGGCCTGGTAAGAGATGCTCCAACACCAGAATCTCTTCTATCTCTGCCACCAGGAGCTTCTGATTCATTGAGAGATGTCCCATCTCTATCCATATCACTAGGAGTTGTTCGGCCATCAGATACAGAGTTCTGTTCAAAGTCTAAGGAAATCTTTGCTGGTGACTGGAATGCCAAAGGGCTACAGCCACCTACTGATAAAACATTGTTTTTCAATTCTGGCAATATATTTTTTGACCAGTCATCTACAGATTCTTGAAGCCCATTGACCTGCTGCAAAATGTCATCCAGATGAGGAAAAAGGTTTTCTCGCTCTATGTCTAGAAGGTCTCCAGTACTGGCATACAAGTGAGAACCTGGAACATTGTCATAAATGCTAATTCGACTCTCCTTTGGGCAAGAAGCAAGGGGGCTGGCCTCTTTGGGCACTGAACCTGTCTTGTTGTTTAACGAAATGCTACCTGTCCTCCAGTTCACACTATTGCTATTGTCTGTAGGAGACAGGCTTTCAATTGAAAGTGCCTTAGGAAATGTTCCAGGTTTATGGTCTTTAGGAATATGAACCACTAGGTTCTCTTGGGAATGAAATTCATTTTTATGGTTTTGATCCATTCCTTGCCTGAGTGCTACCCCTGCAAGAACATCCAGATCCTCCAAGTACATGCCACCTCGTTTATTTGCTTCATGATACTTGTGCTCCTTTAAGGAAGGAGTGCTCATACCACTACTGCTCATCTCTGACTGGCTGCTGTCACTGCTAGATTTGGCAGAGAAAGAAGACCCTTGTTTGAATGTGTCTTGGGTTCCTACATTTTGGAGATCTCCATCCCTTATTTGTATACATTGTAAATCCTTTAGAACTTTTGGCTCATGCTGAAGAATAGGTCTACTTATTACTAAGCCACTAGTCCTCCCAGTACCTTTTAATTTTCCATGGGCACCTTTGTTTTTAAGTGTCTCCATGCGTTTTAAAAAAGTTTTAGCTTTGGTTCGCATTGGGTTCTCATTCCTGAGGTTTGTAGAGTCTTCTGGAAGCTGGGAAGGGGTACTGCCAACTGAACAAAAGTCATGAGCATTTTCTATACCGTATTGTCCCGATCCATCTAATGTCTCTCGGAGAAGGCTGCTGACTACAGACTGACTCCTATGGTCACTTCCACCACTGCTCTCACTGTGAATAGATGAGACTTCAGGCTCACTCAGATCAGTAAGTACGCTTTCACTGCTGGTGGTGATCTTCATTTTAGTGTCCCATGAGGAGCCATGTTTCCCTGATTGATGAATTAAGGTGTCAATGTCTTCTACCCGAGACCATCTTCGGCTTGTCCTTTGGAAAGTCCATTTGTTACTAATGGCACAAAGATCTTCTTCATCAGAGTCTTCACTCTGAAAAAAAAAGACAAATAGGTCTATGTAACTAGGAGGAGATAAATGGAATGTATTTCCCTTCCAGGTGATTCAGTTAAAAGTTAAACATCCTGGTTGGTAATGTTCTTATTTCAGTACTATAGTGTAATAAAGTTTTTCTTTCCTAACTTAAAAATTCCAATATAAACTCTGTAGTGCAGAAATAAATAGATTCATCACAAAGTCAATACCCCTCAGCATTATCTCATTTAGTAGACTCATGTACAAGATAGTCTCTCTTGCCTGGGAGGCTCACAAGGAAAAGCCTCATGGGCATTTACTTAATAAGCATGGGAGGGGAATAAAATAGAAGTGATGAATAAGCAACGATTATGTATCATACCACAAATTTTAGCCGAATGATACTATCACATGAAGTCAAGTGACATGATGTTTTCACATGTAAGTTATTAGGAAATTAATAGGGCATTCCATTTAGTTCTAACTCCAAAATTTAGAAAAGTCAAATGTTGTTTGAAAACTTATGACACCATTATATTAGCCAAAGAGAAGACCTAAACCTGTGGTAATCCTAATCCAGATGGGATTGTGGTCAACTAACACAGCTCCAGAAGTTTATGATGAGGGAATATAGGAGTGTCCGTTGCCTCCCTGCCTCACAGAAGGGTGGATGGAAGAGTAAGGCAACTCTGAACATGCTTTTTACCTCCTGGTTTTTTAACCCCTCAGTCCATTCCTTTCACTCTCTTAGCCAGCCTTCTTTTAGTAAGGGGAATACCTCTTTTCAATGCCAACCCATGTGGGCAAGACCCCAAGACCTTCAACATTCTCCCTCCATTCACACCTGGGGTTCCCTTTGCTTTGACTCCCAACCACAGCTGTGGTTGCTCAGTTGAGTGATGGAGAAGCCAATGGAGAAGCATTTTCAAGGCCAGCTTTGCTCTCCCAGCCACCCTTCTTGAGAGAAGAGGTGGCAGGGGAAATCAAAGCTCTTCTCAAAAACACAGAAGAACACGGCCTTTTCCCCACTAAACTTCTGGAACATTTCTTTCAATAAACTTCTGAAACATTTTAGTTTTAGATAATAGCTTAATTTGCAAGGGGGCATTTTGGAAGTGACAAAATGAGACAAGAAATGCACCTGTGGACAAAAATGTGGAGGATGTAAGGAGATTAGACCAGCCCACACAGACTGTCACGACCCATGTTAGAATGTGCCACATTTAAAATTTGGATATTAAAGCATTACAAATAATCAAGAAGCAATATTAAATTGTGTGACACAAAGCAGCACAAATCACCAGCCTGGATGAACCTCCACAGATAATTTTCTATTCTTAGCTATGTTACTGCTGGTTAAAAGACAAATATAACTTGACTTGAACTTCCCTTTGGTAGATGTGAATGCCAGGAAAATGTACAAATGTAGTTCCATTTTAATCGTTTTCCCCACATTTTTTCCTCTCTAAGGCTATGACCCTGCAGCTGCAGAAGATAGCTGTTTCAACTGCAGCTGTTTCTATCTGAACAATGTGTGGGCATTTCCTACCTACAAATTAATATAAAGCAGGAGTAGGGATCATGTTGCTCCAGATGCTGTTGGACTGCAAGTTGCAGAGCCATAAGCAATATAGCCAATGATGATTAATGCTGGGAGTTGCAGTTCAGCAACATCTGGAGAGCTGCAAGATTCTCACCTTCTATGAAAAGGAACTTCATTATGACTGGAGTTTGAAGTCTAATGGCTAGAGCAAAGAGTCTGTTTATGTAGAAGAAAAATAATCAAATTTTGCCATTGATTTCAAGTTAATTATATTTTTTGTCTTTTCTTCTCTCCCAAAATGCCTCACAAGGGCCTTATTAGATTCACACCTTTCATTCTTGATTGGCCTTTAATAAAAACTATTCTTCAGCTTATTTGGCTGCTATTTTTCTAACATATTGAAGGAGATGCTTGAAAATATAACTTTGCCAACCTTTCTAACCAGAATTAGAGCCTAATAAAACTAACCTAAAACTCCAGGTCTTGTGAACAAAATATTGTTAAATGATTAGAGGTCTGTGTTGCACTTTGGAAATTTTAGATCCTGGTTTTAAGTGTTTTATGCAGAGGGGCGGAGGGTCTCTAGAAAGTAACACTTATTTACTTCCATTAATATTTGGTAACTCAACTTTGTTGCAACTAGCAACCCTCCTGCCCAAAGTGGGACTTTGGATACCTGCTTTTAAGTCAAGTCCTGATGGCACTACTAGTAGCAGTTACTACCTGAAGAGAAACTTTCCATTCCTATATTTATGCAGCCAGCCTAAATACCCTAAAGGCACCAGAGCTGTTTGATCTTGGAAGCTAAGCAGCCCTGGTTAGTACTCAGATGGGAGGATGCCAATGAATGCCAGGTGCTGTAGGTTATATTTCAGAGGAAGGAACTGGCAAAAACACCTCTGAGTATTCTTTGCCTAAGAAAACCCTATGAAATTCATGGTGTCACCGTAAGTCAACAGGTGACCTAAAGGTGCATGCATGTGCACATGTGCGTGCACACAGACACACAGTTGTGAGGCTACAACAATTACCTATTGACTTCTATAGCCTCAAACAAGATGACTGCTTTCCTATGTGATTAGTGAACTGAACATGAAATGGTATCTTGGGGAAGAAGAGGTGTCCAGTAGTATGAGGGTGAGCAGAAACCTCACATTGCTTGTGTCTCATGTTGGAGACTGTAAACATCAGTAGTATAAAATCATGTTCCTAACTTTTACAACTTTCTACATCTGGAAACATATCTCCTGCATCCTATTGAAGACTCTTATGCTACTTACAGGTTCCCTTGTCTGTGCCTCCTCAAATATACTATAAGCTTGTGGACAGGATTGCTTTCTTTGTGTTTGGTTTTATCTTCTTTTAAAAGTAGATGTAGCATTTCAACAGTTCAACCAACTGTGGTATGTGCGAGTGTAGAGTTGTTTATTACGTGTGACTGAGCTTATGATTGGGCTTAATATCGTGTATGTATCTATGTGCACACTCTTAGTATGCTGGTTTAGAATAAAAACAAAACAAAACTGAAAGAAATAAAACCACTCATAACATTTCTATCGTTTGGCTCAAGCTGGAGAGACTAGAACCCGAGATTACATGGAGCAAAAGGTCTACTGAATGCAGTAGCATTTACTTCTGACAATATATATATATATATATATATATAGGATTGCTATGTAAATATCACTATGAAAAAGAAACATAATTATTTATGTAAAGCTTCCAGGACCCATGCTATTGTACAATTACATAATCAAAACAATAAAAGGGCAAGTTGTTATTTACATGAATTTACGTTCTAAAATTTGACAAGACTAGTAGCAAAGGGAGGTTTATTTCTCAGTGTATACTGAGAAAGGCTATCTATTAAATATGAAGTGAGATACAAAATAAAAATAGGGCTTCAGTTATTACTTCAACGATGCTGTGACCTCATCTTCATAACTGATCTGTCAGGCAAGGCTCCCAGCAAGTCAAAGGCTAGTTTAAGTTCACCAGTCATCTTAACCTTTCCCTTGCTTGTTTGTTCCCCAGTTGGGGCAAATGTGATAGAAAGCTCCCAGTCTTGAAATGAAAGTGGCATGCCTTCTTTTTCCTAAGACATTCGTCTCCAAAGCACTCTATCAGGTTTTCATAGCTGGAAGAGGATGATGGAGGAGACAGTGTTTGGCCACTGATGAAACAGAGAGAGATAGAGCCAATTCCAACAATTGATTTTACAAGTTATACTGATCTGAAAGTTTGGTTGGGAAGATGGGTTTGTAGTGCTGTGAACTCACAGAATCAAAGAGTTGGAAAAGACCACAAGGGCCATCCAGTCCAACCCCTGCCATGCAGGAACATCCAGCCTCTGTTTAAAGACCTCCAAAGAAGGAGACTCCATTGCTCTCCGAGGGATTGTGTTCCATTGTAGAACAGCCCTTACTGTCAGGAAGTTCCTCCTAATGTTCAGCTGGAATCGTTTTTCCTGTAGTTTGCATCCATTGCTCTGTGTCTTAGTCTCTGGAGCAGCAGAAAACAAGCTTGCTCCATCCACCCCTTCAAATATTTAAACAGGGCTATCATATCACCTCTTAACTGTCTCTTCTCCAGGCTAAACATACCCAGCTCCCCAAGTCTCTCCTCCTAAGGCATGGTTTCCAGACCCTTCACCATTTTGATCACCCTCCTCTGGACACGGTCCAGCTTGTCAACATCCTTTTTTCAATTGTGGTGCCCAGAACTGGACACAGTACTCTAGGTGAGGCCTGACCAAAGCAGAATAGAGTGGCACTATTATGTCCCTTGATCTAGACACTATACTTCTATTAATGCAGCCTAGAATCACACTGGCCTTTTTAGCTGTCACATCACACACTTGACTCATGTTCAACTTGTGGTTTACTAGGATTCCTAGATCCCTTTCACATGTTGTCTTGTTAAGCTAGGCACCCCCCATCCTATATCTATGCGTTTCATTTTTTTGCCCTAAGTGCAGTACCTTACATTTCTCTGTGTTGAAATTCATTTTGTTAGCTTTGGCCCAGCTTTTTAATCTATTAAGGTCATTTTGAATTTTCATCCTGTCCTCTGGGGTATTAGCTATTCCTCCTAATTTGGCGTCATCTGCAAATTTGAGACACATGTCCCCTATTCTTTCATCCAAGTCATTGATAAAGATGTTGAATAGCACTGGGCCCAGGACATAACTCTGTGGCACCCCACTTGTCACTTCTTTCAAAGATGAAGGGGAGCCATTGCTGAGCATCCTTTGGGTTTGGCCAGGCAGCCAATTAACCAACAGTTAATTCTATTTTTTTTAAATAATCAGAATTTAAAAGTATGATTACAATGAAAAAAAGAAAAATGAAAAATGAAGCACACTGGATATGAATAAATGCTAGGGGTATATATTAATACAGGCTGACCATACTACAAAAAATACATTTTCTTGAAGATGTTGTCTACAAAATACATGTTCATGTGGAGCTAAAGCAGTAAGATCTTCTGACCATCGAATGATAGTGAATGCTTATCATTCTAATATTGTAGTGTAAGTCCTTGAGAAACTGTAAAAGCATACATGATCATCAGTTAGATTCTACATTCCAAGAATAACATTTAAAAGAACATGTGTCTACAAGTGCCGAAGTTCTTTCAAAATACCAAATTAATATATTGTAATACCACCAACCAGAAGGAGGCAACCACTGAACGCTCTTACTCATATGCCACAAGAAAGCATTATCAGCATTACATCACCAACACTGGAGTAGACAATGTCTTTTTAAAAGACATAATGATGTCCAATATATCTGAAATACCAATTGTTGCTAGATTCAACATAATTTTAAATCTAAAAAGAGTTTAGCTATTGAAGCTAGAGCAGTTTTTCACAGGTTAATTTGCATAGGACAATCTAACTCTTTGTTCTTTTCAATTCTAGCTTTATTTACATCAAATTTAGTGCATTCCAACAAGCTAGACTTTTTGTTGTCAGTTTCTCTGAGGACATAATTAATGCTTTCAACACAGCAGGGGTGGCTGAGGCACTAAGAGCTAATAGCCATATAAAGACCCCCCCCAAGTGTTGCAATTTTAAATATTGCCACAGTGTACCCATCAGTAACTGATAAGTATTTATTATTATTGTTTATTTTATTTACCTTTTTCCTGATATAGGGACTTAAGATGGCTAGCAGCCAATTTAGAACAAATACAAAAACAATACAAAACATTTAAAAAGTATAAATATAACAAAACAAACAATTCATGAAGTTTGAAGATATTAAACATTAAAACAGTAAAATGTATTTAAAAACTATACACAAACTTAAAAACCTGACATGCACAGTATTTAAAATCCTCATCAGTTTGAAGAGACCTAATGGCACAAAAATGTTTTACCTGCCCAAAAAGAGCAGGGCTGGGCCCTCTCTAAGAAGGGAGTTCCAAAGTTTGGGAGCAGGTACCAAGAAAGCCCCCATCCTTGTTTCCACCAAACACGCCTGAGAGGATGGTAGGACAGAGAGATGATCTCACAGCTCTAAAGCACTCATAAAGGGAGATGCAGTCATCTAAATAAGCTGGATCTAAACTGAATAGGGTTTTATAGGTCAAAACCAGCACTTTGATTTGTGCTTGGATATGGACTAGCAGCCAGTGGAGCTGTTGCAAAAAGGGAGTTTTGTACCTAGCCCCAGTTGACAACCTGTCTGCAGCTCTTTTGGCCAACTGACATTTTTAAGGACTTTTCAAAGGCAGCCCCACACAGAGCACTATAGTAACCCAAATGAGATGTAACCGAGACATGTATCACTGTTGCCAGATCTGACAAGAATGGGTGCAGTTGATATACTAGCTTTAACTGTACAAATGTACTCCTGATCACTTCTGTAGGCTCAGAGCTGAATCCAGGAGTACCCCTAAACTGCAAGCCTGAATTTTCAGGGATACTGTAACCCCATCTAACACAGACTGAATCCCTACTCCTAAATCTATCTTTCAACTGACTAGGGCCACCTCTGTCTTGTCTAGATTAAGTTTCAATTTGTTTGCCCTCATTCAATTCATTACAGCTGCCAGATATCAATTTAGTGCAGGAACAACTTCCTTGGAATCAGGTAGTAAATTGACTGCAATATTGAGAACAGAAGAAATTATTTGTCTGGATCAATTAATTGGTCCCATGTACAAATTCCAGAGTCAGTGCATTTCTCCCATAAAAAGGGCTGCCTTTTAATCTTCAAATTAAGACAATCTCACAGAGATAGTTTAACATGACCATATAGATTAAATTGTAGCTGACAAGAGATTATACGACAGGCCACCCTGACAGCAGAAACTGCAGGAAGCACCATGCCTTTTTTTTTCAATTAATGAACAAAAGCTAAGATACTCCATCCACCCAATGGTTTCAAGTACCTGATGCTAAGATTGCCCCAGGAGAAGCATCTGAATTGATAATTGTAAATTATTTGGTGGGTCAGGAGATATGCCTTATGATACAAACTCAAATGTGGAAACAGAATTCCTTCTTTATATTTATTTGCCTCCAGCCACTTAGGATAACATCCCTGAGATACCAATCACTGTTTGAAGGGAGTGGGAGGAATAGGGAAGGGGGGTGGTTTTGTTTCAAAATAGGCCAGACTCAACCACTTATCTAGAAAGGATGTTGGCGAGTTTTAGGTTCACATGAGAAGATGACATGCAAAGCCAACCCTTCCCACCCAACGTCCTACCCAGCTGACTACTTCAGAACCACAGAAAATAATTAAACTTTTTGAGAGAGAACCAGATATACACAATGTTTCTAGAAGCAGTGGTTTGCACTGTATGTTTGTACTGATTAGAAAGTGCCCCAGGGACAGGCGTTGCTTGTAAATAAAATGTTGTTGGCGCTGTTACAAAATGTTCCATATCAAATGACATTTTCTGCATTCCTTCTCAAAAACCCTTAAGCCTACAATAATGCCTGTGTTACACAAGGAGGTTATAAACACTACTTATTTTCATAAAATAGTACACACACACACACACACACACACAAACAAATGAAAAATGTTTAGGGTTTTTTATGTGGCAGGGGATCAGACAATGGTGTGAGACAAGGTACTTAGAGTAGTACCATGTTAACCAAGCAACAGATAAGCCCCTGAATTTTGTAAAGTCTTCTGGGAATGATTCTCTTATTATAGAGTCTTTCTATGATTTACATCTATGCAACAGAATTCAAACTTCCAATATAGTGTTTTTTTAATTCAGCTAAAGACAACATCAGGCAAGAGAAAGAGGGTGGAAAGACAGGAGTCACAGGGTCGTGGTAGTCATAGTCAAAAGATTTTCTTGAATGCAGTACTATTACACAACATGAGCAGAATCGTTACTGAAATTCTCGGGCAAACTTTCATTTAACACTTCTGTCAGTCCTTTTCTCCTTTCCTCTCACAATGCAACATCAAATACACAAAGGAATTTTTGAATACATGTTTATTTACCTTTTTCTTTTGGAAGTTCACATCGAGTTTCATTGAGGCGCACTTATTCAGCGTGTTCAGTCGTCTACAAGCAAAGAAAGATCCAAAGATCAGAATCTCATTAAATTAACAGGCTCTATAGGATTTTGGGTTTTGTTCATTTGTATGGATGGAATTTAGATAACACCTCTAAAGCAAAAATGTTAAAGGGATTATGCAACATTAATTCTGATACACGACACTGGTATGGGAATCCATTTCTTCCAGTTTAACCAACAGTTTGGCTGATGGCTTGACAGATGGATAACCAATACCTTGATCAGAAATGAGTTTTCATATAAGAAACTACATATTTTTACAAGCTCTGCTCCCCAAATGTGATAAACTAATAGACATCATACAAAATCCTAATATTAGAAAGAAAGCGAAACAAACAATGAGGTACAACAGTGCCACTAATTTCTCCATTTAAAAAGTACCAATAAACCTGAACAAACTTGCTTAGATTTAGTGGAACGTAACAATTATGACTAAAAAACCCATCTGTGATCCACTTTTAACTCAAATGAAATTCAAGTTTGGAAGCAAGACATTTTAGGAAAACAGAAATCAGTAGGAAAGCAACACTATTCTTTCCTCCTACTGTCATTCCTGGGCAAAAAGTTATTTGGCCTTTGGAAATACTAAAGTTCTTGAAAACACATACACACACTTATTGAAGATGATGTGCGCATCTCACAGGCAATTGAATCTCTGTCAAGGCATACCACTTTTGATATTCTCAAAAAAGCACTATTGCCTTTCTCTACCCTCAGTTCTATGCAGTCAAAGCAGAAGAATTCCTTTCTTTTTCAAGAGTTCCAAGGTGCACAGAGCTCTGAATTATATCTTATTTTCTCATCTAGAGCTGAGCTTGGGGGAGAAAAATACTTTTTGGACTGGAAAAAGGGGGATCCTGGAAGGTGTGATCCAGAAAATTAACATTTCAAAAATGTGCTATAGACCTCATCAATTAGTATCCCTGATCTCATGAAGACTAAATACATGAAAAATGACAACAGTTTCCTTCTACATTTTGTTATAATGTCTAGATATTAAAAGAAAACCCTTGCAGACTTAGAATTTCATTTTAATGGAGTCAGTGACCAAACTCCAGCTTACTGATTTAGCTGTCCACAGTTCAAGCTAGATAGATGATGACATATCTTTTGGGGTCTTTCCAGTGTTTTGAAACAGATCATGTCAATGAAACAAAAGGATTAATTATTGTCTTTATATCCCCAGAGTTTCCAGTTAAATACAGCCCGCCTGGATTTCTCACACCCTCTTGACATGCCAATAGGAAAAGACAGAGTTCTCCATCTGCTCATATCTGTCAATGGAATCAGAGTCAGATTCTAAGCAGGAGTAATTTGGAAACTAGAAATAATAGTAAATGACAATTTAAACAAAGTGAGGATAAGATGCTTATATATGTTATGTTTTGAATTTAGAAATCTGACCCCCCCTTCTCCCAAATGTGTTACACATGAGCTGACATTCTTTTGGCACTTTAGGCAAATTTAAGTTCCCTGACACATGCAATTGGATCTTTTTTCAGCCATGGCATAACATCTGTATTCAGTTCACAGTTGCATAAGTTGAATTCTAAAAGTGCATACAATTGGTTGTACAATGCTGGTATTCATCAAAAGGATGGTGTAGTGCAACCTTTATTACATGAGTGTAGATTTACACTGTGCAAGAACAATGTTTGATCTCAGCTGTGTTATGAAAAATGTGGAACCCAAAGTCAGCCATTGAAAATAAGTGGTGGGAAATTCAGGACAAATAAAAGAAGGCCACACATAATGTAGTAAAACTCTAGAATTTATTTTGATAGGATGACCACCAGCTTGGACAATTTTAATTTCATCAGTTTAATTTAATTTAAACCCCTCCTTACTGCCAGAAATGCCACTCAAGTTGGCCAACAGTACTAAAATGAAAAATTAAAAGCAACATCTTCATTAACATGTGTGACATAAAACCAAACAGTTTAAAGACAACATTGCAACATGAAAGAGTGAGCACTGGAGCAGTTAAATCCTCTTCAACAATAGACCAATTTACAACAGATTAGCTTAAATACCAAAAGTCTGCTTGAAGTAGGAGGTATGGATCCAGGTTGTTGTTTGCCTGTAGTTTGTAAAAAAAAATTCAATTCAGGCATGTGTGCACCCATTCATAACTATCATTTTTGGTACATGTTGTCTTTTTTTACTCTGGACAAACTATCTAGAACTCATTGTCCCCTCAAAACACTATGTCCAGTCACATGATTCATACTAAATGTAATAATATTGTTAAGCAAAACTTCTTAAAACTGAGTGGCCTTCTGGGTGGCATTTTACCCCATTTCCCTGTTATTTTCTGACACCTTAAAATTGGTCCAAATAACAACTTCCTATTACTCTAGCCTGCAGCTGTTGCTGAGCAGCTGCAAAGAGAATCCAGGCCAGGGCATGCAAGGTTCAGAGATAGTAGATGCAGCAATACAGGAGGCTTCCTACATCATTGCTATTCTGCAGCCATTCCTTCATATCAAGATATGTCAATGACCTATATTGAAAATCCCTTAGCCATTTGGCTTCTAAAATGGTTCTGCTTTCTAAAAATGGGTACAAAAACACAGCCTCTGGACAGAATTGATTCACACAATCAGGAAGTTCCATCATAAGAATGCAGCAGGAGCGAACTTCATGCATCTCTTGCTTTTAGGCAAGTCCATATTTTAGCTTCTCAAACAGATATGTCTATTGGATCAACCATTTCTTTTTTACTTGA
The DNA here is from genome assembly GCA_026167975.1 of Phrynosoma blainvillii. Taxonomy (NCBI): domain Eukaryota; kingdom Metazoa; phylum Chordata; class Lepidosauria; order Squamata; family Phrynosomatidae; genus Phrynosoma; species Phrynosoma blainvillii. The sequence goes on along the minus strand of JANUYF010000003.1, from coordinate 315,494,027 downwards.
ATCACCACTGAGTAACAGTTAATGTGGTGGTGGTGGATATCTATTTGGCTTCATTGCTGATCTCTCTATCCTGAAAAAGGTAAGTGATTAAGAGAGTTCCTCAAATGGAATGTTAAAACAGAGTAACAGCCATGCTGAACAAAAGAAATAAATCTTACACAACAGACAGTGTTGTGTTGGGATATGGAAGGCTCCAATTCACGTTCCTGTGCATCCATCAACATAGGAACATAACAATCTGTATTATACAGAGTCAGGCCATTGGTCCATATAGCCTAGTAGCTGGTTCATCAAGTTTTTAGGCAAGATTCTTTCCTACTTGGAGATCCTTTGCAATTTCCCAACCCAATACTAACCAGGACCAATCTCCTTAGCTTCTAAAATTAGATGACATTGGGTGTGTGTTCAGAGTAGTACGCTAAACTTAACTTATCTTAGGTTAGGTCAGGGTAACAGCTAAAACTTCTATAACTTATGAGGAGAAAGGATCTGCCTTCCACAAGAGTAGTGATAGTTATGAAAGGGTGCCACCTATTGCTTCCTCTCCCCTCACAATTCTCAGTCCATAGCTGATTAACCCTATAATGTGGGAAGCACATATCTGAACCCCTAGATTATGAAAAGGGGGACAGTCAGGAAGCATTGTACATAAAATGTGGGGAGAAAGGAAAGATTAAATGTTCTCCTCTTACTCACTTCTTTTCTGCTTCAAATCTCTCTTGAGGTCTTCCAGTTGTTTGGAAGATGCTCTGGTTCACAAACATGAATTTCCATTGACTAGCAGTTCTGGCTTATATGTGATGTTAATGTGATTAGCAATCACACTGCCTGTGTTTTTTAATTAAATACCAGCTGCATATTGGTAGCGGAATTGTTGTCAAGACTGCAGAGTGACTGTAGGAGAGATTTAAGGCTTCCCACCTCTTTCATAATCTCCATGAAATGTCATCCTGCTGTGGCAAATAGCATTAGGAGGAAAGTTCATATTGACATCAATGAGATTCTTTGACTATAGAAGGAAATTATGACTGTTTTCCACAGAGGGAAATTATAAACTTTTATATATAATTATATATAATTTATATATATAATTATAATGGCCTCAGCCGATTCCCTCCCCGACATGGAGCCGGTAGAGTCACAGATGGTGGTGGGGGCGGGCAATGGCCTCAGCCCCAATTCCCTCCCCAGTTATGGAACGGCCTACAGGAAGAGATCCGTCTTATCACTATGATAGATGCCTTTAAGGAGGCACTTAAGATGGAACGCTTCTGGTGGACCTGTCCATCTGATCTAGATTTCTAGATTCTGATGATTGGCTATTTTATTCCATTTTATTTTATTTTATTTTATTTTTATTTATTTTATTATATTGTATTCTATTTTATTATTCTTTATTATTATTGTTCTGATTTTTCTATTTTATTGATTATATTTTGTACATTATATACATTTTATTGTGTAATCCCGCCTCGATCTGTAAGGAGAGGTGGGAAATATAAATAAAATTATTATTATTATTATTATTATTATTATTATTATTATTATTATAAACTTCACTTCCCACACACTGTGATTTTGGTACAATGGTTGAGGGCTCATCAGGTATTTAATTTTAAAATTTACACAACATGATTGCTGATAGCATCATAAACATAACTCAAAATTATAGTTCCTTAGCCCCATCATCACCTTCAAAAGAGATGTCATTAGGGAAATAATAAATAAACAGGTAGTAATAGTAATCGCTATTTTATTTATTTTTTTAGCCTAGGTTCTAACTCAGGAAATTATCACCTGTGTCCCTACAGCTTCTCTACATTTCATCTATATCCATCTTCTGCCTGTTGCTCCTAAAACTTGTGAGTGGTTCAGGAGGTTCTTGTAACATGTTACTTTGGGTGGTGCTGATAACAAGGACATAATAATTTGCAAAATATTTGCAAAGTAAGACACTGGTGACCTCAATGAAGTTTTCTAGTTTAATGAGTAATATTTGCTTATCATCCGTATAATGTTGCTCTTGGGGTAGTAATTTGGGACAATTTGGGTCATTTGTGTGTGTGTGTGTATTTAATTTAAATATATATATATATATATATATATATATATATATATATCTAAAATCGAAAATTTATGTTTAAAACTGGCACATGTAAATGTTGTTGATTACTCATTATTAGGAAAGTGACATATTACTAGTGCATATGCATCAGTATTACATCACTTTCCTAATAATGAGTAAACAACAACATTTAAAATGTAGCAACCTCTGATCAGCATAATGAAGGATGGGAGAAAGGAGGGTTTAGGTTGCTTTACATCAGAGTTGACTTGAAGGCACAAAACAACAACAAAATTAGTAACGTACGCCATATGTTGTGAAGTGCTAAAATATTACAAAGAGTATACAAATAATAGTGTCAAAAAAGAGAAACACTTTACCTACAAAGAGGTTCTACAAGATCCTTGTCAAGAAAATCATGATCTTTCTTTACAGCAGCAATGTCGATAGGAAACTGGGAATCTACAAGAGAAGAAGCATTGCTTAATGGAGTGAGAAAGCCCTATTTCCTTCCTGGAGATGCTGGATGTACTTTCAAACTAAAATGCATATAAATCCAAAATTTCCCCCAGTAATATTATTTTGGATTATAGTTTTCCTTTTAAATAGAATGAAATGTTAAGAACTGTCAACTAACCAAATGCCAACATGTCATATTTTGAATACAAAAAGGCACCGGAAGAGTAATTTTTTTCCAATTTTCTAACAAGATTCTGATCAATACTATAAAAAGTTGCTGTTAATTATTCTAATAGGTAGTATAACCATCTGCTCTGCAATGACACTTTTGAATGTGTTCTCGCCATCTTGACAAAAATAAGGCAGGCAATGATGCTGTACTAAAACCTTCCTTATAAAAGATACATGAAATAACCTGAGCATATAGGTAATTCATTTATCATTATTTTATTGTATTCATTCCCTAGTCTTCTCACTTTATTAAAGAGATCACAGGAGCTAATAATAAAAATACAACATTATCCTCACAAATGTTCTATGATGTTTTAAAACTGTTTAGAAATATAGTAAGTGATCCTTTTCCACCAGCTGTACGAAACAGAAGGGCTTCCAAGACACTGGCACTGTAATATTATAACCAGAGAGTTGACATTTGTGACACAGAGCCAAATTAAACAAAATGCCATTCATGTAATTAGTAGCTACATGAATGTTAGGCATGAGGGTAGATTTGGAATGGGACTCTGCCAATAGTGGGGAAGAATGGTGTTTTAAGACTGTCTCCCATAGAAGTCCAAATCCAGAATAGGATCTTATGTTAGAAATAAATTTCCAATTGGTACAAGTGGGAGCCTTTATTCCTATGCAAACTGCATCTACACCTCTGCCAGCAAAGGTCAAACACTCCCTCCCCCCGTGCCATGATCCCAATCCAAATAGCTCCCCATATGACTCCTACTTATTTTTTAAAAAAGTTACTCACACAATTTCAAATTATGTGGATGACACTTTCTCCCTCTTTGGTTAAGGATCCAGATACCTTTCTTAAAGGCAATTCTTACTTCCCTTGTACTCAAAGACTCCAGGGCTTTCCAGTCCTTCTCCTAATTGCTCAGTGCTGCATGACAAAGCCACTTCCCCCATGTTACTGGGAGGACTGCAGCTAAGTTGAGAGGGAAAAGGAGAACCCAAGAAGGGTGGTAGATGATGCCCTACTAATTAAAAAACCTCAAAAACCACTGGTGCATTGATCCTGTGTGTCTTAGCTCCAATACTCTACTGTACGACTCATATGGGAGAAAGCAGGATTTTCAAATGGCCCAAGGGATTTAAGACTTATAAGTAATAAACTAGCATTTTGAATTGTGCTAGGAAATTAACTGGTAGGACAACCAATGGAGATTTGGGGATGAAGGAACATTTCATTTCAGTTCATTTTGGATCAGAATTTAGGAAAATTTATAATATTTGAATGTGGGCGAGAGCAAAACTGGCAGATTTGTCCACTGTCCAGAGAGAAGTAACTTCTGTACACTTTTGATCAGAACCTAGATGTGGAAACATGGATGTGGCAATGCCCAGTCCTGCCTCTGCTAGCAAATAGGGTGCACTAGACAAAGCTCCTGGCCATGGCAGTTACCTTCTTATTCAACAAAACAGGGTCCAGAAGCAGCCCAAACTGCACAGCTGACATTTAAGATCTCTAGCCCTTCACTGCAGTTTGCTCCTCAGTAGACATCAAAGCATTTTGTTCTGAGTACTTTGGAAGATGGGAATGCCTATAGACAGTTGAAGCCAGGCCCAGGCCAAGGTATGTTACTGCCAGAGGCAGACATGAAGGTGTCATCCTTGATTTCATTTTAAAAAGTTGAGAACACTAGCAGCTGAATCTAATTCATAAATGCAAAGGGATAATAGTTTCCCATTGCACCAGACAGGAGCAAGCTAGGGCCAGTGGGCACAGACCAGACTGCTCTGTTTGCATTCCTCTTCAGTGTTTACTGTCAGAGGTAGCTCCCTAATACTAGGTCCAACTCTAGCTGAACTACTAAAATTAACATGGCAAACCCTTCCCCATAATGAAGAGCAGCTACTGCCCTGTCCCCAAAACGTACCTTCATACAGTTGGGCATATTGAGGGAATCCAGCGGCTCGCAACCAGTCACAGGCTTCTTTTGCTTCAATTTCTGAAAGATAAGAAAAAAATGCAATGCATTCAAGATCAGTTTTATGCCTTTGGTATTTTTACTTGTGTGCTGGCAAACATGCAGATATAGTCTGATTTCATTTTTCTGCATGCTTTGAAATTAGTACCAAATTCATTTCTGGTTTTAAAAAGTCTGGCCAAGGTACCTTGTACATAGTTTGTATATGTCTGCACACTGATTCCCATTAATAATGTCACAATTTCAGCAATGCGGTGTATGGTGGACAGACATTTTACTTGCTAACATTATACAATTTCCCTATGATAGCCAGAAAAGCCAAATGTTGGTTTGGCAGTGTTTTGATCATTAGTGTATCTTTTTGTGGAATCTCTGTCAGGTCACTTAATGTCATTTGATTCAGCTTTGGTTAAGAAGCTGACAGCCTCCTCTCTCCTGCCACCTAATGAATGAGTTCATGACTGATATGACAGTCTTAACAAAAATGTGGCTCAGATGTGCTACACATGACTGATGAAAGAGCACAGGTCTGTAACAGCAGCCACCCAGGCTGGCTTCTCTGTTTTACCCATGCCAATCTTACAGCAAAAAGAAGGCTGCCTGCTTAACTGGTGACAGGGTGCAAAGGGAACAGTGACCAAGCAGCCAGTTAAGCAGCAACCAACAAGCTTCTCGCCTATGGCTGCCTTTGCTACAAGACTAGCACAGGCAAGAAGTCATTCAGTTGCTGCTCCCAAGATGACCAGATGCAAAGGGAGAAGCTTCTCCCTGGTGAAGAAGGACTCAATCTGACTCTTTTGAAGAATTGACCCCTGAAACGTCTCCCCCTCCTTCACAGATGTGCCTTCCCAACACAGCTTCATGTCATTCACACCTCAAACATTTTTTCTTCTGATACCTCTTCTTTCGGCCTGTCTGATGAAAGGAAGCAGGAGCAGCATTGCAGCTCCAATCTGCCAGACAAGTCCCAGCAAAGTTCATAAAGCTTAAACAGGGTCTCAAGTGTGAAAGCTCCTTTTTGCTGTTGCTTCCCTACTGCCAGCACATGATCTAACTCCTCATCCCTACCATGGTCCTACAGGCAGCTGGTTCCCCCTGTCTTTCAATGTTTTAACTGAAGGGCCCCCTGCTGTCCCCTTTACCCTCACTTTTCCTGGATTTTTCCACTGCCCCCAGGAGGGCATAGAGCCCACTTTGGGAATCACTGGTCTAACAACATGCAGAGGACCACATGATTCCTATTCCTGTTTCAGAGCACTATCAATAGTCAAACAAATGTCAGACATTTGCAGTTTTTTTTCTGTATCTAAAAAAGCCTGGAACCTAAAGTATCCCAAGATATCTATTGATTTAGGGGTGTGTGCATACTGGTATGTTTTATTGTCCCAACCAGTGCAATGTGTTGAAGTAAAGAGATTACACCCAATTCTGATCCAGAGCAATATCTTTAAATGCCCAAACAGAATTTCCTTCAATGAAAACAAACAAACAAAAAATAGCCTGTGACAAAACAACAACAATATTTCTACTGATTTGTGCAATGGGGTGACCACAAAGTTAACACACTGAAGTAAAAAATCCCATGTGCTTTTTCAACAACAACAACAACAAGAGGGTAAGAGCTTTGTTTTGGTACACTTTATTATCCTGGGATACATTGGAATTTAGTTCAGAATAGCTCCATCACAGTCCAGCATTTTCATTATATTCTCTGCTTCAATTTTTGTAAGCCACCTTGAGTCCCAGTTCTGGTTTCAAAAGGTGGGGTAGTGGTAATGTTTACTCCCAACAATTACTATGTAAGTGATTTTGCTAGCAAGACTTGAGGGGGGTAGTGTTCAACTAGGAATCACTGGATCAAGCAAAGATAAGTGAGTTCCATTCTCCATACACTGATAATGAATCTGCAATGGGATCTCCTGGTGTTGCTGCTGTGTTTTCAAAGAAAAGAGGAAGGTAGATTAAAGTGAAGCAGTGAACTCCATCCTAAAAACTGTTTGACAGACTGTGGAATTGTCTCAGCAGCAATACAGTTATTTTTTTTATATAAGATGAGGTAATTTTTACAGGAAGATGTGATTGAGCCAAATGGAACTTCTCTCATTTTGTTATGTGGCTTCAAGTAATTTCTGATTCATAGTGATACAAAGATGAACAGGGGTTTCTTGGCAAGATTTGTTCCAAAGGGCTGTGCCTTTGCCTGGAGCTGAGAGTGTGTGACTTGCCCAAAATCACTCTGTGGCTGAGCAGGGATTCAAATCTTGGTGTCCCAGAATCCTTATCCAACACTCAAATCACTACACCATGCTGATTTATAACCTGCCTCATTTATCTTGCTAGTATAAAATCTTTTTCCCCTGTCAAAATTCAATGTTTCCTTGATTAAAAGCAAGCATGCCACAGGATTAGACTCTATAGATAGTTCATGAGAAGGTCATTGGAACTTCATTCTGAGTGCCATTGAAACAATGCATGTGTAGTGGAAAAATGATAATCTGTACTCTGTATTTCAAAAATCATACAGAAGCATCTCAATGATGACATTTAAATGGATATATTGGTTTAGTGTGTTGTACTGTGTGCATTCTACTGACCCTTGGACATTAGATTTTCAGATACGGAATGCATTAAAATAATTTCTCATCCTGCTGTACAATTAGGCTGAAGCTAAAACAAAGATTAGAAAAAATAAATAAAATAAATAAATAACAATTCTTTTTGTTCTATGATATTTTGTGAAAGGCAATAGTAAATACAAGAGTCCAATAACAGTAGCAATTTCATTTCAAAACAGTGGGAGGAAAAACCTCCTGATTTGCGACTTACAGGCAGCCTAACTCTCCATTGCAGCTATCATTGGGTAAAGTGGTGTACCAGTCATCCATAAAGGTATGGGCAAACATTCACCCCATCTTTTGCCCCTGTAGAGATGTATTGTGAATGAAAAGTGTGTATATATGGGGGGGGGGGGGGGCAGAAAAAAAAGTATTTATAGGTACAGAAGTTCCCTTTAAATCTGTCCACTGCCACTGCTGCTTTAGGCTCTTAACAGGGAGAAAAGAAAGAGACGTGGCCCTAAATAAAATACTGAGCCAAAAGAAATCACAATGTGTAATTCTTTAGTACTTCTTCTACCTTCTTTTTCATTCAAGTTCATACTATTTGCTAACCCAAGATAGTTGAGTAAACAGCACTAGCCCAAAAATGCAAAACAGTCAGCATAATAAAAAATAAAACACAAAAAAATCTGGATGGGAACTGTGACTCAAGCACTCTAAAAGCAAGAGAAAAACACAGAAAGGCCTCCCAACTGAGAAGAGGTACCATTCTAATCAAGCCATCATCATGACTCTTAAAAGCATCCTTAAACTTAAATTGATTTCCTTCGATACATTTTGATTATGCAGATTTTTCAACTAAGCCTACAGTCCAGGGAGTGCTGGTTTATGATGAGCCATACTGTTAAAGGCAAATGTACACTTGCCTGTCTTGGGTGCTATTAAATAGAAACATAGTAAAAATTAAAATGGAACACATACTAAAAGGCAAGTAATGCTACAAAAATAATCAACAAATTCATAGTATAGAACAAAGTGCCTGTTTTGTGTAAGTCAGCCTTTTCCTATCCAGTGGCCTTCATATGTGTTGGTTTACAATTCCCATCATCTCTGGTCAATATAACGAATGATCCTTTAGGCTGAGGACAGTGGGCCTTGCAGCGCAACAGATTCTGCCAGGTTGTGGCTATATCTCTGAGTGTTAACTACGGTGTTAGCTATGGTGCCATTGCTATTGTTTCTGAGAGATCCTCCATCAGGGTCACTCTGCTGCCACCCAATGGCTGTTTGGCACATTTGGGGGCTATGCAGATGGGCAGCTCTGGGCCGCCCCTGCTAGCGGCAGATCAGGGTTGTGGCAACTGCAAATCATGGCCCTGATCCTCTCTTCTGCTGTCCCTGAAAGAGTGGCAAAAGGCCACCCTTTTGGCACAGCGTGTCTATAAGCTGTGCCAGGAGGGTGTCCTGACACTGCATGCAATGCGTAAGGGCACATGGCATCAGGACGGCATTGGGCTGGGGTTGGGGTGGCCAGCATGCGACTGCCCTGCTCCAACTCCACCCCCAGGCCAGCCCTTTAGGTCAGTCTGCAACGCCCCTTAGTCTGGCTCCTCAGCAATAGCCTGTCTGATATGGGAGACTACTGCTGTCAGCATAGAAGCATCCAATCTCACTACTGAGGAAAGGCAGTGCCAAATGCTTTACCTTAAATGGCCTCATCATCAATTCCCAGAGTTTGGAAAAGTTACTTTTTTGGACTATAGCTCCCCAAATCCCTGCTGACATTGCCAGCAGGCAATTCATCTCTGGACTTCAATATATAATGTACTGCATTCAATTCAATGGTCCACATATATCTGCAGTCCTGCTTTAAATTAAGCATTTTTAAATGGATTTTCCATGCAGAATTATTTTCTGAAGAAACAATAAAAGAAAAAATATGGAACTGATCAGAAAAATTCCTGTCATGTGGACCTATTTCCAAGTAGCTGTGTGAAAGGAGCATGATGACCCTAGTAAATCTGTTCAGAGATAGTGTAGAAAATAGAATGTGGCCAGTTGAACATACTGAAGCCATAAGGCATTCTGTCCACAGCAGAGTGTGTAGCTAAGGATTAATGAGCAACTTGGAGGAGCTGACCGCCTGAGGTACAGCATTAGAACATTAACCTACAAATGGCTGTTAATCCACAGGAAATGATCTGTGGCAAGGTTATTAAAGCCGTTACAAGCAGGGTAAAGGAAATGGACATAGCAGAATATATAGGCTATGGCCATGACAATTTCTTCTAGATTTCTAGAATCTAAGAGATGACAGTATTGGCAAGCACTAAGCAACTCTCTCTAGGAAAAAAAAGTGTCTGTATTCAGCAGGATTCCTGGAATCATTTCTCAAAAATGATGTTGAAATTTCTCCTAAATTAGAGGTTTATGATTAATGCCAAGCATACCACAGTCTTTCCCCCCCAGAGCATTGGTATAATGGGAGGCTGCATAAAATAAATTAAAGTGCATTTAAACTATAATGGATAACAATGGCTAGATTCTGTTTCTCATGTCAAGCAGTATACACAGTAGAAGGAAAATATAAAAAAAGATGTACAGAGAAAAATGTGATCAATTTGGGAACAAATAATTTCATTTGTTTGAAGAAAATATGTAGTAATGTTAACTACTAAAATTACGGCAAGACCTAGATAACAGTTAACTGTTTCATAACGTTCATAAGGGCAGAGGTGTTGGTTTACAGCTTAGTCTCATGTTATCTTGGCATAGTTCTAAAATGGCAGGCAGTAAAACAGTGCTGAGTTCAGCAAAAGAACGAATGAACCCTTATGTGTTTAAAATTATAGCAAGCTCCTAAGAAAGAACAAAGATGCTAGTAATTCAGCCTTGGTTTAAGCCTTGTGCTGAGGAGTTGTCTGATGAAATGCCCATGAAGAGAAGAGACTGACCAGGCAGACTGCTGCCTCTCCAAAGACAGTTTCCAAGAGGAAAGTGGAGAAGGAGGTACATCAAAGAAGTAAGAAGCAGCAGTGAAAAAAGGTTGGGAAACATTGAGAAAAAAATAAAGGAATGATCATTTCTGACTTTCCCCATTCACTCAAAAGAGACCCACTGTTCCTCCACTCCTGATCTCTGAAAGGTTTTCTGTTATCAACCATTCACAAATCAGCTTCATCTTATGACAACCCTATGAATGAAGACCCAGAAGACCTGTCATCAACAACTCTGCTCAGGGCTTGCAAACTGCTTGAAAACAAGCTGTATGTAAGCAGATAACTAAATAATGGCTCATTTACTGAACTAAATGTTATACCGAACTATAGTGTTCTTAGTGTATGTGGCAGCTGACTATGAATTATGTCACTGCCTGTTGAATACCCTAATAATATTCAGCTTAAAATATATAGGTCATTCATCCCTGGCATAATATCAATAATAGCTAGAGGGAGGCTTTTATTTCAGTGGAGTAGTGAATCTATTTCAGCTTTTAGTCCAAATAATAAATGCATTACCCAAGGTGTTGAACCTGCTTAGGCAGAAGGTATGTACACCTTTATCTGGCAATAACTAATCAATCGTGCAGTTTAGAGAAGAAAAAAAAAATCCTATTTGATTCTCTCCAAGGTCTCTCAAATATATTTTCAGATTCCTTGGGCCATGAATGAAAAAGGGCAGACAAGAGCTAGCTTCTTCTTATTATTATACCAAAAGGCTAAAGAAATATACTGTACGTCCGCTGAAATCCATGGGTGATATGTTCCTATATGATAGTTGAAATGGCGGATAATAGCGAACCTTATATTTCAGGAAGAAGTTGTCCACAGAGTTGTGCTCAATGACCTCAGATGTCTAGACAGATGTTCTCTCTAGCCATCTGGACATTCCCCAGCATGATTCTATGGTTAACCTCACCAAATGTTGACCATGTAGTCATGTTGGAGGCCCTTCAGATGCCTAGAAGGACCATATGTTTTTTTAAATGCAGGTAAGTGAAACTGTGGGTACCAGTCCCATAGATACAGGGGCCGTACTGTACATTAATGTTAAGCTGGCTGTCAGAATAAGCCTGTTCTTTTAAAATGAAAAGTGGTAATATTAAGGAGGCCAAGTTGGTTTCAGCAGTTAAAAATTTAACTGATTGTGCACCTAAGCAATTAACTGCATTCATAACTGTCACTTGGTTCAGGATTGATTTTTGGATGTGTCAACTAGTATGAAACAATGCTTTTATTTTACGGAGAAAGCAAATCAACTGCCATTAAATTTTGGCAGCAAATTTGTTTTTAAGTAGTGCATCTGCTACTTCACAATAAATGACTACTGCTGGAATGAAGCTGTGCACTTTGACAAGCCTTGGGTGTTTACATACCTTCTGGCTTCGTTTGTGTGTGTGTGTGTGTACGTGTGCGTGTGTGAGAGAGAGTTTGCTTATAATTTTTTTGTCCCATGTCATAAATTCTTCTTTCTGTTAATTATATAAAAATCTGGATCTCAGTTTACTCTCAGTTTACCCTGGTGGCGCAGTGGTTAAATGCCTGTACTGCAGCCACTCACTCATAGACCACAAGGTTGCGAGTTCAATACCAGCCAGGGCTGAGGCTCGACTCAGGCCTGCATCCTTCCGAGGTCGCTAAAATGAGTACCCAGCTTGTTGGGGGGCAATCAGCTCACAGTTGTAAACCGCTTAGACATCCCATAGCGTGATATGAAGTGGTATATAAATGAAGCTGCTTTGCTTTGCTTATGGCAACTGTTGCATTTTCTCTTATTGGGGTTCTATTTAGCTCTGCTTGCTTCTTAGAAAGTAACATTTTCTGAAAAATTAGAATGTGCTAAACCCCACTTTATGGAGCTGACAGAACAATGAAGCCCCCTGTGTCCTTAATATACAACAGATAGTTTGTTTTAGAAAAATAATAATAATACAGGACTCTGTACAAAGTGAGAGTGTGTATCACAGAACAATCATGCAACCTAGCAGCCAATTAAAAACCACCAAATTATTACAAATTACCAGTTAAATCAGATGTCTTAAAGTGTGTTTGAGTAGGAAAAATTACTAAAAAAACAATTTTCTGAATGCTAAAACCCTAAGTAACACCATGCTGAGCTGAGCCACAGCAGAAGTGCCACTGTAAAAAAATACCTTAGTAAAATGCCCCAATAAAAATATCATAGCTCTTCTTCCCTGAATTCTTAATTTCATTTTGTTTTAATAGGCCTGGCATTTAGGCATTCCCACTGGAAAGAAGAAATGTTCATATTCCAAGGTGAACATGAAGGCAAGGAATTCTAACATTTAGGATGACTTCCATTTGGTGGAATGAGGATAAAAAGCAAAAACAAATGAGAAGATAAAGAAGCTGGGAGAAAAGGCAGAGGAGGAGAAAAGCAGAAGAGGAGAGAAAGCCATTAAAACAGCTTCAGGAAAGACCTGGATAGAGATGGACCTGGGTATATCTAGATTGTTGGTATACCTAGATAATTTAGTCTTAATGGACTCTACTTTCATAGGAAGGGAGAGGCTTCTGTAGATAACAATGTGTATTGCTTTACTTCACTTAAATTGTGTTAAGGCAAAGTTGTTCTACCATTGGCCTTCCTGCTTATTTTGCTGAGCCTCACCAAGTATTTTTGCCCCATAGCTCTCCCTTGATGGCACTATTGGTCTCTTGAGCTCTAGGGCTCAACAAGTTACTACCACCAGTACTTGAACTATAAAGTCCTCCTTACCTTTCAGACATGCACTTTTCTTAGAAGGCTATAGGTATACTACAGACTAAAACTGGCTGACAGACACCTATTTCACAGGGCTCCTTGAGAAAGAGGGATCTTTAGTCTAAAAATTACTTTCCCTAAACTTTGTGTAGGATAAGGATGGGCAGCCATAGCTTGTCCATGGACTGCCCAAAATGTCCAAAACCAAACCAAACATAATCCAGATGTAACCAGAGCTCTACTTTTCATTTAGAAAAATCGGTATTTTTAATATTAGTACAAAGGCCATGTGGAGGTTCCAGGAGTGGCAATTAGCCTTTTTTTTTTTTTTTTTTGCCAAGGAATTGTAATCTGGGGACTGTGCCCTTTTGTCCACCTCTAGTTTAGGACAAAGCCTAAATAATCTGATCTTGGAAGCAAAGCAGAGTCAGCCCTGGTTAATACTTTGATGGGAGACTTCCAATGATTCCCAGGTGTTGTAGGTTATATTTCAGAGGAAGGAATTGGCAAAACCACCTCTGAGTAATCCTTACCTAAGGAAACCCTATGAAATCTATAAGAAATCATGGGATCACCATAAGTCGATAGGCAACTTGAAGGCACATGCACACAGTGTAGAACTAGGGTCAGGAAAAGGAACAATCTGATATCCAATCCTTGGACCAGAAGGCCTCTTAATCAATAGCACCTCTTTCTAGTCTAAATATAATCTCACCCTCATCCAATTTATTACTGATGACTCTAGATTCATTGATTCAGACTATCCACAGCCTCTCTGCAATAAATGAGGATACAAAATCAGCAAAAACGGTCTGCCTGTACCAGGATGATTTTTCCCAGCAATTTCAGGTAGATGTTGAAAAATGAAATTTTGAAGCAAGTGTGGGAGAAATTTAGTCTTCAAGATATTGTTGGACAGCAGTACCCAGTATTCCTCACAATTTGTTATGCTGCCTACATTTCATGGAAATTGCAGTCCAACATCTGGAGGGCTGCAGTTTGCCCAATTCTGTTTTGAAGTAGAAGTAATTTGTTGTTGTTAACTGCCCTTAAGTCAATCTCGACTCATGGCAACCCTATGGATGAGATATCTCCAAGACCCTCTGTCTTCCACTGCTCTGTTTAATTCCTGCAACCCATGACTCCTTAATAGAGTCCATCCATCCGGCCTTCCTCTCTTCCTACTTCCCTCCACCTTTCCCAGCATTATTGTTTTTTCCAAAGAGTTCTCCCTTCTCATGATGTGTCCAAAGTACAGTAGTCTCAGTTTGGTCATTTTGGCTTCCAGAGAGGTGTCTGGTTTGATCTGCTCTAGGACCCACTTGTTTGTCCTTTTGGCTGTCCATGGGATCCTCAGCACTCTTTCTCCAGCACCACATTAATGCACTGATTTTCCTCCTATCATCTTTCTTTACTGTCTAGCTGGTAATAGGGAACACAATGGCTTGTATGATTCTGTCTTTTGTGCTGAGTTGTATATCTTTGCATTTTAGAATCTTTTCTAGTTCTTTCATAGCCACTCTCCCCATTCTTAGTCTTCTTCTGATTTCATGACTGCAGTCCCCATTTCTATCAATGTTTGATCCTAGATATGGGAATTCTTTTATTATTTCTATTTCTTCATTATCTAGGTAGAACTTGTGAAAGTCCTCAATGGTCATTATTTTTGTTTTATTTATGTTCCACATTAAGCCTGCCTTTGCACTTTCTTCTTTGATCTTCCTTAGTAGGTGCTCCAGATCTGTGAGGTTTTCTGCTAGTACTATCGTGTCATTAGCCTATCATAGGGGCTATGCAGGGCCTTTGCAGACTGCCAGAAATAGTGCACATTAAATTGAGGCACTGCCCTGGCTCAGTGCTAGGGAATCATGGGAGCTGTATTTTATTGTGGCACCAGAGCTCTCTGACAGAGAAGGCTCAATGTCTCAGAAAAAAATGCAATTCCCATGATTCCCTAGCACTGAGCCAGTGCAGTGCCTCAATTTAAAGTGCACTATTTCTGGCAGTCTGCAAAGGCCCGCAGACGGGCAGGAAAAGGTGACCTGAAGTTGCCTTTTCCCTAAGCTGCAACAACTGCATTGCCTGCCCTGAGGTTGCCCTAAATGAAGACGGAGCAACCGCACTGGGTGGAGTCAATGCAGCTTTTCTGAGACAGTATTGAAGCCCCAGCAACTGCACCGCCAGCCCCAAGGATGCTGTAAAGGGAGATGGAGCAACTGCATGGGCTGGCAGTGGCTGCTTTAATTTTTTTTGTTCTTAAATGCATGCATATGTGCACAGGACCATCTCTCCACACCTGCACATCTGTGCAGGGAAACATCCCTGTGCACCTGCACAGGACCTGTCATAGGCTAGTAAACAGTCTGTCACTCTCTGTGTACAAAAGTGACTGAGGTTAGGCATCCCTGTGCACCTGCACAGGATCTGTCATACACCCATAGATCATGCAAGGATTCACTGACCTCCGCTTCCCCTCAAGGAGTGGGTGCCGTAGACAGGTGCCACTGTCTGATTCTTCCAGACAGAAGGAATGGGTTTGTCAACTGAAAAGACACCCCATCATCCTTCACAAAACATGTCCCACACAGATCAGGGGGGAGGGGAGAGGTACATGCAAGGGAGGTTTGTGTTGACAGACTTGATACATGTAGCTGGTGGTCATGCAAGGGACATGGTCAACAGGACACATGGACAAACATTACTCAAGGAGCCCCCCCCCCATCATGCCAGGAAGTGGTGTGCAGGTCTTATGCACACCTGCACAGAAGAGGTCACAAAAGCCTCTTTCATGCAAACTGCTGTGCATGCAGACAGCAAGCGTACATCCAACAGAATGCATTAATTGTCATAACAGAGGACAGTTTCTAGGGGGCACGCGTAGCGTTACAATTAGGGTTCAGGTTCTAATATTCAAGCGCACCTGCATCAGTGCATCCACACCTGGAAGCATAGGGTGCTTTAAATTAAAGCTTGCATCGTAGGGTGCCTGCTCTGGATGGCGAAGTCAATTTCCACTTTATGTGCGACAGTGCATTTATACGGCCATTTTCTGGTGCATCAGTGTCACTGCATACATACACACATGCAAAGGTGTGCATCTTCACCAAAGGAGTGGAAAAAAGCGGCTTGTTTTTAGAGCGGCTTTTCTTGGCATACAATGGCTGGAGGGCGCTTTCTTGGAGGCCACACCTACAATTCACCCTCAAAGCACCCCTTTTTGCTCATCCGCATAGTCCCTTAGTTTGTTGATATTCCTTCCTTCTATTTTCACTCCTCCTTCTTCTGTGTCCAAGCCTGCTTTTCTTAGTAACTATCTGAAGTAATCCAGATAGTTAAAAAAGCTGCCTGTCCTCCTGTTCTTAAAAACAGGGTCCAGACAAAATAGTGAAAGCAAATTTCTGATTGCTGATTACCAGGTGGCTACGCAAATAACCATAGAAGGGTCAATTTGCAAACCTGGTGTTAGCATCCTGCTTTCATAGGATAAACTGAAGGAAATACAAACCACTAAAGCATAAAAGGAGGAAAGGAGAAAAAAAGAAATGTGGTGACACCTTCAAGACTAACTGGATTTTGTTTTAGCACGAGCTTTCATGGATATAAACCCACTTCTTTGGATGCACAGCTGAGTGGTATTGCATCCAAAGATCTGGGTTCATGCTTAAACAAAAAGCAGTTAGTGTGCTGCCATACTCCCCCGCTCCGGCTCCTTTCCTCCTCTTATGCTACAATTGATTAACACAGCTATTTCTTTGAAAAATAAACCACTCTAGTATTTTGGGATTTTCAAATACTTCAAATTCCTATGAATGATTTCAATACCATTTGGAATGTGCCAATGGATTCCACTGCTTAAGTCAGAGATAGGGGATGCTTGGTCTGAAGATGTTGGAGAAGTGAAGCTCCCATGGTCCTTAGCCAGGAAGGTGAGTGTGGTCACGAGAGTTGAAGCCCAACTTTTGGATGACTGCACTTAAGATGTGTATGAAGCTGGAGGAGGAGGTATTACACAGAGGCACATGCTAGAAACTTCTCTATTGTTATATGTTCAGCTGTGCTGAAAAGTCCTTATTGGCTTGCAAAGGACTTGAGATTGCTTTAGCAAAATGTTTTACTTTGATCTTGGAAATAACACTTTTCTCTTTGTAGATCAAAGCAAAGTGCTGCAACTCTAAACATCTTTGGATCACCTCAATGACCAGTAACATTATTTAGGAAACTAAAATGAAGGTGGACTTGAGGAGAATAAAGGTAACTGGACAACAAAATTCAAAGCAATAGGACAGAGTATCAGCCCTCAAATCTGGATCCTTTCTTACTTGAAGTGGAAGAGTTGGCTGGGCTGTAATCTATTGTGTATTAAGAACAGCATAGCAGCATTTGAGAGCAGGGATGGGAGAGAAGGTGGTCTTGGGCAGAAAATAAAGGAGGGAGAAAAGATGAAGAGCACCTAGTAGATTTGTGTAAAGCCTAGAAGTGATTCAGAAACTCACATGAGCAAGTCACGACCAGTGCATAATGCAGAGCTGGACAGAAAATAGAACAGAACAGAAAACAGAAAAGGAGAGAGTAGCTGAATAGGAAAATTCATCTAATACTGGCAGCAGCTTCCTAGGGCCTTAGGCAGAGGTTCCACCATGTTCTGAGGCAGCATATTCCACTGTCAAACAGCTCTTATTGTAGGGAAGTTCTCCCCAATATTTAAGTGGAATATCTTATCCTGTAGTTTGAAACCCTTGCCCTGTGTTCTAGTCTCTGGAGCTGCAGAAAACAAGCTTGCTCCAGCTTCAATATGGTGTTGTTGTGTGCCTTCAAGCTGTTTCCAATGTATGGCAACTCTTAAGATGAACCTATCATGGGATTCAATATGATATCAAATATTTAAACATGGCTATCAGGTCACCTCTTAACCTTCTGTTCCCCAGGCTAAACATATTCAGCTCCCTAAGCCATTCCTCAAAGTGCTATGCAGTAAACGCACCTCAACACTGTCACTACTATCAGGCCACACAGGTCAAGACAAACCTACATATCTTTCAATGAATTTCATTATGGAATTGGAATGGATAAACCTCAAAGTAAGTAGAGCTGCTAGATTGGCAGCATCTCAAACCTTGAAATTTCAGGGCCAAAACTTGAGACCAGATGTCTTCTTTTCACATTATACAATTACAGCATTTTGATGACACTTAAACTGCCATGGCTCTATCCTAGGAAGTTCTGAGATTTGTACTTTCTTGCGATTTTAAAGAACTCTCTGCCAGATACCCAATGCCTCCCCAAACTACAAATCTCATGATTCCATAGGATACAGTGGTAACTGTTAAGCTGTTCTCAAACTGGTATAATTGTGAACTCTGAAACGGGACTTTGTGATGGCTGACAAGGATTGTGGGAGGTTTGCTGGAACTGTTTCTCAATAAATTTACTGTTGAAGTGGGCATGAAATTAGCCTAATCAGGCACTGCAACCCAGAAATGATGGTGGGGAGGAGAAACTAAAGCATTTTTCAACAGCTAGGCAGACAGCAAAATGCATCTATTAGCAGCAACAGTTTCTGCCATTTCTGTTAAGACTCACATCACACATAGGCTTACTTACAGCACACATGACACTGTGAAGTTCTTCCAAGCCCTACGTAGTTGTGTGGAAGGCACTCTGCCAGCCCTCTAGGAGCTTTTTCTTTCTAGACCTGCACTGCTTAAGCAACAAGAAGACGCACAAGACACAAAATTGATACTCCCCACACTGCCTTGTTTAATCAATCAATCAATCAATTTTGGTGCACGGATATGCACAGCAAAATATATAAACATATTTATGTCGAGTCAGAGACCTCTGGTGCCTTGCAGGAATGGACATGTACAGTTCCCAGGTTTTAAAACCATCTCATAAGCACAAACAAAACAAACGTTCTCTTTCAGTACCACTTCCCTTAGAATTTGTCTTCCTACCTGGAGAGGCAAAGAAGCACAGTGATTCCATGAACCTTCAATAGCAATAGGACTTTACATTTCTATACCGCTTCATAGTAAAAAGTATTCTGAAATGGTTTACAATTAGCCAACAAGCTGGGCACTCATTTTACTGACCTACGAAAGGAAGAAAGGCTGAGTCAATCAGGAGTCCTGGGATCAAACTCACAATGTTGTGGTTGCAGTATCAATATTTAACCATTGCGCCACCAGGGCTCCTTCAGGAAGCACCCTAAGACTTGGCAACCCTAATAGTAAGGAAGGTATGGCTACAAATAAAGATAAAATGTGGCTATAGCAATGTCAGTGCAAGCCACAATCTCTCTCTCTCTCTCTCTGTGCATGCACCAATATTAGAATAATTAATAATTGTCTAAATAATTTTCTCATGCTCTAAAGTGAACCATACTGAAGTAAATCAGTTTCTAGTAAATCAGTAATAATTAGCTTCCAATTCATCCCCCTCCCCATGGAAAACCTGCCTTCATAGTGACCAAACCCTTAGCCAAATGTTAATAAGAAATTTTGTAATATATCAAAGACTTTAAGTAAAACAAATATGAGGACAAAACATAATTTCTCCAAATGCAGATTATCTTAAGTATGTAAGTACTTTTAAGGGTATTTGGGGGAATCTCATTTGGTTTGATTTTCTTTGTTCTAGTTTTTCTAACTGAAAATTGGATATGCTTAGCTTTGTAGCATGTCAGCCTTTAATGTCATTACAATAATAGTATGTGTATGTTTGCTTGGAGGTAAAGTCCACTGTGTTTCAAGTAAATGTATACAGCATTGCAATCTATTCTTACCCACTAATTTCTAGATGATTTTTGAAATATTCGTGAATTATATAAACAAAGCCCTGGCGTTCCCAGCAATGTAAATATGGGAATGATTACATATTGCTTCCTGTTTTGATAAACTAGCAACAGCTTATTTCATCTGAGAAGGAGGGCTCTGGTTTTGTGTTTCTTAAAGAGAAGAAACACAAGTCCCCTTAGCCTTTGTGGCAATTTGTTTTTCAGATTAAGTTGACAGATCATTAGAGGAAGCAAAAAAATGGAAGCTTTGCTTCTGTGGGAACATGCATACAAAATTATGCTACAAAGACAGCTAAAATCAGTATCACAAATAGATAAATAAATAAATTCACAGGTACTCATTACATTAATTTCTGGAATGTAGTCTTAAAGAGTCAGTTTTTAAACAGCCCTAACCATTTTAGTGAAATTAATTCTTTGTAAGCTTAAATGAGGTCTTTAGACAAGAGCAAAAAGTGGATATTTTTGCTCCATTTTATAGGGTCAAACATGATCCTACAAAATCTAATGTTTTTCAGGGCAGTATTGCTAGGAAGCTTTAAGGCAGTGGTATTCAACCTTTTTATCCTTGGGGTCTTGATGTAGTATATGAATAAAAATATTTTGCTTATTTAGTATGTGTATTCTCATTTGCACATTCATGTATATTCATGTTTTAACATTTTATAAGGAACTAACATTTTCAGATTAGAACAATTCTACTTAAGTAAATTCAATATCGAATTCAATGCATATGTAAATTTTATTCATGAAAAAGTTTGGGAAGAGGATTAAAAAGAGAGATCAGAGTCTTCGTGTTTTGCACCCTCTTTGAGCAATGTTTGAGAATCATTGCATTAAGGAGTACAATAACTGGCTGCTGAGAAAATTAATGGTTGGTGGGGCTGCCAAAATATTTCCACAAAGTACTGATATGGTCATTTATACAACAGTAATAAGCCTAGAAAAGATGGTGATTTCAATATTCCTATTCCAAGAAGTAACTGGAACAAAGCCTATAGAATTAGGAGATGACATTTCAAACAAGAGCAGACATGACAAATGGTTTTTATCATTGGAAAGATTCATTGGCTGCCATGCTCAACCATTTTTTAAATTCTCCAGTAAAAGCTGCTTATAATAGTTGATGTAGCGAGGTGCAATTCACATGCCAGCAAACTCATTACAATGATTCACGCAAATTGCTAATACAACTGCTTATGGGGAGAAACCAAGATTCTCTGTACTATTTGTAAGGTTCACCCATCTGCACAATATGATTTCAAACACATATCTCTTTGGGCACTGTTTAGGAGGAGGAGGAGAAGGATCCACAACTCAGTATGTATGCACATATTTGGTATTTACATGGCTTTATATATGAACCTGGCATCTTCCATTAAAAGTTTTCAAATCATAGAAAAGACATTATGGAGACCTTGGAAAATTGCTGCAAATCAGAGAACATAATACAGGGCGATTAAAAAAAAGAATGGTACAAAACCAAATAATAACAGCTTTAGTTTTGCAACATTCTTTTTGAATCACTTTGTACCATGGCTACTCAACAATAAGTACAACTGGAGGAACCCAATGATTTAATTCAGGGGCAAATCAGGTATGATGATAATTATGTGATTGAAAGTGACACGACTAGTTCCTAAAATATCAATAGCAGCCACCCACTCTTCCCAAGCCTGGATATATGGCATGTAGAGGTTTAATTTAAAGCTGGGTGTCAGTCTCTCCAACCTCTGAGGAATCTTTCTGTCTAATAAAGGGGGTGGTGGGAGAAATATGGAGACACAGTGCTACGAAGTTTTGCTGGTCCTTTCTGCATGAGGCTGGAAAGGATCTGAAAATGTCACCTGATGATGGAATTTTTTTCCAGGGCCACTGCAGGGGGAAAAAGATGGCTACTCCCGAAGTTTAATGAACAGAACAGGAAAAAAGGGTTAAATGAGGAAAAAAGACTTTAAAGCGTTTAGACATTTTTGGGTTAACTGTAATTTACTAAATATCTCCAAAGCATCCAAACAATCGTTTTTCACGCCTGATTTTTGGGAAAGATCTTGTCCTAGCCTTCCCAGCTAAAACTACTGAAAAATCTTACCTGGGCTGAATGTTTGGAGCAGTCTCAGATTAAGCCAAATCAACAGAACACCTCCTGCCTGTTCTTAGTCCTTGTCCAAGCCAGGAATGGACTACATGAAGGTTGGATTAAAAACACACACACATGATAGAGCCTGTTTTATGACACTTGATTCTGGTGAAATGCTGTTTTAACTTATTTATTTTATTTTGTGGGACCAATATAAAAGCAACATATTTTTTATTCTAGGGCATGTGCATATAACTGCATGCACATGGACACAAAATGCCTGTATGTTGCTTATCTTCCACAACCATACTTCAGAAAGCAAATACTGCTGAATATTTCAAGTTGGAGATATTCCACAGTGGGCTCAAGCATTAAATCTTCATAGTGATTCTGGAAAACAATCCTAGTTAGAAGATAGTCCCATCCAGCTCATTACCACCACCCTGTTCCAGACCTTGGGACAACTGGTGGCTTCCATGGGAGTGGGACAGTGAGTCTGCTTTGGGTTTTAGCCTGAATCTTGAAGGAGCTATCCAAGGTGCCAAACCTATTTTAGGGAATAAGATTCAAATACTTTGCATCACTCCTATAAAAAGTTCAGACTGAAACCCAGAAAGGTTCACTATGAGCCTTTGCAGACTGCCAGAAATAGTGCAAATTGAGTCACTTTAACTGCCCTGACTCAGTGCTAGGGAATCATGGGAACTGTAGTTTATTGTGGCATCAAAGTTCTCTGGCAGAGAAGGCTCAATGTCTCAGAAAAAAATACAATTCCCATTATTCCCTAGCACTGAGCCAGGGCAGCTAAAGTGGACTCAATTTGCACTATTTCTAGCAGTTTGCAAAGGTCCTATGTTACTGATATGGGAACCACCATGGGCCACTGTCCTTAACCTGATGAAGGTCAGATTATTTCAGAAACAGATGAAAATGGTTTCCAGCAATGTGCAATGTGAAACTATGCATTCCTTGCAAGTTCATTTCAATTGTGCAATGTTGGAGGGGAGGAAGAAAACAGGCCTGGCTTTGGAATTATCATTCCATGGCTTCAATTTCATTTGAAGGATGCTGAGATTGTGTCCCTTCCTTCATATAATTACTCCACATACTTAAGATCTCAGGTATTTAAGCCAAGCAGAGTGGCTTATTGACCTCGGGCCAGCCAATCATTCTTTTTCAACCCAACAGGGTTGGCGTGAGTATAAAGAACAGGTAGAAAGCCAGGTACTTCACCTTATGTGAGGAGAGCAGGAAGAAAGATTCTTTCCTATTTCATGCTATGCTAGTCTATGCCATGTTGTTGTTGTTGCTGTGTGCCTTTACGTTGTTTTTGACTTATGGTGAGCCTAAGGTGAACCTATCATGGGGTTTTCTTGGCAAGTTTCTTCAGAGGGGTTTGCTATCGCCATCTCTGAGGTTGAAGGAGTGTAACTCACCCACAGTCACCCAGTTGGTTTCCATGGCCGAGCAGAGATTAATAGAGTCATAGTCCAATTCTCAAACCACTACACCATCTTGGCTCACCATTTCTATACCAACAAAATTTCTTTATTTACCAGGGCTGGCATTCATAATATGACCCTGGTAGAAGAGATCTGGATGGAGAAACCAGCTTCTACACGCAAATCACTCTTTCTTGGACTAAAATGACTGAGTGTATCTTAGTAGTATGCTGCTACACTAGGTTAGTTATATTAAGATGGAGAAGTGAGAAAGAGTCTGAACTGAAGGAGGCAAAGGCTTCTTTGGGTATGCTGGATGTTTCCTCTTTGGGATCTAACATGGAACAGTTAATTTGCTGCTTGAAGGAACACTTTAGGAGCTTCACTTTACCTATTCTCAACTTGTATTAGTTGTAAAGAAAGACAAAAATTATAAAACACCATCTATTTCCAGTGTTCTCTTCTTTCAAAGGAAGTTGAACTCAAATAATTAATTGTTACTGTACAATACATATAGTGAATTGTAGGAACCCTACTTGAGTTTTCACACATCAGAAGAGGTCATCCTTATTAATGGAACAAATTTACAATTTAAAAGGAAGCAGAAAAGAGAAAAGGCAAAATTTGTATGATCTTTTAGCTCTCATATACGTACAGAGAAATTTTATGAGAAGGTTTTGCTTGTGGTCTGTATTTTATACCAAAAGTTAATGAATGAAATATTACATATAGTTTGTCATTTTAAATATACAATTGGTATTTTAAATGAACAGAGTGGATTAGAAATGCATGAAATACTAAAAAAAATTATAAGAACATTAAGGAATGCATTGATCAGCCAAGTAAAATATATGACAAATAATAATATGTACATAAATATTGCCAATATAGCCTATGTAGATATGACTTCAAAGTTGCTTAGAACAAATTTATTTTGTATGGGAATCTAACATCCATTCCCAAATGTTTAACTCTGACCCCTTCTTATAATAAATGCCCAATAAATATCCAGTCTCCTATACAATACTGGTGTTTACTGACAAGGTAGAATCATTGCTGTACCATATAGACTGTTGAGGAAGGCCATACCTGGCATACCTAATTCCTTCAAAGCCAATCTTTCCTACAGTATATAAAACCAGTATTTCAAGAGAAAAAGCTCCAGACTAATCTTTTCCTCCCCCTTTTTAAAAGAGTTTCTGTCACCCATAGTTTGATGTGATGCACTTTAGAAATTGGGATGTATGATTCTGCTGTTTTGTAGCTTGGCAGTAATATCCAAAACACCACACATTGCTTGTTAAAACAACCATTGTCCCATCTTCTTACTAGTACATTTCATGGTAATTAAAATAGTAAACTCAAAGAATAGATCACTCTTACCCATACTGCCTGGAGTGGATTGTAATCCAAACAGCTGAAGTGCATCAAAATGGGAAAGGCTGGACTTGGAGAACATGAAGGCAGTCCTTACCACCCCGAATTACAAAACATTTGTGGGCTAGTTGCAGTTAATTATTGGCTAGTTTACACTTGTAATGACAGTTGTATATTTCCATTTAGGAGAAGTTGTATTATATGAAAGGGAAACAAAGCTTTATAACTAACAGCATTTACCTGAAGAAACAAACCAGTTTTTAAAGTTTTGTGATGGTTCTCTCTTATTTTTTTTATTAACATTTGAAAGTCTTGATAATGACAACTGAGGGAGAAGCAAGTCCACCATTTGACTTTCCCCTACATTTCTTCCCCTTTAAACTATTGGTACAAAGTGCCCTATAACCCATTTTTGGTTTGTGGTTTTCAAAAACAGTGGATTAAAAATGGAAAATAAAGGGAAACTTCTTCCCCTTTTTTGGCCTCGGAATAGAGAAAAAAACCCAATTAGCAAAACACATATGTATGTAGCACACAGTGCCTGTACATTCATTCATCACTGAAAAATGCTGCAATCTGATTCCAGTGACGTCAAAGTCAGGATCTAAGGAAATAGCTGGTGTACAGCAAATATTTGGCTCAACATGACAAGGATAGTCAAGTGAAGGGCCCTATAAGATGGAAAGAAAAGCTTTCAAAGCATGCACATTTACGAAGCAGACTGATAGCAGCACTGGGAAAAATGGCATTAATCTGATTTCTTCATCATCCTAGAGTAAAGTCACAGTGCTGTCTGGCTGTCAACTCTTAAAGCCCAGATCCAACTACTTTATTTTTTATTTTTTGTTAAAAGTGATATTGTCATACATGTAAAGTAAATTTAGAGCTTGGAAAAGTTCCTTTCTGGACTACAGCTCCCAGAAGCTCTACTTCAACTGTAATAATCTTAAACACTTTCTGTAGCATTCTGCAAAACCATCCCAGGCTCTGTATCTGTGACATTATAATGTGCTCTCCTAAGTAAATCATGTCCTAGTGGACTTGAGGATCTTGGAAAGCAAAGACAATAGTGGACAACATGACACATCCTGTACTCACTCATACACAACCACTCTTTTCAGCAATAAAAGCTCGATCAGATCTAGGGAAGCCCTTTTAATTGAAAAAGTAGAAAGAAGGGGGGAGAAGGAAAAACTCAGCAGTTCTCAAGGCTGAAATGAGAGGCATTACTGGCTACAATAGATCTATGTGACTGTCAAGAATACACATAAATGTGCCAAGAGGTTTTTTTTTTTTAAACAGAGCATAGAGGATACCGGATAGGATCTCACCCACTCTCTTCCTGCTATTACAATTTAATAGTTGAATAATATAAATACTATGCTGCTGCCCCCTTCCCCAATTTACCCTTGTCGTCAACACCAAAGAACCATCCCCCTGTGTAAATGACATCAATCAGCAGGGAGTTCTGTAAAATGCATAAAACAGTAATCTTCCAGACCCTAGGAGAAGATAAATGATTCCAGACGCTGGATTGCAGCCATTTTCCCACACATGCTACAATGTTTTGTCATCCATATTGGGCCATAATGGTGTGTGTGTGTGTGTGTTAAGAAGAAAGAAAAGAAAAGAAAAGAGCTAAAGCTTTCACTTTTGTCCAAGTATGGACACCACATTTAAGACTACTACAGCCAAACTGTTGCTGCTGCACAAATTGAAATAGAATTGTTGGATGCCAGATAACACAAGTCTAAGATCCTGCACAAAGTAATGGTCAGTACCTTCTCCTTGCCATTATCTCTACACCAAGCCATTACAAATTGGGTAGCTTGTACCAATTAGGAACTAATGAAGGTATTGGGAAACAGGTCATTACATTCATGTTTCATAGATTCATGTGTGAAAATATGAAAATAATTCAACTTTAAAACTATGTTGAAAGGCAGGATACAGTTATCTGAAATCATTAAAACCTACATAAAATAAGAGAATATCAGGTCTTCAGAAGGATGGAAGAACAAAACTTTCAACAATATTTTAGGATCAGATAAAATAATATATTAACTCTTGCCAAAACATACTGGAGATATTATTCTCAATGATCATGTTATGGGTAATAGCAGAAAGAAAAATCTCATGTCTTATTATCTATGCTATTTCTTCCTATTTATCTTATGAAAAAAGATGAAGGGGGAAAAAAAGTGTCAAGACTTTATATTCTGGCTAGCAAGCACTCAAATGAATAACATTTTCCTCAACAAAACAAGTGCTAATAACATCTTCCCTTCCCTTTACATATATGCCAGGCACATATCTTTTCCCTTTGAGATGGGAGCTTTCAA
This sequence comes from Phrynosoma blainvillii, assembly GCA_026167975.1. Classification (NCBI taxonomy): domain Eukaryota; kingdom Metazoa; phylum Chordata; class Lepidosauria; order Squamata; family Phrynosomatidae; genus Phrynosoma; species Phrynosoma blainvillii. Next base: position 315,467,019 of record JANUYF010000003.1, on the reverse strand, counting down.
GTAAGATAATCAAAACCACCCTGAAGTATGGAAGTATGAGGATTTTAAAACCCTGTTTGCATTTTTTTCCTAGTAAGCAACTCCACAAGAACCTCAGTTGCATGTCTAAAACATACATAAAATCTTTCTTCCTATCTAAACTGAAGAACACTTCACATGGCATTAGTTTTAGTACTAACAATGTATAATTACTAGAGGACATAAACTTACTTTGTGTACAAGTATCCTAAGGCTCCGCAGTTCCTGAAACAAAATCTCTTGCTTACTCCACTTTCTGCTTAATGAGAAGAACTGTGCACAATCTGACAGATGGTTTCACTCTGCCACCGAGCATTTCCTCTTGGTTATCTCTGCCAGCTAATATTTCCAAAAAGCTGTCTACAGGGCTGTGCTCCACACCATTTCTTGTCTGATCAATGCCCTGCCTGACTTTAGGTTGGGTTTCTAGTCCCGCCTCCAATTCTTGAAGAAATGAAAAAGACACAGCTGGGTCCTCTGTAAACCATTTCTCTTACTACTAGCTACACAGGGTAAATCAAGCAATTATGCCATGAAAAGACCTGCTACTCCACTTGAAACTTGGAAAGCAATTACTCATCTTAATGAGGTGCGCATGAAAATCAACCATGTAGTCAAATCAATAATACTGAGAAATAATGACAAGAGGGCTACAACCTTCAAGCTCGAAGAGCTTGGTCAATGTTACACAGCACTTCCCTTTGTACATACTAAGCATTTTATATCAAACTGCCCTGAAAGAAGCATATACTCCCAGTGCTATGGGTCAACATGCAGATGACACCAACTCTATTTCTCATTTTTTATTTTAGATTGGGGAAGTTGTAGAAGCTTGGTGGTTCAAATGGGAGGATGCAATCCTTCAAACAGCCTAGTCCCAAACTGTGTAGGACTTTTTAAGCCCTGAATCTGAAAAACCAGATAGCAATGATTGCTGGAAGTCTTACCAAGTTTGTCTTACATGTATAGTTGGCCCTCTATATCCACAGATTCTTTTATCCATGGATTCAAGCATCCACAGCTTGAAAGTATTCCTTTAACCCCCCCCCCCCCAAAAAAAAACCCCATACCTTATTTTTGCCATTATATATCAGGGACACCATTTTACTATGCCACTGTATATAGTGAGACTTGAACATCCACAGAACCAAACTGCAGCGGATACCAAGGGCCCACTGTATATGCCAATGATGTCTGTTTTTTAGTGGAGAAATCAGAGATGTCATTCATATTAGGCACCACTAGCTCAGAGTTAGCCTAATGAACATACTATGCATGCAGTTCTGCAAGGTCAATTCCAAATGGAGCCCCTGTATATATCTTTGTATCTCGCACGTGGCAATAGATTTGCCTGGGACTTTAGCAGCAGCAAAGAGAGTAGGAGAAGAACTGGATCCCAATCATGTATCCACTGTACCAATATACACCATTTTTTTTAAAGTTATGAAATGCTGAGCATAATTGTGCTATTACTAACTCTGCATAAATTTGGTAATAATTAGTGAAGGAGAATTTTATTTGTTTAAATAGTGCATCATTTTATGAAGTGGGTTTCATATCCAGGAGGAGGAGGAAGAGGAAGGAGGGGATTAATATCTTCAAATACTAGCTTGGGGAGGGGATTTAATTTGTTAGTAGTGAACAGCAGGATTTTACTTGTTGATAATGACATTTAAATATGTATATAAAAAAATCTAAATGAAAAAAAAATATTTTTTCTTTCTTATGTGTTGTATTCATTGAAGATGTTTACCAAGTTCCATCTTTTCCTCTTATGCCTTCTGGATGTGTGTCCAGAGCACTTGCCCAAACTATATAGTGGCTCCTGCCCCAAGAAAGTTGATTTGCTCTGCTCCAGGAGTGGTGAACCTTAGAAATCCACATTGGAAATAATCTATGCCAGATTTCTTTGGTATCCCTTCCTGTTGTTCTTGTTCTGTGCCTTCAAGACATTTTTGACTTATGAAGACCCTAAGGCAAACCAATCATGGGGTTTTCTTGGCATGATTTGTTCAGAGGGGTCTGAGTGTGACTTGCCCAACTTCACCTAGTTGGTTTCCATGGTTGAGCCAGGATTTGAATCCTGGTCTCCAAAGTCAAAGTCCAATGCTCAAGCCACTACACAACACTGGCTCTCATCCCTTTCTATGCCAGACACATATTTTGACTATTCCCTGTGTGGAAACATGTATGGCATCTTTGTCCATTTTCTGTACTTTTTAAAGAATACAAGGAAGGAACCGCAACTTATTAAACAGCTTGAAGCAAGGATATAATACACAGGATACAATATAATACACAGGCCAGTATTCCCCCCCCCCCCCCAAGCAAAATGACTTCTTGTATAATGACATTTTTTTCCTTTGTCCAGCATTTTGACAATTCCTAAAAGGCTAACCCAGAGAAGTAGGAAGAGGGATAGAGAGGAAGAGGGGAATGGGAGTGTGGGGAGAGGGAGGGGAAAAAGGGGGGGATGGCGAGGAGGCGGCGGGAGAGAGACAGAGCTAACAACAATCCAAGGTATATGTGGGCAAATGGAAACTGTTTTTGAAAGTACAGTATATGGATTTTAAAATAGTATGATTGATTACTGTAAAGACCAATCTGGAAAAAAGTTTCCAAACAGTGCTTTGTCTGCAGGTAATGCTTAAACTGAATCATTTTATGAAGAGGTTTTCATATGCACAAATGCTTTATGTACACACAACTGCATGGTCATCTTCCTCAGACTGCGCAGGCTCTTTCCTTGCATGAAGAGGATGAGCAGAAACTGTAATCAATAGACAGATGGTCAAGCAGGAGTTACTGTAGCCTGGACCTGTACTGTCAGGTTGTCAACTTCAAATAATTTATTCTTCTTCTTACAATTTGTCTCTTAAGCATTCACTTCTCAGGTAGCAGTAAACTCAGCAAAGCCTTCTTGTGAATGTGAACTGAAAATTTCCCAACATGTGAGTACTTACAGACTTGCCAATTTATATTTAAGTGGGTTTAGTGCCACCTGAAATAATTAGTCTTTATCTCATTTGCCCTCTCAATATTCTTACAATTCTCATTGTACAGAAAAGGAACAGAGGTTGATGGCAGTATGCCTCAAACCAACATCTTCCAACCTGGCACCCTCCAGATAAACTACAGATGGACTACAAAGCCCATAATTGCATAATCATAAGATTATAGAAGTTGCAGTTAAACATAACTAGATCTGTTGACATCCAAGACTGAATTGTTAGGATTAGTTCTGCCCTCTTCTTAGGCTTTAAGCCTGAATTGCAGTGGTAAAATTGCAACTTCTTTTCAAGTAAATGCACTGTAATGGAGTTGTTAAGGACTGCCCCCTACTTGCCTCCCTAAATATGATTTAAGGGAAACCAACACCATGGGATTAACTGTCTTTTTACAAGCCAACTGTGAGCAAGTAAAATAACCCAAGATCCCTCCTGCCTTTCAGGAGTTCTAGTGAAAAACAATGATTATTATACAGCTTGCAGTTTTATGTATTGAGAGCAGTGTGATTCTGAGAAATTAATGCTTTATCTGGTGCAAGATATAGCTCCCCTGCTGAGGCCCACATCTGAGCAGTCCATACCTCTGGTTTTAAGTGCAACAGCTATAATGGTTCTCTAAGGGAAATTGATGCCTAATCCACAGCAATAGCTTAGCTGCAGAGAAATAACTGCTCAGAACATATAAAGGCAGATGATTCTAAGCCTATTGCCAGTTATAGAAGTACAACAAAGATATTTTATATGCTTTCCCAGCACCACTTTTGCTGCGAACTGCAAAGACTGCTAAGGATGGCTTCACTGAGGATTCCAAATGAACTGGCAGGCACATCATTTAAAAAATATAGGCAATATAGAGTGTAAAAGAGCAGCTTGATACAAACCCTCTTACTGTGAAACTCTCTATATGCCTCTTAGAGAAACAGCCAGTTTTAAACTTTAGCATAGTTCAAGGCAATGAGCTATTCCTGTTAGAGAGGATCTCAGAGCTGCTTCATCAGCAAGACCTGATGGCTTCCATGTCAGTGGGGCGGTAAATTTACTCTAGATTTTGGTATGAACCTTAAAGGAGCTGTACAAGGTGAGAAACCTGTTTTGAGGATTCACCACCCAAATGACAAATCATTTTATTATAGATAAGCCCATTTATAACAGATTTATAGTTAAGATTAAGGGTGGGGGGGAAACCAATGACCACAGATGATTTACATAACATTGAAAACATTGAAATAGTGAAAAATTGTTCATCAGAATGGAGACTGCAGTCAAGAAATCAGAAGACTAAGACTTGGAAGAGCAGCTACTAAGGAACTAGACAAGATCCTGAAGTGTAAAGATATATCATTGAATGTTAATTTAGGATTGTTCATGCCATAGTATTTCTCATTTCTATGTATCACTGTGGGCCTCGGCAGACGACTAATAGAGTCATCTTGGAGGCTTGGAAGAGGAGGGGCAGCCGCACGAGCGGCGCCCCTTCCTCTCCCTGAGGTCGCCCTCGGAGTCGCCGGCCCTCCGCATGGCCGGCGCTCCGGGGATGACCTCACGCCGCGGTGACCGGATGCGTCGCGGCGGAAAAGACAGCGAAAGTGCGCCCGCCGCTTTTAGGGTGCACTTTCGCTGTCTTGAGGAAGGAACGCTGATTTAGCGCTCCTTCCAGGGACGCCGCCGGTGCGCCGAGGTGCGGAGGCTGCGGCCCCGCGGCGCGCCGGCCCAGGGCGTCCTGGACGCCCTCGTCTGCTTCCCCCCTGTGAAAGGGGGACAGTGAAAAAAGCTGATAGAAAGAAAATCAACCCATTTGGGATGAGATACTGAAAAAGAGTTCTGTAGATACCCTGGACTGCATAAAAAAACAATACCAAATCAGTGGGTCCTAGAGAAAATCAAACCTGAACTCTTCCTAGAAGTCAAGATGACTAAACTGAGGACCTTTGCAGACTGCCAGAAATAGTGCAAATTGAGGCCACTTTGGGGGGTTGCAGACTGCCAGAAATAGTGCAAATTGAGTCCACTTTAAGGGTTAGGGTTAGTGCTAGGGAATCATGGGAATTGTTTTTTTTCTGAGACATTGAGCCTTCTCTGTCAGAGAGCTCTGGTGTCACAATAAACTACAGTTCCCATGATTGCCTAACCCTAACCCTAACCCTAAAAGTGGACTCAATTTGCACTATTTCTGGCAGTCTGCAACTCCCCTTTAGCTGTCCTGGTTCAGTGCTAAGGAATCATGGGAACTGTAGTTTATTGTGGCACCAGAGCTCTCTGGCAGAGAAGGCTCAATGTCTCAGAAAAAAATACAATTCCCATGATTCCCTAACACTGAGCCAGGACAGTTAAAGTGGCCGCAAGCTGCATTATTTCTGGCAGTCTGTAAAGGCTCTGAGACTCTCATACTTTTTGGTCATATCATGAGAAGACATGACTCATGAGAAAAGACAATAGTGCTTGGTAGGATAGTAGGAAAAGAGGAAGACCACATTACAGATGGATAAATTAAGGAAGCCATGGCCATGAGTCTACAAGACCTGAACAGGAATGTTGATGACAGGGTGACTTGGGGCCTTTGCAGACTGCCAGAGATAGTGCAAATTGAGTTCACTTTAACTGCCCTGACTTAGTGCTAGGGAATCATGGGAACTGTAGTTTATTGTGGCACCAGAGCTCTCTGACAGAGAAGGTTCAATGTCTCAGAAAAAAAAATACAATTCCCATGATTCCCTAGCACTGAGCCAGGGCAGTTAAAGTGGACTCAATTTGCACTATTTCTAGCAATCTGCAAAGGCCCTTGGACATCTCTCATTCAAGTTGACTTGATGGTAGTTAACAACAACAGATAAGTCCATTCTAAACAGAGTTTAAGGAATTTCTGCACTCTAGGAATATGGTGGCTAAGCGGTTAAGATGCTGACTCTGATGAATCAATTTTCTTTCTATCAATTTTCTTCACCATCCAGCTCTTGCACCCATAATTGGTGATGGGAAATATAATGGCAGGAATAATAATAATAATAATAATAATAATAATAATAATAATATTTATTTATATACCGCCCTATGGCGAACCAATCCGGGTGGTGAACATAATAAAATACAATATACAATGGATACAATCTAAAACAACACCATTCCCCCCTCCCCCCTTAAAAGACTATTAAATCAATCGATTTAAAAACAGAATACAACTAATAAATTTATAAAAAATTCATACCAACCAGTGACCCCTGCTAAAGGGAGTATAACAAGAGTTTTTTGAGAACAGTCGGTCGCAAGTCTCAAGGTCTCAAGGCCGGGTTGTTTAATCTGGAAAGGCCTGCCGGAAGAGATCCGTCTTGACAGCCCTTTTAAAGCTATCTAAAGATGTTAATTGACGGATCTCATCCGGCAGGCCATTCCAGAGTCTGGCAGCGACAACAGAGAAAGCCCTCTGGGAGATCCCAGAGGATCGGAGAGCACGGGGAGGATTATATGGGAGAAGGTGGTCCCTGAATAAGCCTCACTTTAGTATTCAGTTGTATATCTTTGTACTTTAGGATCTTAGTTCTTTCACAGCTGCTCTTCCTAGTTCCAGTCTTCTGATTTCTTGACTGCAATTTCCATTCTGGTAAATGATTAATCCAAGATCTCTACTGAATTTGTGAATATCCTCTGGGCATCATTTTAGTTTTCTTAATGTTCAGTATTAAACATATCTTTGCCACTTAACAATAGCTACTGTAGAGAGAGAAAAGAGAAACTGTGGCTCTCCATCAGCCCCACTCTGAGCACAATAACTTTATACAAAGGGATCTTTTAGCACTTTTGAGACTGAGAGAAAGAAGTTAGTAGCATAACCTTTCATTGACTTCATAATATACATCTGATAAACAGACTTCAGTTTATGAAGTTTATGCTACCAACTTCTTTCTCATATTCTCAAAGGTGCTACAAGATCTCTTTGCATACTGATACAGACTAACATGGTTATGTCTTTGAATTCTACAATAATTTTAGTTTCTCCCCTTCTTGTACTATATGGATCTCATCTGTGTAAGAAAGAATTTGTGCCAGAATTTGTTTTTTTTTTTGGGGGGGGGGTTGGCTCTTACTCTCCCAATCTCTGTGACTTGCAAAAATCAATGATAATGATAAAGATCCTGCCTGATGGATTAAGAGGCAGGGTTTAGAAGTGACATTTCTTTGTAAGGTATATTTTGTAACACTACAAGAAAAAGCAGGAAAGATAGTTTGTTGCCAAAAGTAAGCTCCTCACTCATGTTCTAGGAAACAACTAACTCCTTTTACATTTGATACAATGGTTTGTTAGCAAAATAATCACATGTAACTTTTATGTGTCCTAGTCCTAAATACATTCAAAGATAGCCAGATTAGTCTGTTTCAACATAAACATAAAGAAGGAGGAAGAGGAATCTACCATCATCTTTAAGATTAACTGATTTATTTATCATGAGCTATCATGAAATTCAGAGGATGCATCTGCAATGCAAAAATAATGCAGTTTGACACTGCTTTAACAGCCATGTCCCAGTGCTATGGAATCCTGGTGGCACAGTGGTTAAATGCCTGTACTGCAGCCACTCACTCACAAACTACAAGGTTGTGAGCTCAATACCAGCCAGGGGCTTTGGGTTGACTCAGCCTAGTATCCTTCTGAGGTTCCTAAAATGGGTACCCAAGCTTGTTGGAGGCAATTAGCTTACACTTTGTAAACCACTTAGTACATCGGTAAGCGGTATAGAAATGTACTTGCTATTGCTATTGTAGTTTGTTGTGACACCAGAGCTCACTGACAGAGAAGGCTAAATATCACACAAAACTACAAACCCCAGAATTCTGTGAAAGTTAAAGTGGTGTCAAACTGCATGAAGATGCAGCTGAAAAGCAAGCATGGCATAGTGACATGGCTGTTGGATTAGGACTGTGGAGAAGAGTTCACATCCCTACTCAGCCATGAAAATACATTGAGTGACCTTGGGAAAGTCACACTCTCTTAGGGCCTGTGCAGACTGGCCAAAAGGGCTGGCCTGGGGATCGGGTTGGGGCAGGGTGACACCCGTGGGCTGCCTGACTCCTCCCGATGCCACTATTACTCTGTGCGCCCACTGCACGGCGTGCGGCATCAGGGTGCTCTGTTGGCGCAGTGTGTAGACATGCTGCACCAAAGGGACACAAAAGAGCCATGGAGGCGGTGCTAAGGGTGGCTTTTTGCCGCTCCAAAAAGGAGTGGCATTTGCCATCTTTTTTTGGAGCGGCAAAAAGCTGGATCGGGACCGTGGCATGTGGTTGCCACGGCCCTGATCCAGTGCTCCCAGAGGCAGCACAGAGCCACCCCTTAGGGGCCGTCTGTATGGCCCCTTAGTCTCAGAATAAGGCAGAGGCAAACCCACTCTGAACAAACCCTGCCAGGAAAATCCCATGATAGGTTCACTTTAAAATTACCATAAGCTGAAAACAACTTGATAGAATTGTGTGTTTGTTGTGTGTAATTATTATTACACACAACAAAAACAATAATGGATTTCAGTCCTCTCCTTTAGATGCATAGCAGCTCATACCAAAGTAAACCAGTCTTTAAAGGTGCTGCTAGATTAACTCTCTTTTCTGTTTATCTACTCCTAGAAAGAATGACAATATTTGACCTAGACAGTAGTCAGCTAACGGCAGAAGAAATTGACATTTTTCCTTTGGCACAACTGATAACCAGAGGGTGCTGTTCTCGGCTATAGATTTTTCACCAAACCACAAGAGATAAAAGACAGAAGTCTAAGATCCAGAAGATACTCAGGTTTTGTTGCCAAGTAGAAACACTGGCAAAGAAAATTATACGAATGATATTAACTGAAATGTACACTAAGTATCTGCAATCACACATGAATGGCTGCTCCAAAACCGACTGAAGGTTAAACAAAGATTTCTACAGTTCCACGTGTTGTCCACTAGAGGCCATATAGAACTTGTTTTCTTTCTCTGCCAGGATTTTTCAGAACCAAACATAAGAGAACAATGTCATCTTTAAACCACAAAAATTAAAACAGATTTATAAAAATCAAACCATGAAGAAATGGCAACAGTTCAACAGCTTATGTGTTAATAGGTGTCCGATTTATCCATACTGCAGCAACCCTCTACCTTTTACATTAACAGGGACAAAGGAAGAATGTTGTTTTTTTAACCTGAGCTTAAAAAACTGATTCTCCATCAGCATTAGCTACTAAATTCCTAATCATATTATATAACTCCATGATGAAGAAAATGAAGCTTGAAATGTGGCTGGCAGAATTCATTTTCCATTGCCCAGGAAAAGGTAGGAGGCCGGGCTTCCAGGAACTGATATTATTATTATTATTATTATTATTATTATTCACTTATATCCACCTTTCTCCCAATATAGGGACTAAAGGAGGCAAACAGCAAACTTAAATATTATAGTGGCCAATCCAGGTGCTATCTGCCAGCCAGTCATGGGAACCAATATACAATATTATTTTCAGACATCATCATCCCCAGCAATAAAAAAGACAGATTGCCATAGACATAAAATTCACTGTATAAAGTACTCACAGCCCCGTTGTATAATTTTTAACACAGAAAAATGTTAGCTTTTTCAAAATGGAAGTTGATTCCTACCCACGTCTAATTTTTTTTTAAACAAATCATTTTGGCAATCCATGTAGTCCCCAGAAGATTTCATGGGCAGAATATGGGACCCCAGATCAACCAAAGTTCTTCATCCCTTGTTTAAGAGATCACAAATGTTTGAATGAGTCACTTTTTGGCAATCTAAATGGCATGCACTGGGCTGTGATCTAGCTCAAGAGCAGCTGGGGCAAAGTATTAAGGCATCTGTCTCTGCTACTGTTTTTCTCATGCTTCCCCACAAGGATGTGCTTTGCCTCTGCCTCCACTCACCTGAAAATGGTCTATTATAGCAACTGGTGATTCCACCAATGAAATATCTCAGCGGTTGCTGCTTCAAGGTGAAGGCTTATCTCCAGTTTAATTTGGGCCTGTTATTTAATTAACACAGTACACTGCATTGAAAGAATCAAGTAATGTCTTCTAACTAGTGCATATTAACTTTTAGTATTAACACAAAATGTTGTAAAAAAATAATAAAGCAAATACTTTTTAAAAGTTTTTTTTAAGAGTGAAAGTTTAATTTCTAAATGGAATCCCATAGATGTATGCTGGTGCTTCTGTTAAGATCACTCATTCGATTGTGCAAGGAAGGGTGGGATATCAGTGTAATAAAAAGAAAAAAAGAAGAAGTGTCCCCCCCATGTCATGGTTGCAGATTGAGGGGTTGTACAGATGGGCAGGAAAAGGTGACTTGAAGCTGCCTTTTCCCTAAGCTGTAGAAACTGCACCACCTGCCCTGAGGATGCCCTAAATGGGGATGGAGCAACCGCACTGGGAGGCAGTCAATGCAGCTTTTCCGAGGCCATATTGAAGCCCTGCCAACCTCACCGCTAGCCCCGAGGGTGCCATGAAGGTAGATACATGGGCTGGCAGCAGCTGCTTTAATTTTTTTTGTTCTCTCAGATGCATGTGCACGTGCATAGGAACACATCTTGGCAAACCTGCGCACTTGTGCAGAACATGTCATAGGCTGGTATACAGTCTGTCACTCTCTGTGTACAGAGGTGACTGAAGTTTGCCATCCTTGCACACCTGCACAGAACATATCATAGGGTGACATACAGTCTGTCATTTTGTCTGTACAAAGGTGAGTAATATTCAGCATCCCTGTGCACCTGTGCAGGACCTGTCATACACCCACATATCATGCAAGGATTCACTGACCTCGGCTTCCCCCAAGTAGTGGGTGCCATAGACAGCTGCCACCGTTTGACTGTGCCACCCTTGGGGTGGAATAATAATAATAATAATAATAATAATAATAATAATAATAAAATTTATTTCTATCCCACCCCTCTACTGAAGCAATCGGGGCGGCTTACATCAATAAAATGTCACAATATACCCTCCAAACCCACCCTCCCCGTAAAACAACATTAAACATAATAAGAATTAAAACAATTACAACAAGCAAATAATTTAACAAATTACAACAATAAGCTATAAAACAGTCTAACCAGTGGCCCACAAACAATAAATAACGTGGCTGGATGTAGTAATGGGTGTGGGGAGAGAGTGACTCACTCCTTGGCCGGGAATTTAATCAAGAAAGGCCTGCCAGAAGAGACCTGTCTTGACAGCCTTTTTAAAGCTCTCTAACCCCTTCTGCAGACCAGGGCGTCGGGGACGCCCTGGTCCAGAGCGCCGGCGGAGCTCAGCCTCCACACCGCGGTGCTCCTCCAGCGACTCTAAAAGGAGCACCAAATTTGCACTCCTTTTAGATGTCAGGGAAAGTGCGCCCTAAAAGCGGCGGGCGCACTTTCCCTGACTCAAACACTGCGACGCGTCCGGTCGCCGCGGCGTGAGGTCATCCCCGGAGCGCCGGCCGTGCGGAGGGCCGACAACTCCGAGGGTGACCTCAGGAAGAGGAAGGGGCGCCGCTCGTGCGGCTGCCCCTCCTCTTCCGGGCCCGGAAGACGGCTCAATTAGCCGTCTGCTGAGGCCCCATGTTAGTAATTTGACGGATCTCATCCGGCAGGCCGTTCCATAATCTGGGAGTGGTTTCCAAGAAAGCCCTCTGGGAGGTTGTTGACAATTCCTCCCAGAGGACCGTAGTGCCCATGTGGGATTGTATGGAAGGAGACGGTCCCGAAGATAGGATGGACCCAAGCCATGTAGGGTTTTAAAGGCAATAACCAACATCTTGTACTGGGCCCGGAAACTGATCGGCAGCCAGTGAAATCTTTTTAAGACCGGTGTAATATGGTCTTTTCTAGATGTACCAGAGACCAAACTGGCTGCCATATTCTGAACTAACTGAAGTTTCCAGACCAGGGGTAGGCAACCTTTCCCCTTTAAGGGCTGAGGGACTTCAGCTCCCAGAATCCCAGGAGCTATTGGCCAACATGGGACTATTGGCCAACATGGCTGAGGCTTCTGGGAGCTGAAGTCCTTCGGCCCTTAAAGGGGAAAGGTTGCCTACCCCTGTTCCAGACCAAGCACGAGGGTAGCCCCATGTAGAGCGCATTACAGAAATCCAGATGGGACGTTACCAGAGCATGTACCACAGTTTCGAGATCCCTTACTTCCAGGAAAGGGCGCAGCTGGCGTATCAGCCGAAGCTGCTAACAGGCGCTCCTGATCGTCACATTCACCTGATTAATCACGTGAAGTGATGAGTCCAGGATCACCCCCAGACTGCGAACACAGTCCTTTATGGTAAGTGTGATCTTGTCCAGGACTGGAGGTTGTATTCCAATACCTCGTTTTGGGGCCACTACTGTACATACCTCCGTTTTATCTGGATTCAGTTTCCATACCTGTAAGCACAGGGTGCTTTAAATTAAAGCTTGCATCATAGGGTGCATGTTCTAGATTGCCTATTCAATTTCTGTCACACATGCAGCGGTGCATTTATATGGCTGCTTTAAATCTCTGGCACCCTCTTTCTGATGCACCAGTGTCGCTGCATACATACACACATGCAAAGGTGTGCATCTTTCCGGAAGCGGGGAAAAGCTGCTCCTTTTTGGAGCAGCTTTTCACGGCATGCGGTGCCTAGAGGGTGCTTTCCTGCCAGCTTTTAGGTGTGCGTTGTCTAAATACCATACCTCCAGGTCAGCCTGAAAGCACCTCTTTTTGCCAATCTGTACAGCAAGTGGGCCAATAATCAGCTAAATATTAGACCAGCTAAAGCTGTGCTATATCCAAATATCCTTTCTTCCATAACAGGTGTGGCTCTGGCAGACAGTTTAGAACCTGGGAATTTTATTGTGTTGGAAATAACTTAGATCAGCCTAACTTTGCATTTGGATATGACATAACTTGGTTCTAACCTGCCATCTCTGTATTTTTGATCATCTACTGGTTGATCTTAGATTGTACATCTGTGGCAGGATTTAATGTTTTGAATTGATTGTATCTGTAAGGGCCATGTAAATTTATGGCACTATACAAATAAATGAAACAACAACAACAACAACAACAACAATTGTTCTCTGAGCTCAGCCAGCACAAGGGAGTTATGCTGGCATGAGGACTGTTCTGCCAGCCTAAGGCAAATTCAGCTGGCACAAGTGCCTTGGGCCTTATTCCTAACCCACTCCAGCTGGCCTATTTTTGAGTTAGGATTGCACCATGAATCTGTTTCTTTAAAATTAGCCAAAATGCGTGGAAAATGAGAAAGCAAAAGTCTTTTTAAATTAAATATGTTTTGTAACAGTCACAGTTTCTAAACTAATCTCATGCTTTTGAAGTCACCCTATCAATATGAATGTATGAGGTTATCAGTTCCAGAGATTTTGATCATGACAGATGGAATACCACACAGATATGGATGAGAGTTATCATGCTTCCCATTGTGCCAATAAAATGAAAAAACTCAAAATGCACCACAGAAGGCACACAACATATTTACCAGCCATGCCATCAATTCTGCCTTGTTCACACAAATTTTATGCCAACTTGACAACCATGGTACATTCTCAAGATGGCACTCAGCATGAAACATAATGCTTTAGGAACTCATGAAAAATATAACATTTTGGGGGGCAAGAAACTATGAAACTTTTAACAGTGAAACTAGTGTGTGTATTAGACATCCATTTTGCATTTGAAAGAAATAATATGTCCATTTATAGTTTTAAAAATATTGGTTAGGAAGGACTAGCAGGGGATGAGCAGGGAGTGTCTAGGGGGCCACATTTTAGCCTTTCAAAATTAATCTATTTTATTATATATTTGTCAAAATAAATTAAATTGTGACATATCACTCATCTCTTTGGAGGAAGGATGGCTACATTGATTATAAGGGCTATACCAGCAGAACATCCCTAATAAGGAGCAAATATGGGACATCCTGTTATAGAAAAAAGGTGAATTTGAAATATTGGCATTTTTGCTCAGATGATGTGAATCACCAAATGTATGGTATATATGGATTGAAGTTGCAATCTTATCAGTCATCACTTGGCAGCAAGGCTAACTTTCTTCTGAGTCAACATCTGTAAAGAAGCTGATCTTGCTTTTCAAAGTTCTAGTGCGATATCTTTTATGACATCGTAACATATCACAAATATTAAGTTTAGGGCCTGAGAATGAGCACAGGTGTTCAGGTACTATGTAATCCAATTAAAAAAACTTTAAAAGGAAGCTATTTTTCTGTTGCTAAAGAAGTTACACTTAACAGGCTTATAGTAATTAGGCAGTCAGGAAAGTTGGTGTGCACCTAGAAGTCTGCTGCCAGAAATATCACGAAAAGCAAGTACTGCTGTCCTTCTGTGTCCCACAGCTGTTGTGACTTTTTCCATTTTAGAGGAAAAACAGTTGCCTCAAGCATTTCAGAAGCATACAGGCTCACAGAAAGTGTTCATTAGTATTGGATATGATTTTCCAGCTATTGGAAGCAGATGGTTAATCCACATGACAAAGGAGTCTTAAATGAAAGTCACTGAAAACTACAGAAAATAATACCATAACTAAAGACCCATTAACACTCTATGGCTACATTTAAAATCTATGGATTAGATAGTCTAAATACTACCAGTCAACTATTGATCAGGAGGAAAAGATGCCTAATGTAGGTCCCAGCCCCTGTTCATATATGTTCAGCCATATTTTGAATATCTAACTAATGTGGAGATGTGCAGTCCCAATTGCTGGATTAAACATGAAAAATGCCTATGCATCAGAAATTTGCTTGTGTGACTGTCCATCCAGCAAGGATTCAAGCAGAACAGTCTGCTTTGTACACACTACATTACACGATGTATCTATAAGATGGAATGTGCTTTCACTGCATTGGTAGGAGATGCTACAAAAATAAATCAAATTTTATCCTCATTGGTATAGATCAATTCTATTTTGCTTTATACATCCAAATACATGGCTATGCAATCACTCTGGAACAAAACAGCTTGAGCAATTGGCAGCTGGGGAGGGTAAAGGAATATTGTTATAAAATAAGCATCTTCAGACCATCTTCAATTTCAGCAATCCTATGAATTTATGAACAAATTCATTATCAACGATAGGATGTCCAAGTGTGGGTTGCATAGAGAATTGTACATTTGATTTATTTCTAAGAATTGGTGCCCATCCATCCCTCAGGGGATGGATACAAAAATCAGGGTGTATTTGTGAATGCTGTTGCCTGAAATTCTAAAATGCCAAGCACTGGAAATAAGGGATTTGTTAGCAGATCAAATTTCATTTACCTAATATTAGAAAGAGTTTTACTTTAGTCTGATTTAACAATTTAACAACAACAACAAAAATCAATAGTTGTCAAAGGCCTCTTTTACACTACATACTTATGGCACTTTGACACCACTTTAAATGTTGCATTTGCATCCCAAAGAATCCTGGATAGTTTTACGAGGCATTTAGAATTTTCTGCCAGAATTCTCTACCAGAGAATTCTTAGTAACTCATGGAACGACAAATTCCATTATTCCATAGGGTGAGGTTATAGCAGTTAAAGTAGCATAATAATGCTACAGTTGTATAGTCTGAAACAGACCACATGGATCTATTCCTTTCTCATCATTTATATAACTGGAGTACTGACAAGCTGTGTGGTTGATCAGCAGTCCAGAGGTCGAGAGCCAGAGTATCATTCAGAACCAGGGGAACCAAAACTGACAGGGGCATGCGGAAGAGTACTCTAGATTAAAGAACAGAGCAGAGTTTCTAAGATGGTTAGGATGTCTCTCACAAAGTGAGAGTGTGTGTGTGAGGGGTTATTCTCTGTTTTGTTTAGTCCTAGTTTGTTCCTGTGTGCCTTCAAGTTATTTTGAACTTGTGGCAACACTAAGGCCACCCTACCACAGAGTTTTCTTTCAAGATTTATCTGGGGAAGTTTGTCTTTGCCTTCCTCTAAGGCAGGGGTAGGCAACCTTTCCCCTTTAAGGGCCGAGGGACTTCAGCTCCCAGAATCCCAGGAGCTATTGGCCAACATGGGACTATTGGCCAACATGGCTGAGGCTTCTGGGAGCTGAAGTCCCTCGGCCCTTAAAGGGGAAAGGTTGCCTACCCCTGCTCTAAGGCTAAGACAATGTGACTTGCCCAAGATCACCCAGTGGTTTGTTTGAGTCAGGATTGACTTGAAAGTGGTGAACAACAACAACCTATTACACATCATCCAAAAACTTTCCTGTAGATTTTAATCCACCTTCTGCCTCTCCATGCCATAAGATACTTCCGTATGCTGAAGCTTCACAACATAATGTCTTCATGTTCTTCATGCACTCACAGAAAATATTCGTTCTCTTGCCCCAAGAGCATAAACAATACCACCTGTTTAACCCATTAATCTATCTCTTTCCATTGAAATTACAAAAATGTCAACCATTTCTATTTCATTCCAATTGTGCCTAACACAAGCCATTTGGTGTTGGGTAGAGTGGAATGCTTGCTCAGGAGTATAGCACATGACTTGAATCAGAGATGCAGCCTTTGGCACCATCAATTAAATGTTTACCAGCAAGCAGGAGGGATACACAATCTTTTCCTTAGCCCTGGATTGCTGTTGGCAATGCAAGAGGTCAAAGGGACAATATTTGGTTAGATGGACAATCTAGTCTTCTAGGATAATGGCCTGTAGCCTAAATCCCACTCCTAGTCCAACTAAAGCACATGAACCAATGAGACTTGGGGCCTAAGCAGACTGCCAGAAATAGTGCACATTAAATTGAGGCACTGCCCTGGCTCAGTCCTAGGGAATCATGGGAACTGTAATTTATTGTGGCACCAGAGCTCTCTGACAGAGAAGGCTCAATGTCCCAGAAAAAAATACAGTTCCCATGACTCCCTAGCACTGAGCCAGGGCAGTGCCTCAATTTAATGTGCACTATTTCTGGCAGTCTGCTTAGGCCTTTGGTAAATCAGCACTTACATTGTTACATTGGTTTAATGGGCTTACTCATGTTGCGACCTGTAACTAGATTTCAACCTATTTTCATTTCGTTTACCCAGAAACCAAGCATACATTGGGGAATACCTTGTCAATTGAGATCTTTTCCAAATGGCCACTGCCAGCTGCCAGAGAGTGGCCTGAGTGCTGCCTTCACTGAGCTGTGTCAGTAATAATGGAATATTTTGGAAGAGTCTTGAAATATGAAATCTCTCCAGGTCCTATTTTTACAACCCTGTTTATTCTTGCACTCTTGTTATCCAGTGTGTCACTGTGGCCTGGAACAGAGGAACTCTCTTTGCTTGATAAAGAAATTGACCCAGATAGGGAGGCCCAGTGTCAGATTCCCAGAACCTTCTTTGGAAAGTCACTTTCCCCTAACTCTTGCCTCAGATGGGTTGTAAACAATGTTTTGCAGAACAGTTTGGAAGAAGGATGGGTCACAAATTTATTAATTATTACTAATTTACACCGACTGGGTTTTCTTTAAGTCAGGGTGGGAATCATGTGGGTTTACAGGTGTTGAACTGTAGGTCCCAGCAGCCTTAGTCAGTAAAGCCAGTGTTGTGGAATGCTGGGAGTCTTAGTGCAACACCTGGAGAGCTGATGAATCACAGAATCATAGAGTTAGAAGCAGCCCCATGGGTCACTGAGTCTAATCGCCTGTTTGGTGCATGATCTCCAGGTAAAGCACTCCCAGCAGGTAGCTTTGAAGATGTCCAAAGAATGAGGCCTCCATCATCTCTCTAGTCAATTGGTTCTACTGCCAAACCATTCTTACTGCCAAGACATTCCTTCTAATGCTCAATTGAAATCTGCTCTCCTGTAACTTCAAACCATTAGACCTGGTACTACCCTCTGGGGCAGCAGAGAAGGCCTGCCCCCTCCTCTCTATAACAGCCATTGAGGCATTTAAAGAGGGCAGTCATGTCACCCTCAGTCTTCTCTTCATTAAGCTGAACAAGCCCACTCATGCTTTAAGCATACACTTACAGGCCATTTCAGTTCCTAGAGTCACAGGGCCTTGGCAGACGACTAATAAAGTCGTCTCCGAGGCAAGGAAGAGGAGGGGCAGCCACACGAGCGGCGCCCCTTCCTCCTCCCAAGGTTGCCCTCGGAGCTGCCGGCCCTCCGCACAGCCGGCGCTCCGGGGGCAACCTCCCACCACAGCGTCCTCACACGCTACGGCGGAAAAGCCAGGGGAAGTGTGCCTGACGCGTTTAGGGCGCACTTTCCCTGACTTCTGAAAGGAGCGCCAATTTAGCGCTCCTTTCAGGGACGCCGCCGGTGCGCCACGGTGCGGCTGCCGTGGTCCCATGGCGCACCGTCCCAGGGCGTCCCGGACGCCCTGGTCTGCTTCCCCCCACAATCTATTACAGCAAGCAGTTTAGAAATTGCATCCCAAGACAAAACAGTTTTTGCCCACTGCTCTGCCTAACCACCATCCAAGTGTCAGTGAATGAATATAAGGTGCATGCAACAATTATTCATTATTCTTTTCTAATTCCTTTTAAAACTCAGAGCTGAGAATAAACAATGCTTACTGACGTCTTCAAAAACTACCACATATACACGACTACAAGACGACCTCATGTATAAGTCGAGGGCAAATTTTGGGGTCAAAATTATGGATTTTCATATGACCTGTGGATAAGTTGAGGGGAAAACTTATAGGTATATAACAAAGGAGCTAAAGAATGAAGCAATGAAAAACAATGTCAAATAACTTACAAAATACCAACAGGCATAACTGTTTCTGCCCAAAATAAAGGCTAGATGGATGAGAGAGTAGATGGAAGTCAGTGATTCCAGTTCAGATTACATTTTAGCCTTTTACCAGGGAATGGTTCATTTTTTTTTTAAAAAAAGAGTTAAAGTACAGTACCTTCAGTACTTATACTGATCCGTAGATAAGTCGACTCAGGATTTTTGGATACATTTTTTTACTAAAATTTCTAGACTTATACATGACTATGTGTATACAGTAACCACAATAGATTCATTAAGGTCATGGTATTTTCACTGAACTATTCACAACCAGGCCTTCTGGAGTTTCTAAGCAATGCTAGGGTGGTTTCACTAGATGATCTAAGATTTTTTACAGTGTTGTGATTTTACATAAGCATCCACTTAACATGTTGAAACATGGTACTGTTATAGCTGCTGACACTTCTTACTATATCAAACAGGCATTACTTATCTATCTTGGAAGTGGATTTCTCAGGAATTCTTGTGATCATGCAACAGTTTTATTACTGTAACCCTGTGTTGTATCCCATTGCTACATAATTCAACATTGTATATACAGCATTTTGAATCCGATAATTCTTGGGGTCCATTCAAGGCAATCCATTTCTTTAAATGGAGCTCCTTTGGTAAGGAGCCAATATCTTTTAGTCAAAATTTGTAAACATATTTTTAGCACCTTTTATACATCTGAAAGTTTATGGTTTCACTGCTTATGTATATCAGTCTCATGTTTTGTGATCAAGAAAGTGATTCAAATAGTTGCCTTTGATGCAGAAAATTTGTCTCAAAACTTCAAGGACTGCTACCAGCGGGTTCATTTCCTTGAGATCTGTGTATATAATATTGCATTTCTGATTGCTCTTTTTAACTTAACTCTTTAATATACCAACTTATCAATCTCCATCTTATATAGTCTTCCTAATACCTCTCTTCGAAGGCATTGGTAAACACCCAGGGGACACAGTCAGGAGCCTTCAAAAGCATCTGTGAACATCTGCCATAAACAGAGGAATAGATCTGTCCTTGACTGGCCTGGTAGTTTCATATGTGTTCATTTTAATGGGTGTGTGTGTTAGAGGGCTATGAAGGACTAGCAGGGGATGAGCAGGGAGTGTCTAGGGGGCCACATTTTAGCCTTTCAAAATCAATCTATTTTATAATATATTTATCAAAATAAACTGAATTATAACATATCACTCAGTCTCTTGGGAGGAAAGATGGCTATAAAACCCATTGATTATAAGTGGCAGAACACCCCTAATAAGGAGTATTAGGTATGCAGGTATTTAATCTGTTCATTGGCAGGCTAGTGGTGGGAGTCCATGCAAGCTCTGTCACCAATGCTTGCATCCCTGGCTACTTGGTCTTCAGGACCAGGCTCAACCTCTGCTAACGTGTGAAATGGATACTTTACTTAAATAACAAAGAATATTAGGAGAATTTAAGCATGTATATTTCACACAGATTACTGTAGGGGTTTATAAGCTTATATCTGATGAAATTCCTTCGTCTTCAAAACTGGTGAAAGGGCCAGAGCCTTAATGCTGAAAGGGTGCAGCAATTAAGCAGAGCTTGTGTTCTGCAAATAGGTGTGCTCCTGCCACTATGCCCCTCCTAGAGGGTCACTAATATGTGAATGGAGAATTACCATGCCACCTGATTCTTGACACTGCAAATCCATCCATGCACACATACACACCCATTCCAAGGTTGGTTCAACTATATGAAAGATAAACTCCAAAGTTCTCAGGGAAGTGTTTCTCTGTGCTGGTACATTACCATACTAGTGATTGCAATGAGATAGAATTGGTATCCTGAGAGTCACAAAAGCTTTCCAGGTCTTTCCAGTGATTAGGACTTACATGCTGATGGGTACAGACATGTTTGGAACTTACATGCATTTTTTTAAAAAATCAGCTTCATATCTGTTTAAGTAGCTTAACAATTTTGATTCCCTTCTCTTGAGGCCTAAATAAACACAGTTTGCATTCCATTGTACTGGTGAAGTATGTGAAGGAAGAAGTCTTACAGCCCTGCGTGTTGACAGAGATGTGGCTTGGCTTGCAGTCCAACTAACTATTGCTTACTGTTAGGCCTATTATTATGAAAGAGGTTTCACGTATTGCATGCTTTGACATTAGCAAGAAAAATGCCCTCTTTAAAAACTTTTTTGAACTGTCAGGGTGTCTTGGATGATGCGTGTATCCACACCACACAGTTATACCAGTTTGGTACCAGTTTAGCTGACATTACTCCCTTTAAGTTTCACGTAAGTGGCATAAGGTCGCTGTTTTCTGCCCCCTCTTCCTGTTATTAATATTGTTGCAGCTAACTTGCTGTATTTTATTCTATTGATTTTTAATTCTATTTGATTTAATATTTTTTATGTGGTTAGGGAGTGGGTTGGGATGGGATTGGGATGTAATGTATTTTTAACTTGTTAGCCGCCCTGATTGTTCTCAGAGGGGCGGGGTATTAATAATAATAATAATAATAATAATAATAATAACAACTACTACTACTCTATCCTTCCATTTTGGAAGATGTACTGAATTCTCTGCTAGGTACACTAATGTGCTCTAACAAATATGTTTAAGTACCTCACCAAACTCAAATCTTCAGGAGTCTGTAATATAGAACCATGTTATTTAAAATAGTATCAAACAGCTACAACTGCATAGTGTAGAGTAGACACAGGGATATGTACCATATCTCTCAGGGAGTACCATAGTTATTTTGATTCCTCATACCATAGTGAGGCTCACACTTTCTTATATACATTATGCCCTTCCATCCACTACTCCCAGTTTCTGTATGTCTGTATGTTCTCAGCACCACGCACTTAGGGACCAATGATGACACTGACAACATTTCATCAATATACCATAATAACTTCTGGGTGATAATTATTACTTTACGATATCCCCTCGTAAGGCACAATCTGCCGACTTCTACAATATCAAGTATTCGGTGGGTCAAGAAATGCTGGGAAAAATGTGTAAATCTGGATGGTGACTACGTAGAAATAAGTTAACAACTACAAATCAAAACAAAATTTCTGTCAATTTTTTTAAAAGGTGATAATTAAAACTTTACGATACCCCCTTGTATTTCAAAATATGGGCCATCAGTCTTAAACATGGTATCTTCATGATTCCTTCTGCTTATTCTGTGGTATGCTGCCTTGGATGTCTATTCCAAAGTTCTGAACTGATGGTTCTACTAAAAATGACCTCACATTGCCATGTCACTGGTTTTCTAAAAGGCAGCACTGATTTTTCATACAAGAATCTAATCTAATCTAATCTATATATTTCAGTGCACTGTTTTAATAATATTTTAACAGTATAGTAATCATAAATCACTGGTGTACATGTAAAATCCTCCCACAATCTAAAAGGTACGCTCAAACTACATGATTTTGAACAACAAGGAAAGGACATAGCTGGATACCATCCTATGACTCCATCCTAATAGGATTATACTTTGATGCAGGGATGCTCCTTATCATGCTCTAATATCTAGCAATGCATGCTACACCTGATATAAAGAGATCCTACAGAAATATCCATCACTGTCTAGAAAATATATATCTAATGTGAATGGCAAGCCACGATAGCTGCCTGCAGAGATAAGGTGATGTGCAGATTTCATGCATCTAAAATAAAGATCTTCATTCATGTGGCTCTGGTCTAGAAAAGGCATGCAATAATATGTTCATTAATCCTGAAAGTCATACATAGATTTGCTTTAGTTTCTGTTCATTACTCATAGCTTATGTGATGGTCAAACAGCAGAAGGCAAGGTAAAAGATGATATCACATCTACTTATCTTTTTCTTCTTCCTTGTGTTTGTCTAATGCAGATTGTTGGTTCTTTAATTTTGTGATAATTATGTTTGAAAGAACATAACAGAAGTTGGCAGTAGTGTTTCTCATATTCTCTTAGGACTGCCAAAAGGGAAAGGTAGTTTTGTGGCTGTAAAACAAAGAAGGGACTGTGGAGTTAAATAAAAGGGAACAACTTGGAAGGCCAGATGGAGCGAAAGCTGCTCAGAAGAGCCTCTCTTAATCCAGCTACAGTTGTTAAGCTGCCTTTTATTCTTTTTCTAATAAAAAGGTTCTGTTAAACATAACCAAATGGAGACTGCCTGGCAGAATTCTTGGAACAGATTCCAAGATGCATCATACTGAAGTGGCTGATTATGTAAGTGTTAAGTAGCCATTTTGTTCCCAAGGATCATGAAATGGAACAAATGAAGAGATCATTTTATTGGACTAACTGGTGCTGGTACTGATTTCCTCTTGGTCTGCAGAGAAACACAGTTCTGGTAACATTTGAAAAAACACATTTTATCAGGGAATCAATGTATTATATGTTAAAATCTGGGTTTAAATAAAATAAGTATTTACAAAATATTGATGGTGTTGTTTTACTAAATGATTTTAAATCAATGAAGCACTACTTATTTAGTGGAGTTCTGAATCCTTGGCAGGATACAGTCAGTCAAAGAAATGACACATACAAAAAGTGATTGACAAAGCAGAAATAAACTTACAATGTTTTACCTACCATATTTCCCGGTGTATAAGATGACTGAGGTATAAGACGACCCCCAACCTTTCCAGTTAAAATATAGAGTTTGGGATATACTCGCTGTATAAGACTACCCCTCTTCCAACGCACACCAAATAAAAATTTAAAAAAAACGGATTTGATTTCAATACGGTAATTTTAATTATTATTATATTATTATTATGACATGCAGGTACTTAGCAAGAAAACTGTCACTTATAAACAAGGCTGTTTGTCATCAAACATGTAAACATAAAGCAGTGCAAGTGGATTAATACATATGTGTATGTGTATGTATGTATGTGTGTGAATATATATATATATATATGTGAGTGTGTGTATACACACATATATGTGTATATGGATGTATATATGTGTGTATATACACACGGGTGTGTATATAGATAAGTGTATGTGTGTGTATATATATATATATATATATATATATATATATACACACACACACACACACACTCCCCCATTTCCCAGCGAAAGCCACCCCTCCTGCTCTCCTTTTCTTTCTTTCTTTCTTTCTTCCTTCCTTTCTTCCTTCCTTCCTTCCTTTCTCTTTCTTTCTTTCTTTCTTTCTTTCTTTCCTTCCTTCCTTCCTTCTTTCCTTCTGGAAGGAGGGGAGTGAGAGAGCAGAAGAAAGAAAGAAATTGGCTGGCCCAAGGAGAGGGCACCCAGCCATGGAGACCTAGTGGGTGACCTTGAGCAAGTCCCACACTCTCAGCCTCAGAGGATGGCCAGGGCAAACCAAACCTTTTTACAAGAAACTTCCCAACAAAGAAAGCCAAGGCGTTGGTGCCCACTGGCAAACGGGTGCCACGAGCAGGGCTTCTGCAGCACAGAAAGAAGCCCCGCGCCACCGACGCCATCCCTCCTCCTCGCTCGCCGATGCCACCGGAGGACAAGGAGGAGGAGGAGGAAGAAGGAGAAGGAGAAGAAGGGTTATAGTCCCTCACCAGCCGCATTGCGAGGGTCCTCCTGGCGGAGGGATGAAGAGGAGGAGGAGGAGGAGGAGGAGGAGGAGGAGGAGGAGGAGGAGGCGACGCCCACGCTGGCAAGGGACTATAGCCCATCTTCTTCGCCTTCTCCTTCTCCTTGAGAAGTTTCTTGCAAAAAGGTTTGGTTTGCCCTGGCCATCCTCTGAGGCTGAGAGAGTGGGACTTGCCCAAGGTCACCCAGTGGGTCTCCATGGCTGGGAGTCAGACCCTGGTTCTCCTTCCCCTTCCCCCTCTCCTCTTCCACCCAGCGTATAAGACGACCCCCGACTTTAACCCAGATTTTCCTGGGTTAAAAAGTCATCATAAGCTGGAAAATACAGTAAATGTTTCAGGATCTGAGCCAAGTTGATAGTTTTAAGCATATAGAAACTGACCATATTTCTCAAGGAGGTAACATCTGTCATAAAAAGAACATAGGAAGACCTTCATAGAGTCAGAGGAAATGCTGGTCATACACTGGCCATCCTCTTATATGTTGGAAGCTCACAAGCAAGACATGAGGGCATAGGCAGATAATACATAGCCAGAGCCAATGTAGTGTAGTGGTTTGTGTGCTGGACTATGGGCTTTTTGACACTATTAAAATACTCATCATTACAACTGAACAGACTGCAATTTGGCCACATAAGATTTGGAGGAATTTGGGCTTTTTATGGGGGATACCAAAAAATTCCATACACTTCTCTGAAAAAGGAGTTGCGATTTTTACTAGAGCAGATGACTGTCCATCCACTTTGCATGGATTCGCATGGCTGCACATTTTTGGCAGAAAGAGGGCGAATAAATGCTAATTTGTGTGGAAAAATGAAGACAATTAAGTGTCAATGTGAATGTGCAAAAATCCATAGCAATTCGCACAATACACTTACGTGTAGATCTACATTTGCAACAAACGTTGATCCAGCAATAAAGGCTACCTATAACAAGTGATGCTACTTGCTATGGGTATCTGCATGGTAAATCTAATTCCTGGTGGGAAAATCCAAACAAGTCATCCTTCAAAAGCCTACTTTTAAACCATTCCAAATGCCCTTTTTGCTTGCATTCTCTGCTTGGTTTTAAGGTTTTTAAGTTTTGCATTTTGGTGTGTTTGGTTAATAATTTGTTTGCCACTGTGAGAGACCAAAGGCCAGACAGTGGGATAAAAGTATTAATATTTACATATTAAATAGTATTAAAACTTAGGTCATATGCAGAGAAGGATGCGCTACTAGTGAAAAGGGCAATAGGCAGAATAATTTAACTATGTATCCAGACCTCTTTTGGTGTTCTCCCTCCCCCCCCCCCCCATGGTCATGGGAAAAATGATGTGTGAAGAGAAAACCACTGGGATACATTAAACTCCTAGCTAATGTTCTCAGCCCTGTTTTCTGGGAAGGGAATGACATTCTGCAATAATTGAATCATGCAGGGTTGTACTCAGCAAATACCCTTAGGTGATTATGTTCAGAACAGAAGCTCTCAGAATGTCATTTAGTAAATGAAAATAGAGCTGGATACCAGTAATAAACCAGTGCCTTCAAGCTATAGATTTTTAAAAGGGTAATTTAATTAAAATATACAGTTTGTACTTTCTGCCTATGAAAGGGGGCAGCACTGATGCACAAATGATTGATTCTGAAACCTAGCCAACAAAATAGAATTTAGATTTTACCAGAAAATTATGCACTGATCCAATTTTCTTACTATATCCAAGTGAGGTCAGTTTATCTTTCTGCCTAGAATTGATTCTCAAGGATAAAGTCTTGGCTATATTAGTATAAACCAAGAACAACTTAAGGCAAGAATTCCCTCTCCTCTCTGACTTCATGAAGTGGAAAAAAAAAAAAAGAATGGGTTGATTTTTAAAAGAACTTAAACTGAAGTGAAGAGAAGCTGGAAGAGGAACTGGTGAATCAGACCAAAGCTCTACTCCACACTCCTTTTCAATGGCTTATCAGGTGCTTCTAGAAAACACATGGGCAGAGTTCATACAGATGTCTTAAATGTAGCTCTAGCATCACCCCATGGCATTCTTGCAGTGTGGCTAGAACTCCATCAGAGCCCACCAGAGCTTGTACAAGTTACTTATTTTGGACTAGTGCAACATACTCTTCAACATTTCACAGTGACAACCAGGACACATGAGGCCAAGCAATCTCAGAGTGTGGGCAAGATGGCAAATGTTATCCAAATGAGGAAGAACACATAAGTTAGGAGAGGCTGCAACAGTTTGCTTTTGCTTGAGTTGACAGGGAATGGGAAGATTCCACCCTTTTCTCTCCTCTCCCTCCTTCTAAGTTAATTGAGTACAAACTACATTTGCACTTTGAAGTCAGTTTGCACCAAATGAAGTAAGCTTAGGATAAAAGGGGAGAGTAGGAGGAGAAGAGACAAAATGGGACATTTTAAAAACAGCTGAAAAAGCGGAACAGCAGAGGATTAATCAGGATTGTCACTGCTAAATCAGGACAATTGGAGGGTATGTTACAGTGCCCGGAATCTCCCAGTCAGTATGGTGAACCTAATCCTGATTGCTTTCCATTGTCTGACATAGGCCTCATTCCCATTATGATTTATATCAATTTGCTGATAGCTTTAAATGTGCCTCGTCCCCATTTGAAACGGTTTCAGATGCAACTCCGATCGTTTGGACTTCAAGCAAGATAAATGCAAAAATAAAAATAAAAAATTGCTCTTTTCAGACACTAGTTTTTTGCCGGTCTTTTTGAAAAGAAGCAATTAGCAAGTGTATTCAGCAAGTGGGAATGATGGACCTGAGTCGCATCAAACTGAAGGGCAGGGATTACTGTGGCAGAGGGTTGGCACAGGGGTGTATCCCATCCCTCACAAGTTTTTGGAGAAATCCGCCATCCCCCCCCCCCCCCCCGTGCTGCCTTTGTGCTTTGTGGTGTGACCTATGGGTGCATTATATATATATATTTATATATATATATTTACAGAATATGTGCTCTATTGTATTTGCAATTACTTGTGGCCGGCAAGCCGGGTGAGTGGACTGACTGCGGCTCAGTGAGAAAAGTAATTGCAAAAACAATGGAACGCATCCGGAGGGAGAATCCTCCATGACACCTATGGATGCATGCATCCCAGGGGATAATTCTGGCCACAGGACCCATGACTCCCTCCTATGTTTAATTGAATGTGTTGCTGATTGCGTCACCAATGACGCGTAGATGACTGACAGGCATTTTGAAGCAGCACAAACTAGCGGGAATGACAATTGTGGCAAAAAAGAAGTGAATAAAGAAAAGACCTGCTTCCATAGTGGGAACGATGCATCGACTGGAATCGATTCACCGACCCGGATCGAAAGCAAATCACAAACTGGTTTAAATGTAAGTGGGAATGAGCCCTTGGAGGAGAATGTGAACATAATGATAAAGAGAGGAGAAAAAGCAAAGCAAAGAAGATATGTGTGGGGGAAGGATGTATCATAAAAATAAGTAAAGGTTTCATTATTGCTGGTGAATGGTAGAGATGGGTCTCAAGACTGGAAAGGCTGCATATTTACACAACGTTTAAAGATATATGAGCTGTAATGTTGAAAAACTGACGATCTGTGTCCCAATACATCCTTGGATATAAATCATGACAATGACAAACCACAAAAACGTTTTACAAGCCTGCCTATTTCCACATACCTATGTTAGTCATGTATAGTGGGGCAAAAGATATCAAAAAAAGGAGTAAAAGAAAATAACTAGTCCTATATGATTTGGGGGAGAAAACAACAACTTATTTTTAGACAACAGCTTCTAGAATTACATAGCATGACTAGTGGCCATGGTGCCTGGAAGATGCTGGCAGCTGTAGTCCATAAAAGTAACATTTCAACTGCCTGGATGAGAGGTTGAACTGATTTATAACAGGAAATAATTATTCTTTAACATACAGTCCTATTTTGGGGGAGGTTGGTGTTGGCTGCTGTAAAGATGTAGATGTTACAGATACATTTTATTAGTAAGCATTTTATTAGTGGTTTTATTACGTTTACAACACATCCATATCAGTTGTAAACTTTACCTTGTTCATAATTCTGTTCCTTCAGAAGAATTACTAAATGGTGAGACTACAAATGCATGGCATTTCTTTAGTATAAGAGGTTATAGTTCTCTGCCAGATGGAAAACAGTAATCTGCTTAATGGTTTTATATTCTAGAATATTAATAATTACTTTCCCCTTAAAATGCAAGAATGAATGCATTTTAAATTAAAAGTGGCCAATAATGCAGGAGGGAAATGAGAAAAACAGAGTAAGTGTCTCCTCCATTAAAAAAGAAAAAAGAAAATAAGAACTATTATTATTATTAACAGAACTCTTCTTTAAATTAGGATGCAGTCCCATACACACTTATTGGGGAATTAGCCCAACAAAACTATATGATTCCACTATTAAACATGTTTCACCAATAAAATAAAATAAAATAAAATAAAATAAAATAAAATAAAAACCCAAAGAGAATAAGATTGAAAATTGAGTATATAAATTATATTTAATTATATTAACTATAATACCTTATGTTGAATTGTCTTATTTTTATTCCACCCTTCCTCTAAAGAGTTCCAAGTGGTATAAGGTGCATTCTGGGAAACTGTGTCAGAATGCAAACTATTGCCATTAATTTGAATCTGGTGAAGATGGTGAACAACTCAGTATCAATTACTCTTTTCCTTCCCTCTGCTGATTACCTACATCACTATTTATTAAACAACATTTCTGCAATAATTAATAAATGACAAGGCAACAATCACCACTGGTATCTTTTCTTCATGATTAATGTGAAGCATTAAAAGAAGATTGGGCACTTGGCAGATAGATTTTAATAGTGCTAAATTCACCCTGATTAACTGGCTGATGGATATTCATGCAAGAGAATCGACAGTAGAGGAGGTTTTTCAAGACTTTTCTAGAATGGGATAATTGGCATGGGCAGCTTTGACAAATCATTTGCTGTTGATTCTTCTCCACATGACACACCCTGTTAACCAAGAGTCAACAACATGGAATCCATTTACATTTCATCACTAATATTAGGATGATAGTTTTCAGGAAAAAGACAGTTTTTAAGAAGAGAAAAAAAGAAAGATTATGACCTGAATCTGAAGTTGGTTCAGCTAGATTTGGTTCAACTGTATTTAATAGCTCTGGTAGACAGAGAGTAGGGCATTGCATTCACCCTATTTAAATTAGATCATAATAAAATTCTCAAACTTATGGGTTGTCATAAGTCAGAAACAACTGCACACAACAAGAACAAATAGGGTCAACTGAACAGCCACTTTTTATATCACGTTAAAAAAAATTAATGGACCAAATTATATCAGATCGTAACATAAGTGCTTTCAGTGTAATTTTGGGGTGAAACTTAGACAATGAAGAAATTGAAATAGAGAGTTCCAAGACCTAGAATCAAACATTGATCAGAATGATGACGGAGCCAAGAAATGAGAAGAAGACTAGGAATGAAAAAGGCAGCTATGAAAGAACTAGATAAGATCCTAAATAGTAAAGACATTAAAGTTAGAATTGTCCAAGCCATTGTATTCCCCATCACCATATACGGATGTGAGAGCTGGACAGTGGGAAAAAGGGATAAGAAAAAATTTGAGATGTGGTGCTGTAGAAGAGTACTGGGGATACCATGGACAGCCAAAAGGACAAACAAATGGGTCTTTGAACAGATCAAACCAGAACTCTCCCTGGAAGCCAAAATATTGAAACTGAGGCTGTTGTACTTTGGCCACATCAGGAGAAGGCATGACTCACCTGAAAAGACAATAATGCTTGGAAAGGTGGAGGGCAGCAAAAAGAGGGGAAGTCTGCACATCAAATGGCTAGACTCAATTAAGGAAGAAATGGGCATGAATATGCAAAACTTAAGCAGAGCAGTGAAGGATAGGGAGCTTGGAGATTTTCCATCCACAGGGTCGCCATGAGTCAGGGCTGAGTCAAGGGTAGTTAACGACAACAAGTTTGGCACTGTACATGTTCTGGAGTTGTGATCTTGGTATTTTCTTCCTCTTATTTTAAAGGAATGGATGAGATTTGGTTTTTTAATTGCAATTTAATTGTACATATAATAGTGAAAATAACATTAAATATAGGAGAAAGACAAACAGACAGATTTGCCCATTCAGGCAGAAGGCTTTTTTATGTCCTTAGCTCTTCAATATCTGCATTTTAATCTCTGTTTATATAACTACCTTTTTCTGGTGGTGAATTAGGGCTGCTAATCTAGCAGGTGCCAAAGTAGGCAAATTCATAGCCCTCTCCATGCTGGGAATAGATCTTCCTATTGAGTTTGGCTGTGGCAGATGGTACAAATTTGTTTGTTTTGGAACATGCTAAAAATTCCACAAATAATAATAATAATAATAATAATACATTTTTATCCCACCCCTTTGCATAATGCAACTGGGGTGGCTTACAACATTAAAAATACACTACATATCCCACAATCCCACTCACCCCTTAAAATACCATTAAACAATGAATAATTTAAAACATACTTAAAAAAATACAAATAAACAAATAACAATAACTGCAGCAGAGTCAGGGGAGCAGGTTGGGCTGACTCTTGATGGCCGGAATATCTATTCAGGAAAGGCCTGCTGGAAGAGATCCGTCTTAACAGCCTTTTTAAAGCTGTTCAAGGTGGTAATATGACAGATCTCATCTGGTAGGCCATTCCATAATTTGGGAGCAGTCACCGAGAAGGCCCTCTGGGAGTTTGCAGACAGCCTCATTTTTATCAGATGCAGCAGATTCCTCCCAGAGGACTTGAGTGTGCAGAGTGGATTATACGGGAGGAGGCGGTCCCAAAGATAGATTGGACCCAAGCCATTTAGGGCTTTAAAGGTGATGACCAACACCTTGTACTGGGTCCGGAAACTAATAGGCAGCCACTGAAGTGATCTTAAGACTGGAGCTATGTGCTCTCTTCTTGTTATTGCTGAGACCAACCTGGCTGCCATATTCTGTACTAGTTGGACTTTCCGGAGCAAGTACAGGGGTAACCCCATGTAGAGCACATTACAGAAATCGAGATGAGAGGTTACCAGCATGTGCACCACAGTTTCAAGGTCTCCAGCTTCCAGGAAAAGGTGCAGCTGGCGTATCAGCCGAAGCTGGTAACAGGCACTCCTAACCATCGCATTTACTTGATTTATCATCTGAAGCAATGGATCCAGGAACACCCCCAGACTGTGAACACAGTCCTTAGAGGCGAGGGTGACCCCATCCAGGACTGGCGGTTACATCCCAATACCTGGTTTCGGGGCCGCTAGTGTAAGTACCTCTGTTTTATCTGGATTCAGTCTGAATCTTTTTTCCTCATCCAGTCCATTACTGCTTTAAGACAATCAATGAGAGGAGAGACGCCATCTGAAGTCAGAGCTGAGGACCGAGACATGGAGAAATATATCTGGGTGTCATCAGCGTACTGATAACACCCTGCCCCATGTTTCCGGATGATCTCTCCCAGTGGCTTCATATATATATTGAATAGCATCAGGGACAGGATGGCACCTTGTGGGACACCACAATTAAGCTCTTTCCTTGTAGAGTGACTGTCCTCAAGCTTCACCCTCGGGAATCTGCCTGAGAGGAAGGAACAGAACCATTGCAATGCAGTGCCTCCAATTCCTAACCTTCTTCTTAATAAATAAGATGAAAATAACTTGAAATTAAAAAAAAATTGCAGAGGAAAGTGAAAGTGAATTGCCTATCCATTTGGTCTGGGAATGTCATGAAGGTGAAAGGACATTTAACCATTTCTCTGCTCAACACCTTCAAAATTACTAACTGCATACAGGAGTAGCAGCTTCAGAGCTATTTTCAGGGAAACCTGCTGGGGAAATTCATTAACTTGTCTTTTGCCATGTCATGGACCCAATCAGCGGATATGATTCATCACCTACGGCTAAAGGATGGGTAATGTGACAGAACCCACTTACTTTTTTTATCCTTCACATTTTTTTTTTTTACGTTGGGGATCCTAGTTTTCTCCAGAACACAATCCATGTTAAGAGAAATAAAATCATGCTAACACAGGACAAGAACCACCATGGTGTAATGGTTATGACCCTGGAGACCAAGGTTCAAATCCCCATTGAGCCATGGAAACCCACTGGGTGATTTTGGCCAACTCACACTCTCTTGCCTCAGAGGAAAACAAAGGCAAACCCTCTTCTGAACAAATCATGCCATCAAAACCCTATGATAAATTTGCTTTAGGGTCACCATAAGTCAGAAACAAGTGGAAGGCACACAACAACAACAACAACAAAAGGGACAAGCATTTGTGTCTTTAGGTTTATGTTGTTGTTCTTCTTCTTAACGACCCTTGAGTCAATTTGAACCCATGGTGACCCTGTGGATGAGGCATCTCCAAGATTCCCTGTCCTCCATTGCTCTGCTCAGGTCCTGTAAACTCATACCCATGTTCTCCTGAATAGAGTCCATCCATCTAGCATGTGATCTTCCTCTCTTTCTGTTTCCCTCCACTTTTCCTAGCATTATTGTTCCCCCCCCCCATAGTCATGCCTTCATAAATCCACCCCCAACCCAGCTCAGAGAGCAGTTAAACAATGAAGTATAAACATTTTATTTTCCAAGCTTTTCATTAAATGTAAACAATGCTGGGCTGATTCCCTAAACTCAGTTCACACTGTTAGAACTGTATCCTTCAAAACCTTCCTTGAAATCTACTATAATTCCTTATCCATTCTTATTTTCCTAGCTGCCCCAAAGTCACACCAACTATCTCTTTTTCTACTCCTGCCCCTTCTCTTCAGTTCCCTTCACAATATCCTGAAAGCTGTGATAGGCTGAACAAAGGAGTGGGAGTACTCCGATTCTGTCTATAACACTGGTCCCTCCCCCCGTACATTAAATCAGATTGCTCCTGGCAAGAGCTTTTAAATCTTGGTCAATGTGGCTTGGATTTCTGCTCCTTAAATATTTTCAGGCCTTGTTTATATCTTTCAGAAGTTGCACGATGTGAATGGTCATTTCCAAACATGACTAAGAATATTTTTTTTCCAAATTCGACTATACCAAAATGCTTCAAGAAGCAATCCTATATGCACCTATCTGAGATTAAGGGCCTAAGCCGATGGCGCAAAGCGCCGTTTTCAAGGCCAGGAAGGGGAGGGGCAGCCTCACGCTGGGCGCCCCAAGCCCTTCCTGAAAACGTCATTGGAGCGGCTGGCCCTCCGCACGGCCGGCACTCCGACGACACACTTCCGCTGCAGCGTCCGCACACACTGCAGCGGAAGAGGCACCGAAGGTGCGCCGGAGGCCTTTTACGGTGCACCTTCGGCGTCTTGCGGAAGGAGTGCTATTTTAGCGCGCCTTCTTGGGATTAGGACGCAGCGCATTGGGGCCGAGGAGTGCGGATACCTCGGCCCTGATCCGCAGCTTCCCGAGGCGGCCCTGTGCCGCCCATCTGCTTCCCCCCTATGTTTCATTTAATTTAATGAGATGGATAATGAGGTTTTAAGGGATAAACATGATTAAGATTGCACAATTAAAGACCTTTGCAGACTGTCAGAAATACTGCAAATTGAGTCCACTTTAACTGCCCTGACTCAGTGCTAGGGAGTCACGGGAACTGTAGTTTATTGTGGCACCAGAGCTCTCTGACAGAGAAGGCTCAATGTCGCAGAAAAAAATACAATTTCCATGATTCCCTAGCACTGAGCCAGGGCAGTTAAAGTGGACGCAATTTGCACTATTTCTGGCAGTCTGCAAAGGCCCTAAATCTATTCTCTGTGGGTATATCAGGACTAAAATCCCAGTGTGTTAAATATATGGGATGATAAGTTGGAATTGTGTGACCATAGGGCTTGGAGTTTCCAGTGTGTTCCCCCTTAGCTCCAACACACTCAACTATTTTGGCCCAAAAAAGTTTTTCAACCTCCCACTTCCTTCTGCTAAAACGGTCTTTAAAATGATGCCCCTCCCAAAACAGAACACCAAACAAAATGGCAGAGCTCCAAAAGGCAATAGGATCATGTGACATCATTTCTGCTGCTCAAAATGGTGGCCATAATGGTGTAGTCCTTGGGGCTCCAGCAGAGCCTGAAATGATGTGACACCACCCTCTTAGATCATGTGAACCTCTGATTTAAATAGTAAAAATGTACATAAATATTTGTTGTTTCTGTTGTTAGCCATCAGGTCATTTCAAATTTATGGCAACTCAGGTGAACCTATCAAGGGGTTTTCTTGGCAAGCTTGGTTCACAGGGTTTTGCCTTTGCATTCCTCTGAAGCTGAGAGACTGTGACTTGTTCAAGGACACCTAGTAGGTTTGTGTGGCAGAGCAGGGATTCAAACCCTGGTCTCCAGAATCCTAGTCCAACACTCAAACCAGGCTCTCACATAAAATATACCCTAGTCAATTTGTTACAAATGAAAAATTATATGAGTAGATCACTGTATCAGTGGATTTATGTCTTTTGTAGTTTAAAAAGAAAATAGATCTCCTAGTAATATAAATATAACTGCAATGTGATAAGAAAAGGTTTACATATCTCATGTCATCAGAATGGCATTTATAGCAAGTTATCTCCCTAGACAAATGGAAACAGCAGCAGCAAAATCTGTTACTTTCTCTTCAGGGAGAAAAGGATAAGGTCAGGAAACAACTCAAATAGAGGTGTGAGAAATCAGACTTTGGGAGAGGCTTAGTGAATTGGTATTTTGATACCAGAAGCAATTTGTGCCTGCTGTAAATAGGACTACCATAGGTTAGTTTCTTATGTTCAGTGACAGCGTATCAAGAGTGTATTTTGCTGAACTTAGATTACTGCAGGATTTTCAGCAATGTAATCTGCTGTATAGTCATAATTCTTTCTCAATCTTAGCTGCATTGTTAATTATTTTACTATACCTGGCATGATATCTGGCATTTCTACAACTAATTTCTCAGGGGCCATGTCCTTGCTTTTTTAAAATGTGATTATGTTGTTGGTACAGTACAGCATGTAATCTTACTAATTCATATGGTCATTGGTCATGTCTTCAAAATAAAATGCAAACAGTATCAGGATTTATCCTGCATAGCCCTAACAGCATCACTGCCAGTTATTGGACTAGAAAAATCAATGTTACATTTGGGGTGGACACACTGGTGCAATTTTAGCTGATAAGAGTGCCTAACACATATATTCCCATATCAATCTTTTAAAGAAGGAGCCTCATGAGCTGCTGCTGAACATAAGAATACAAGAAGGTAAGCTTGCTGCAAAAAAGATTTTGTATGTGTTAGAATGAGCTCTTTGGTTTAATTTTGTAAAGGTGCCTTTCCTTTTCCTTCCCCCATCGACTATCACACACCTATTATGCTCTCATAGAACATCTAGTTCACCAGTGGATCAGCTTTTTTGGAGCTTGTCAGGAATTAAACATAGAATCATAGTGTTGGAAGAGACCACAAGGACCATCCAATCCAACCCTTTGAACTGGAATTCTTAACTAGAAGATCAAGTCTGAGTTTGTGTTCAAATCCCCCCTCCCCATTCCCCCATTTATCAGGTTACACTGTGAACTTCAGTCTGAGCCATCAGATGATTCTCTCTGGATGGAAACAAAGTTCTATGTAATTTTCTCCTGACTTTTTTTAACGCAATGGATCAATGGTAGGAAAGTAGAGACTCAGCCCTTCTCCTTCTTCTTCCAGATAATCTTACAGAATTTCCCCCTGTAAGTTCGTATTCCACTCACTGGAAAAAAAGCAGCATGGGGCAGCAGACCTTGATCAGAAAACATTAAGATGGGAAAGAACTAAGCAATTCTTCCCATTCCACCAATGTTCCATATAAGAGTCAAACCATATGTGACATAAAGCACACATAAGTTCAAAATCCATACGTATTCCAGCCCCACCTTCTGCGACCATTGTGGGTCCCTCTTGTATGGACTCATCCACCAAGGAATGAAGTGCGACAGTAAGTCCAAGGATCCCTAAGATGTATATATAACTCAACCAAAATGTCTTCAGTCCAGACCGTCCTTTCCAGTGGGGACATGGCCAAGACCTTGTGAGCTCTTCTATAGGAAGAGAATATTCTGGATGGCTCCCCCAATGTTATTGTTGTTTGTTTGTTGCGTGTTATTATATTCTATTATGTTTTAAATTTTCAATAGTTTAATTCTGTTTTAAGGGGTGGGAGGGCTGGATATGGGATAAGGAATGTTTTAAATTGTATGTTTTAAATGTTGTAACCCGCCCCGATTGTTGTGCAGAGGGGCGGGCTATAAATAAATTTTATTATTATTATTATTATTATTATTATTATTAAAAAAACATGCCTAGAAATGGCTACTCTGTTCTTGGGGGGAAAAGCCACAAAGTTTTCCAGTAGAGACCAGGACACCCAACGCTGTAGCATTGACACCAGAAACTACTTTGCATCAGGTAACAATTTTGTTGAACAGTTTTGGCCAAGAAAAGAGCACATCAATCTTCACCTCTACAGTATACCCCTAAGACTCTGTTTTCAGAAGAAAGAAAATGATATTCTCCAAGTATGCTTTTAATCCTCATGCACTGGCGGAGGTATGTTTATTGAAGGACGTGTAGGGTGTTTTCTGCTCCCAGTGACAATTCCAATGTATGAGGGTCAGGGTCAGCAGTAGGGGCATGATTAAGGTTAATTGAACAGTTACTGGTATAAGGAAACACAAGGGGGGGTTGTTGGAAAGTACTGAAGTTAGATTTGGGTGGAACAAAGAGTTAGATTGTCCTCTGCAAATTAACCAGTGGGAAATCACCCTATCTTCAAAACTTCTTTAGACCTAAAACTATGTTTGGTTCAGCAAAGATTGATGTTTTGGGTGTACTTTATGCTTTTTAAAGAAAGAAACTGTCTGCCTCCACTGAAGGTTGCAATGAAATTCGTGGCATATGATGTGGGCATGTTTTCTGGTTGCTCCTTTTTGGTTGTTTCAATATATTAATTTTGAATTAGAAAAATCTTTGGTATTCGTATATTTTATTCTTTTAAATTATAGTATGAGTCACATATTCTCATTCCCCCACCACCAAATCCCTTATGGCTGCTGTAAGTTGGAAATGAGCTCAATAAAAGCTAGGTAGCAATATCTAAGTTGTTGTTGTTGTTGTGTGCTTTCAAATTGTTTCTGACTTATGGTACCCTAAGGCAAACTTATCACGTGTTTTTAGGGGCTGAGGGTGGGTGACTCGCTCAAGGTAACCCACTGGGTTTCCTTGGCTGAGTATGGAATTGAACCCTGATCTCCAGAATCATAGTCTGATGCTCAAACCACTACACCACACTGGCTATACTTAAACTGGTATAATTCATTATTTTAAGATAAATATTTCATGATTTTTTAAAATTTTTCAGTGGGAAAACTATAAGCATTCCTTATTTTTTCAAGTTTTTTCCTCACATCTCTACTCTTAAGTAAAGTATGTCTTTGATCAGACATGTTTGCACTCATGAGTCAGAAGTGGGCCTTACATTTTTTTTTATCACCAGTTTGCCCTTTTGTTGGAGAGCTTGAAATAACTTCAGGAAAAATATAGCATGGAAAGGATACTAACAGTCACATTCAAATCCCCATTAGGAATGTGAAAGTGATGTGGAAAATAGAAAGTAATGCAGATTAAAGATATTTTTCTCCACTACATTTCATTACATGGCTAGCCATCTGGTTAAAGTTTACTGATCTGTTTCAAGCATTATTGTTGTGTTGATTGTTTAGAATGGATCAGTTCCATTGCTCTTCACTAGAGACATCATGAGCAAGCATGTTCCTAAAACACATTGTATTATACATTCCATTGCTATCAACCTATGCTTCATATCAGCTAAAATAAGTACACATTTTTTTCCATGTGGTTTTACAAATGTTTTTTTGCAAGCAGCTGGTTTGGAATCGTATATGCCCCAGCAACCCATCTGGTTAGAAAACTGGAAGCCGAGCAAGTTCCTCTTCATTGCTAAAGAATTTAATGAAGTTCCCAACCTGTGAGACATACATAATATGCATTTCTTTCATGTTAAATCCTTTAATATGAAGAATGAACTGTGTTGCACTTAACTAGTGTTCATTCCTTCTATGTACCAAAACACACTATGGATATGTTACTAAATACGTCTCTTGATTGCAATTAACTGCTGCAGATAGAAACATGGAGTGAACAAATAAATGCTGTAATCCTATACCCAAGAAAGTCTCGTTTGGGCAAAATGAACTTACTTCTAATGAAACTTAGGTAGGTAGATGAGTTTGCACTAAAATTCTCCTTGTTACCGTTCATCTATGGGCCAGTGTTGGCAGATGGCTCACACGTTAGTGGAATGCTAAAACCACTCTAGATTTTAGTCTGAACTTTAAAAATGCTATCCAAAGTTTTGAAACCTAGCTACAAAATATTTTTAGGACTTTGGATAGCTCCTTTAATACTAACACTGATACCTGGCACAGATTCACTGCTTCTTGAACATGGAAGTAAGCAGCCACCACATCTGTGGGCAACAGTGTGCATAATAAAATGAATCTGACAACTATTAAGGCTGTTGATAAATAATTATTTATTTGGGGAGTTAAAACCTGGTCTTCATGGAACCATGATTCTAGTAACGATCTAATACACTATCCACAATGATGTTCCTAACATATGATATGCATTTCATTTGTGTTAAACTCTGTACCTGACATACAGTCCTTTTGTATGAAAGTTTTAATAACTGCAAATTTTATACAGTACATATTGAGTTGAAGCCAGACCATTCTGCAATCTGAAGAGTTTCTTCCAGTGATAGGAAGAACTGAGATCTAGCTAAAAGTTGTTAAAACTTGTTGCTCTAGCACAGGGGTAGGCAACCTTTCCCCTTTAAGGGCCGAGGGACTTCAACTCCCAGAATCCCAGGAGCTATTGGCCAACATGGGACTATTGGTCAACATGGCTGAGGCTTCTGGGAGCTGGAGTCCCTCGGCCCTTAAAGGGGAAAGGTTGCCTACCCCTGCGATACGTTACTAGTGGAAGAGAACCATCAATTTCTCCTTCTCCTTCAGTTCCATACAGCACCCCACAGTGTCTTGAGAGGATCTTCCAGTTTGTACAACATGTTCTCAGGGGTGCAAGGGAACAAAGCAGGGAGAAAGATTGACTACATCCTGTTTCCCTTTCCTTCCACTAAAGGAAATGTCCTGTGAGCAAAACTCCACTGAAGAGATGCTTTTGCCAGAGGAAAATTCACCAATACAGGGCCTTTGCAGTCTGCTAGAAATAGTGCAAATTGAGTCCACTTTAACTGTCCAGGCTCAGTACTAGGGAATCATGGGAATTGTATTTTTTTTTTGACACATTGAGCCTTCTCTGTCAGAGAGCTCTGGTGCCACAATAAACTACAGTTCCCATGATTCCCTAGCACTGAGTCAGGGCAGTTAAAGTGGACTCAATTTGCACTATTTCTGGCAGTCTGCAAAGGCCCACAGTGCTATTACACTAGCCAGTTTTGTTGTACAGCTCTTTTGGAAGTCTGTTTTCAATCAGATTTGGTCCTGGAGCAAACCCAATGAAATAAATGGGAGAAGTATATCAATGGGGCTTCAACAAGTCTGCCCTAAATATGACTAAAATCAAGGTCATTCACTTCTTGTGAGTTCATTACAGGTGCTTTTTTGTTTTTGTATAGACTAGGCGTGCAATAGAGGGAAATTACATCAAGTTTAGAACACATTACATCACCAGCTAAGCATCTAAAAGCAGCAAATATCACTGTGAATCTATTTTTCATTTTCCAGTGAATGTTTAAAACAGCTGAGCTACTTTTGAACTGAAAATATATGTCAGCACACAACAGCTGTTTGATATTAAGTTTAAGTATCTAGTGGCAAAGCACTTGGTTTTCTGAAGATAATTCAAACTTGTTAAAAATTTCCAGCTGCTATTTAGGCAGTGAGAAATAACCTTTTCGGCATGCAATGGTTGCTGACTTATTGTAAAAGGTTTATGTTCACTTGTTCAAAATACCTCTTTAAGATGATTTCTTAAACAATAATAAAAGTATGTTTAGAAACAGCTGGTGAATGACAGATTTCACTGGATTACAGTTTCAGTGACAAGATTTATGTTAACAATATTCTGGTGTATGTTCATAAATAGAAAAACTGCAGATAATACTTCTATCTAATTTTATAAAAGCTTGTATTCAAGCCAAATGAAACTATTTTTTCCACTAACATTCTAATACATATTTGTGGATTTGAACAAAGTTAAACATTATACAAAACATTATTCTATATAGTATAAACATTATATATATAATAACATTATACTAAGCACAATAGACCAAGAACCAGAGGAACTATGGTCTGAAGCCAGAGACATAATAAAAGAAGAATGCAGACAGACACGTTCAGTAAACCAAAAGAAAGAGAAAAAAACATGGATGACAGAAGAAAAAACACAACAAGCAATAAAGAAAACAAGAGAAGAAAAACAAAAGAGAGATAGGAACAAACTAAGAATTATGAAGGCAACAGTACAATGGCTTGTGCAGAAAAATAAAATAATTACTACAACGACCAATACAGAGAAATAGAAGACAACAACAAAAAAGGAAGAACAAGAGATCCATTTCACGAGACCAAGAAATCAAAGGAAAATTCAAATCAAGGACTGGGATGTTC
This sequence comes from Phrynosoma blainvillii, assembly GCA_026167975.1. Classification (NCBI taxonomy): domain Eukaryota; kingdom Metazoa; phylum Chordata; class Lepidosauria; order Squamata; family Phrynosomatidae; genus Phrynosoma; species Phrynosoma blainvillii. The sequence continues at coordinate 315,426,004 of JANUYF010000003.1, read as the reverse complement.
TCTGACAATAAAAATAACATAATTCAAGACCAGGAAGGAATAAAAAGACAGTGATACAATATACAAAAGAGATGAAAAAATGAAGGGCACATGGAATGAAGAGCCATGAAGATGAACCCCAAATTCTAAAAAGTGAGGTGGAAACTGCAGTAAGAGAAATAGCAAAACACAAATCACCAGGAACAGACAATATTCCAACTATACTGCTGCAATCCATATTGACAGAATCAACTTTAGTGCTCAACAACATATGTCAACAGATATGGAAAACAAAACAATGGCCAACAGATTGGAAGCAGTTAATATACATCCCCATCCACAAAAAGGGGGACACAAGAGACTGCAGTAACTATAGGACCATAGCACTGATCCCTCATGCAAGCAAAATTATGCTCAAAATTCTGCAACATAGACTCCAACCATATATGGAGAGAGAAATCCCATACATGGAGAGAGAAATCCCAGAGGTCCAAGTGGGGTTCAGGAAAAGAAGAGGCACTAGGGACCACATTGCAAACATACAATGGCTAATCGAGTGCACCACGGAATTCCAAAAGAAAATCAGCATGTGCTTTATAGACTATAGCAAAACCTTTGACTGCATAGATCATGAAAGGCTATGGAATGCCCTTAGAAACATGGGTGTGCCAACACATCTGATAGTCCTCCTGAGAAATCTGTACTCAGGACGAGAGGCTACTGTCAGAACAGAACACAGAGAAAAAGAATGGTTCCCAATTGGCAAAGCAAACAGACAAGGTTGCATCCTTTCACCCTATCTGTTCAACTTGTATGCAGAACATATTATAAGAAAAGCAGGCTTGGATACAGAAGAAGGAGGAGTGAAAATAGGAGGAAGTAATATCAACAAACTAAGATATGCAGATGACACCATAATACTAGCAGAAAACCTCACAGGTCTGGAACACTTCCTAAGGAAAATCAAAGAAGAAAGTGCAAAGGCAGGCTTAATACTGAACATAAAGAAAACAAAAATAATGACCACCAAATAATGAAGGACCTTCACAAGTTCAACCTAGACAATGAGGAAATAGAAATAGTAAAAGAATTCTCATACCTGGGATCAAACATTGATAGAAATGAGGACTGCAGTCAGGAAATCAGAAGAAAATTAAGAATGGGGAGGGTGCTATGAAAGAACTAGAAAAGATTCTAAAATGCAAAGATATACAACAAACGTTGGAATCATGCAAGCCATCGTATTCCCTATTACCATGTATGGATGTGAGAGCTGGACAGTTAAGAAAGATGATAGGAAGAAAATCAACTCCTTTGAGATGTGGTGCTGGAGAATAGTGTTGAGGATCCTGTGGACAGTCAAAAAGACAAACAAATGGGACCTAGAGCAGATCAAGTTGGAAACCTCCCTGGAAGCCGAGATGACCAAACTGAGGCTGTTGTACATTGGACACATCATGAGAAGAGAAGACTCATTACAAAAGACAATAATGCTGGTAAAGGTGGAAGGAAGTAGGAAGAGAGGAAGGACAAATGCCAGATGGATGGACTCTAGCAAGGAGATCATGGGTATGGCTTTGCAGGATTTAATAAAAGGAGTGGAGGAGGTCTTGGAAATGTCTCATCCATAGGGTCGCCATGAGTTGAGGGCAGTTAACAACAACAAAACATTCCCCAGTACACTTGTTCAATGACAAGTGTAAGGCAAACCTGAAGGGCTTCTGCTATTTCTTTTGAATAAGAGGATACTGGAAATGTATGGTGTTTAGCTAAAGAGCCAGCACGGTACAGTGGTTTGAATGTTGGACTAGAGTTCCAGGAGAGCATGGTTTGAAACCCCACCAAGCCATGGAAACCCATTGGTTGACCTTAGGCAGCCTGCAGACACTCAGCCTAAGGGGAAGGTTATGGTGAGCCTCCTCTAAATAAATCTTTAAGGAAACCCCATGATAGCGTTCCCAGAAGTGGGAGTTGACCTAAAGGCACTTAACAACAACAGCAGCAGCAGCAGCAGCAGCAGCAGCAGCAACAAAAACAATGTTATAATTCCATAAGCAGAATATTTTGGGGACAAACTGATTCCTAAAACAGATAGCACAATCACTAATCCAGACAGGCAAGGAAGTAGTGGACTAGGGCTGGGCAGCCCAGGTTTAGTGGTTAATGGTCAGCAGGTATCATGAAGAAGTGAAAAAGGGGTTTGTAGCCTCACAAAGGACAGAGAAAACCTGGATCTCAAAGGAAGTACCTTTCTGTGTTGGTAATGGAATTTAAATTTAATTTCCTGGACTAAAATTTCTTCCAGTACCATGTGGCCATGGTCCAGCAGGAGGAGTTACATATCCTTACATACCATCTTAACTCAGATCAATAACATCTTGACAAAATGCAGGCCTGTGACTAACATTGCCATATTCATTTTTCCTCCTATAGGCCATCGTAATCCCTTTTACCATGTATGGATGTGAGACCTGGACAGTTAAGAAACATGATGGGAAGAAAATCAACTCCTTTGAGATGTGGTGCTGGAGAAGAGTGCTGAGGATCCCAAGGACAGCCAAAAGGACAAACAAATGGGTCCTAAAATAGATCAAGCCAGAAACATCCCTGAAGCCAAGATGCCAAACTGAGGCTGTTGTACTTTGGACATATCATGACAAGAGGGGACTCTCTGGAAAAACAATAGTGGTGAAGGTGGAGGTAAGTAGGAAGAGAGGAAGGCCACATGCCAGATAGATGGACTCTATTAAGGAGGTCACAGGTGTGGGGTTGCAGGAATTAAGCAAAGTAGTAGAGGCTAGAGATCTTGAAGATGTCTCATCCAGAGGGCCATCATGGGTTGAAATCGACTCGAGTGCATTTAACAACAAAAGGATTTTTAATACCTTTGCCTGATCAAGCATCCTGTGGAGCTTTGAATACTTCTGGATGTTATTGTACTTTGCTATATGGCTACTCCTGGATATGAACTATCTACATACATGCAAAATGACCAAGGAGTGATGACTAATCACATCCATGATTGACATCTCTAACCTACTCATCTTCATTAGAACAGTTTTTGACAATGACAAAGTAATTTATGGAACCTTTGTGAAAAATTATTCTTAGGGGAAAAGTTTTGGGCATGGCATTCATCATGCCATTAAGAAATTAATAAATCTAACTGCTTCCACGGAAGAAAATAAAAATAGGTTTCATTTGCTACAAAGATGGTGGTTCCCCGATATGAAATGCTAAGTATAAATATGGCAAAGTATGCACTAAAAATGATTCCATCCCAGCAAGAAGTTTGAGATCAGAACTGGAGGAAAAAAGAGTGACAACATGGACAGCCCTTAATTTACACAAATTTATGTTGACGAATGGTGGGAGGGGCGGGACGCAGTATAGGTATTTCTTTCATTTCAAGGTGACCATTCAGTTTGATCAATTAATCAGTCATTTTATTTACATCTTGCCTTTTCCTCATTATCTTTTGATGATCATGAATGACTTGCTTAGATTACCTATGGATGGCTATTTCCATTCCAAGTCAATTATCCATAAATTTATTAGATTTTCTAATCTGTCATATCACGATGTGCCCAACATATGGGAGCTTCAGTTTAGTTGAACCCTAGTGTGAACATAGGTCTCATTGGCTCTTGGACCCATTTATTTGTCTTTACAGTTGTTGAAAGGTATTCATAAAACTCTCCTCCAACACCACATTTCAAATGAGCTGATTTTCTTTCTGTCAGTTTTCTTCACTGCCCACCTTTCACATCCACACATAGATATCAGAAATACATTGGAATGGATTATCAACTTTGGTATTCATTGTTATATCTTCACATTTGAGCATCTTGCATAGTTCCTTCATAGGTGCCCTTCCAGTTCTAAGTTTGCTTCTAAATTCTTTACTACAGTCTCTCTTTTGACTGGCGACTTCTATATATTTATAAATCCATCAATTTTGATGGATTTATCATCTATTTTAAAGTTACATAAATCTTCTGAAGTTATTATTTTTGTTTTTGTAATGCAGGGTGTCCAAAAATTATCTTAACACTTTCAATTCTATGTACAATTAAAATTGGCTGAGGTGCACAATGAGCTGGTTTGATTCCTCCCTCCACTTCACCCTTCGCTCTTCCTTTTCGATCTCTGTACTGTCAGCACTTTTATTTTATTTTTTTCATGCCATTTTAAAAGTAAGTCGCCCCTCCGTTCTCACGGAATTCAAGTCTGCAGTTTTACATATTCATGGAGAGGCAACCTCCATTTAAATCCATGAGGTGTGCCCCCCCACATTCAAGCCTATGGGACTTAAAAATTCACTAATATCTGTTTTTGCGGGGTGTGTGTGTCCATAACGGATACCCTGCAAAAGCGGAGGGCCAACTGTACTGTACAATAAAGATGCCTAAAATATTAGCTGAGAGCAGAAGGAAGGAAATGCCTTTCTCTCTCTCTCCCCCCCCCCCCTGAAACTTTCCAAGCTTTGTGATAAATATGCTTATGGCATGGTAAGAAAATAATAATAATAATAATAATAATAATAATATTAAGAATTGATATATTATTTTCTAACATATATTATGCCACATTGTCCCGTACTGAGAGAAAAGCAGAGTAAAAATTAAATAGACAATATCTTAAAAACAATAATTTTGGGCTACAGCTAAACCTCCAATACATAAAAACAATTTTGTAAAGCAAAATAATGGTGTAACAACAACAACATGTAGAATCTTAGCATCACTTTCTTTTACACACACAAACCATGCTCTGAGACAAAACTCCAACCTCCCTTGCAGGTTCTATCACATGCTTTGCCAGGTCAGCTTGAGCTGTTCTTGGACAGTAAACAAGCTAGAAAGGAAAGTTCCTTATGAGTGTGTGCATGTGTATGCAAATGAAAATTGTCCTCTTCCAAAATAAATACATCAGGAGCCTTTTCAAACTACACAATTGTAGCAATGTTGATCCTGCTTTAACTGCCATGGCCTGCATCTTCCTAAGCAATTGTGGGGTTTGTAGTTTGGAGTGGAAATAGAGGAGTGCAGTGGCAACACTAGGGTTGATGTCACCTAGTGTGGTAATTCATGGTGTTGCCTCTCCATTGACCTCCTTCCGTGCCACACTATACAGAATCTTTAGTATTTTTTTTGTACTAATGTTAGTCATAAATCATAATTCCTGCATATCAGTGACTGTAATGGTAATAGTTGTAACAAAACAACTAGCAAAATTAAAACTATATCTTTAAATTACAATATCATACACACAGCCAATATTTATTTACATGTACATAGTTTCATGTGGTTAAAGTGAACATTTGGCAAGATTTTATTTTTTTAAACAAAATTTAAACAGAATTAAACATTTAATTTTTTAAAAAAAAAAATCATGGGGCTTCTCCCTTCTCCCACTGAGCCTCACCTCACTCACACCATCTCTGCAGCATTTTAAAGGGACATAGGTGAGCTCCACAGTTTGTTTCTACTTAAAGGCAGATGTTTGGAGAACAGTGGTGTTTTCCCCCATGTGCCCCCTAGTGACACTCCTGGAGGAGTGCTCTGGCTTAGAATTCTAAATTGTTGCTATTTGCTGCCATTTTGCCATTGTCCTATGAATGATAAACCTCAAAAAGTTCTCAGCTCACATGCTCAGGTTTTGCAAGCTCAGGGCAACCATGGCTTCCTTGAGTCTATCCACCTGTAATTCAGCCTTCCTCTTTTCCTACTGCCTTTTACTTTACCAAGCATTATCATATTTTCCAATGAGTCATGTCATCTCTTGTACAGTACATTCAAAGTACAATAGTTGAGTCATCTTGGTTCCTGGTGAGAGGTCAGGCTTGATTTGCTCTTGAACCCATTTATTTTCAAATGGATTCAAATTACAAGAAAATAGATGCCCCCTAAGCCTTAAGCTTCTTGACTGTAAGAAATGGTCAACAGCGGAATAGATTGCCTTAGGGGTTGTTGGGCTCTCCATCTTTAGAAGTCTTTAAACAGAGATTGTATGGCCATTTTTGGGAGTGCTTTCATTATGTATTCTGGCATGATGAGGGGTTGGATTAGATAGCCCTTGCAGTCTCTTATAAGATTCTACATGTTTGTATTTTTTTTTTTGGCAGTCCACAGTAGCTGTAAAACTCTCCTCTGCCACCACATCTCAAATGCACTGATTCTCTTCCTATCGGTCTTCTTTACTGTCCAGCTTTCACATCCATACATAGAAACTTGAAGTACTTCACAGAACTAGAGTTGCTGTGTGTCTTCAAGTAATTTCTGACTTATTGTGATCCTAAGGGAACCTATCATAGGGTTTTCTTGGCATGATTTGCCTTCGCCTTCCTTTGAGGATGAAAAAGTGTATCTTTCCCAGGGTCACCCAATGGGTTTCCATGGCCGAGTGGGCATTTGAACCCTGTTCTACCAGAATCCTAGTCCAATGTTCAAACAACTAGAGTACACTGGCTTTCTATTTAGTGGTTCTCCATTCGTCTCTGTATCCTCGCAAACAACACATGGTTTAAACTAGTATATTTACATGTTCTTTTCATTGATTCTGCAACCTCAGTTTAAGAAAGTAGGTAGGTGGGATGGTTGACTGTAGTCACAATGGCTGCTCCATTTTATACTCCTTGGTTTTATTTTGTTTGTTGAAGAGTTTTAGGGAACTACCAAAGTTAATGTAGTTTATTTTAAAAGTAATTTGTCAAAGCTTGGCCCAAGGTACAAGGAAAGCAGCAGGACATATACACCTTCTTCATCCCACTACAAACCACAACAAAGTTTTAAGTGATAGCCTAGAGCAAACTTGAGGTTACCTGAAGAAACACTGTATGGCCAGGGATTCAGAATTGTTTTTTCACGGTGGTGGTGGGGTCAACATTGACAGGCAGGTTGTTATTAATTTTGCCTACTTGCAGGGGAAAGTTAAATTTCTTTCCCCATCAACTATATGAATACTCTTACAAACATAATGGGATGCAGAAGTTCCTGTCTATAGGTTCAGTATAGCTTACACCCCAGTAAGGGTACATGAAATAGATTTCAGGTAGGTCCATGGGGGTGGCACCTTGAGTTATTGCATTGGGAGACACCCATGCTACTGACACCATTGGCCTTGTTGCATGTTGCACCACTCCACAAGGCTAGGTTGGTGGGTAGACATTATATGGCTTTCCCTGTTGCATCAACCCAACTGTGGAACACATTCCCAAGGGAGGCCAGGCTGGCTCCATCCCTTGTAAGTTTTTAGCAGGCTACAAAGACAGTGCTATTTTGCCTGTCCTTTCAAAATTAGGGGTGGCTTCTCTAGCTATTTTAAAGCCATTTTTAACTTTGTTGATTGTCTGTGGTTTTAAAACTATTTTCAAAGGGAAGTTGTACATTTTTAAAAAATGTTTTTAGTTAAGTATTCAGTGTTTGAAATGGTTTTACCCATTGTACATTGCATTGATGGATCCAATGAGTTCAGATGTGATAAACAAATGCCCTACATCAATCAATCAATCAATCAATCAATCAATCCCTCCCTCCCTCCAATTGTTGGATCTACTACTCAAAGGTCCCACAGTTTTAAGTCAGCAATAATCCTGTTTCTTCACCAGGGTAAACAACCCAGCTGCTAACACCAGTAATGGATACTACAATAAAACTTTATTATTATCATTCCTAGAAGAGGAAGATCATTTCATTAAAAAAATCATACTGCCAGCTGTAATTTTCATCTTATAAGCAGCACAACTTTAAAAAACCCAGAGGATTTTAGTGTCAACAATAGTTTCTATCTTACCCCAGAGGATAACACTGATGACCTGAGCATAAAATTATTAGACAATCTAAAATTAAAAAACAACATTTCAGCAAATAACTCTGCTATTATTGAACTATGAGCTGAGCTCATAATGCTCAATTCAGCTAATAACCCCAAACAACAACAAAAACCCTGCATACCACGCAAGATGACTGAAAGCAGAAACATCTAAAAATGGGTTGCATTCAAAAAGGGTTTAAAATGTCACAGGAAATGTCTTTGCATCAGAGTGGATAACGTTATGAATACTTCATTCTTTCTTTAACAGATGGAACACTGTGGGTATTGCATGAACTGCATGTACAAGTGCAAAGGGGACTTGAGTCATTCTTATTTCTCTATTTGCTTGATGCTTCACTGATGAAGCCAGGCCAAACTGGTAATTCAGACATGTGAATGATGAGGCCTTGATTTGACAGCCAACAGGGAGTCTTTTAGGCATGAGCAGTACCTCAGCCCAGTATTCTTGAGCTGAGAAAGGCTCCTGCCTGAAATGTAGAGGTATTGTCAGTTTAGAAAGTCCTAAGATTGATAGCATCTAAATCTATGTAAGGCAACTTGAAATATTTAGGTGACCAAAATATTGAAGTCTCAAATATTTCATTGTGCCTTGGCTATCTATATTTTTTCCTAGAATAAAAGGATCTTACCACAAATGCTAGAATCTGTGGTAAATCTGATTGTTGTTCACTGCCATCAAGCTGACTTTAACTTATGATGACCTTATGAATGAGAGACCTCCAAGTCAGCTTATCATCAACAACCCTGCTCAAGTTTTGTAGATTCAGGGCTGTGGCTTTCTTGATTGAATCTATCCATCTGTAATACAGTATTTCTATTTTCCAACTGCCTTCTAACATTCAATACTATTGTCTTTTCTAGAGAATCATGTCGTATTATAATACCAAAGTACAAGAGTCTCATTTTAGTCATCTTGGCTTCTAGAGAGAGTTCAGGGTTGAGTTGCTCTAGGGCCCACTGATTTTTTTTTTTTTAGCAGTCCACATAGAACTCTTTTCTGGCACCACATCTCACATGAGTTGATTTTCTTCCTACCACCTTTCTTTACTGTCTAGCTTTCACAATCATACATGGATATGGGAAATACAATAGCATGGAAGATTCTAACTTTAGTATTCACTGATATATCTTGACACTTCAGGAGCTTGTCTATTTCCTTCACAGCTACCCTTCCCATTCTTATTCTTCTGATTTCTTGACTGCAGTTTCCATTCTGTTCTGATCAGTGTTTGAGCCAAGGTAGGGGAAATCTTTAACTATTTCAATGTCTTCATCATCTGCTTTAAAGTTATGTAAATCATCTGTGGTTATTATTTTTGTTTTCTTAATGTTCAACTGTAAACTTGCCTTTGCATTTTCCTCCCTTCAATTTCTTCATTTCTGGAGCGAGAGATTCTAGAACAAGTGTGGGCAACTCTGGCAGACACCGATTTTCACTCTCACACTGGGCTACATGGACCTGTGACCTGGAAGTGTCACTTCTGGGCGCTTCTGGTTTGATATTGTCAGCTGACTTTTTTTTTTTTAAATGTAAGTTTGGTGGGAGAAGAGTTTTGGGGAGTATGCTATTCAATGTTACACTCTAGTTACCATTTTGAGGGCTTTTTTTTTGGTCATTATCCAATGGGCATGCATATGCTCAAACTTACTACACTCTTCATTCAGCAATTCATATTTAAAGGCTGTGAGGCACTGTTTCAGATTTCAGCTTTACATAGTGCTATGCAGAACTAGGGTGAGGCCAGCAGAACTGTTGGCTGTGATTATGGGAGTTGTAATTCAAAAAGATACTTTTCCAACCTCTGAAGGGCACTCTGGCATAAATCTAATTTGTATAGACCCAGTGAATCAATTAAAGGTGGATCCACAGATTTGCATTAGATATCCAAGCTGATCTAATCACTTTACCATACCACCTTTCAACTTATGGTTACATTTAAATATAGTTGTTTCAAAGGGGGTAGCAATGTTAGTTTGTTCCAGCAAAAAGAACTTTAAAAACACATTTTTTTTTTAAAATAGTATGAGTTTTGTGGACTGTTGACCACTTCATCAAAGGTTTCTTTGATACACTATATTGCCTATTATTGCAGGATCCTTTTAGCCCATATGTATTCCACTTTCATCCATGGAGAATATTGGCAGCTCTGCCCTAGTATGAATGCTTTTGGTATGAATAAGTCAAGTTGTGTCATATCCTCAGAGATCTTCTAAGTCATTAATGGCCTCAGGGCAAGTTTCATAAAGCATAAAGGCAACCACTGAAAACTCAAAACCAGATACTGTTTTCATTTCTCACCTCACAACCTCTGGGTTTTCAGTATTCTTCAATTACCTTTTAGACATGTTTTCAGGATGTGAAAACAAAAATCTTTGAAGCTTCAAATAAGCAATTGCTGCATAGCTACTATTTAATGTGATACTTTTTAATAAGTCAATCCAAAATACCTTATTAAAAACCTTTCTGCTTTGAAATAAGCATTGTTCTTTTTGAGCTTCAGATGGACTCTTATACAGGTCTAATTGTACAACATCTCAGACTGAATTAATTTGTGTGAAAAATTATTTTATTCTGAACTGAATGTTACAATACCCAATGTTGTAACAAAGAAAAATATTAATGCAATATTAAGTGGTCACATTACACTGGATATGCCACATTGACCGATTATTTTCTTTTCTCCTTCATGTTTCAAATAGGGAAGAAGAAGAGGTGGAGTCTGCAGAGAGAATTACATGGCAAGATGTCTAATAGGTGGCACCACTCAGCTTCTGTTCAGCTTTAAAGACCTTTGGAGTTTTGTCCAAATTGCCTTCACTTTGCTCCCGTAAATGGATTTAGAAACCGGGCGCTAGCATGTACAGTTGAACTGTCTGAGCTGGCTAACATGTGAGTGGCATCCTCCAATGAATGAAATTGATGTTAAGTGGAGAGTGTGTTAATTTATGCCAGAAAGAGCTTTCCAAGAACATGATGCTGTCATGTGTGTGGAAGATAGGTAGATTGCTTGAAAAACATTATTGTTGGCTTGTTCTCCAAATCTGTTCTCTTCTCCCCCCCCCCTCCCCCGTACCAGGTCCTGTTTCCTGTCCTGTGATATGGCTTTCTTGCATCTGTTGACCTAGAATTGTTATTGTTCATTGTTAAAATTAAACTGCAATTGCACTGAAGAAGGTATGCTGGATGGGGGATTAAAAAAAGGAACTCTTTCTAATGTTGCATCAGAATGTTGGAACATGAAACTGGTGGTTTAAAGGTGATTTTGCAGCTTCAATGTATTGGTGGGTTTTTAAAAAATTGCTTTCTTCTTTTGTGTTACCTCATTCTCTTTTATTAAATCAAATTCTCAAAACCCAGGGAGATTCTGTAATAAGGGGACTGGTTAAAGTTATCTAGTAAGATAAGAGAAAGGCAGTCTCTCCAGTCTCAGCAGTTACAATTCTGTGGTTGAGCCCATTCTGTTTACTATTCAAGTGAAGCTTAAATTTCCTTTAGATTTCCATTTGAAAATAATAAAATGGGAAAAATGTCTAGTTTGGTTGATAGGTTTGCAATTCAATGTTGATATTTGAATGTTAACACAAACACAATGTACTTTTTATCAGGAGAAAGAAGTTAAATATACTCACTGATCTTAATCATCTATACTGGACAAAATATTGTTTTGTACTTTCTCGAGACTCTTCTATTAAACAGACAAATTCTATAAACACCTCCCAATGGAAAAAGCTTTTATACACTCTTGGAGTGAGTCATGCACATTCCTTTCAAGTGTGTGATAATGCTTATCCCAGGAGATATGCTCTTTTTCTCTTCAGTAGTTTCAAATCTTGGTTGGTAGGGGAAAAAATAACAATAGGAATATTGTAAAGTCCATATTAGAGCGTTCATATTTTGACTCACTATATGCTGTTGTATGTATGTACATCTAACTATAATAAATGATGGTGTTGTTGAAAGTATACTTATATATAAGATGGTGTGGAATGTATTTTTAGAAAGAATTTACAGATTCCTTATTTGTTGAACCAAGACCAATAATGGAAGAGGTGATTTTCAGTTTAATCCTGCCTGTTGCCATGTCTTGGAGGAACAGTGTTCAGATCCAAAGTAGGTTCAACAGATAAAGAATCTGTAAATTCTTCCTAAAAATACATCCACACCATCTTATATATAAGTATACTTGTAGCAAGTCATATTAATTTCAGTGGTTCTTCTTTAGTGAAAGTGAACAGGCTCTTTAAATACACTCAGAAGAAATCCCACTTCCTTTCTAGTAAATATATGCAGAACTGGGATGTTTAAAAAGTCAACTAAAAAGAACAAGGTAGAGGATCAACCTCTTTATTCAAACACTCCACAGTCAAGATAAAAACAGAATGTATGTCAAACGGAATATCTGGCTGAGCTGTGAGGTTTTAAAAAGTAATTAATTAGAAAAAAAAGGTCTCCCAAAACCCCCAGATACCTGCACTAATAAAGAGAATGGAACATAATATAAACTGTATGGAATTTAATGTCCTAATGAAGGATGCTCCGAATAAATTTGGATTTCAATGTGTGAGAAATATCAATAGCAGCAAAGGAAATTGGGAAGAAAATGAAAGAAAACATGAGACAGGAATGACAGGATAGGTAAAGATGCAGGATTACTAGAAGACATTATTTAAACATGTTGGATAAACATGCTAGGAGTGGAAATATGTTAGCTCCAACTTGTCCATCATATTTTTAAAATTATTCTTCTCCATGATATCCATGGAGGCTTTTCAAGGAATTGCAGCCTTGGGAAATCAGGATTCTCACATGACTTAAGTGGGGAATTGGGACACAGTTTGCTCTGTTGCCTAGCTTCTCTAGTATTTGTGCATTAGGTATCACAATGGAGTTAAGAGTGCTACCTTTTGTGTGTCTAAATTTGTAAGTTTGATGAGGGACATCATTTTGCTGAATATCTAACCAGCTTGAGAACTATGCCTGCTTTTCATCCAGATTCTGGATAAGTTGCAGTTTGGAGAGAAATTTGCAGAAGTCCAAGCCAGGGATAGGAAATGTGTGGCCCTCCAGGTGTCAGGCAATTATTGTCATCTCTCCTAGCCAACATAACCAAAGGTGAGTGGAAGAGCACACCAGCAACATCTGGTCAGGAATGCATTCCTTATCCTTGCCCAAGGTTGATCTGAGGAAAGATCCTTTTATCTATTTTTTTGGAAAACCTACCTCCTGCCCATGGGACCATAAACAAGGATGGGAATATGGCAAAGGTAGGGTTGCTGTCAGTTACATTAACTGAGTGGGTGGGCATTGTTGAGACTTTAGCTTAGTTAGCTCTCCTAGCACAGTTGCAGAGATCACCTTCCCTCAGCTGCAGCTTGGATTAATTCAGGGAGTATTTCTCCGGATGCTTTAAAAACAAACAAAGCCAAAGGAACATTTAATGTGGTCTTATAATAGTTCATACCATTGATGCATCTAGCTTAAGATCTAGCTATCCTGAGTGAAAACAGTTCTCAAAGGTTTCATTCAGGATTGTTTTCCAGACCTCCATGAAGATGATGAAGAGTGAAACTGTGACCTTTTAAATGTAAAACATATACTCCGTCACCACACCTGTGGGCTTTCACACACTTGTCTGAAGCATACAGGACTGAAATGAAAACATGATTAATTTCTTTTGGGGACAACTGACAACATGTGGAAGTACTTTTCTGCAATAATGAAAGCAAACACACAGACAAAACCCAAATAAAAATATAAAATAAATAAAATTTATTTATATCCCACCCCTCTGCAGCGCAATCAGACAATTAGTCCAACAATTAGATGGACTATGACTAAACTCAAATAAAAGATCAGCCAACAGTAATTTCATTTTAAATGCATAAATGTGTTCCCCTCCTTTCATTTCATTTCATTCCCTCTCACAACATACGTGTAAAGTGGCTTCAAGTGAGAGATGGCAACTGGCCCAGTCACTGAGTGAGCTTCATGGCTGAGGGGAGATTTTAGTGTGAGTCTTTCCAGTGCTAGTTTGATACTTCAACCCAGGGTTTCCCAACCTAGTGCCCTCCAGATGAAACCTACCATCATGCCAACTAGCCTGCCAAATGGTAAGGTTTGCTCAGAATCAAATAGTTCTCCCAGTCTCTTCAAGTTGTTCTGGAATTTCAAAAGGCTGTCTGGGGATTTTGCACAATAACTTTTAAATAATAATAATAATAATAATAATAATAATAATAATTTTTATTTATAGCCCGCCCCTCTGCCCAACAATCGAGGTGGGTTACAGCATTAAAAGAAACAAGTTAAAACATCCCCCAATCCCCTAGTCCCAACCTCCCAACCCCTAAAATAGGATTAAACAAAGAAGAGTTAAAATACCTAAATGATAAAAGACTATAAAATGATAAACAAAAGAGCAAATGAGCACACGCAATGGGGAAGAAAGTTAGCTGAAAAGTTCCTCTCCCAGGGCAGATATATTACGGGAATATTATTCTGGGAAGGCCTGCCAGAAGAGATCCGTCTTCACTGCCTTCTTAAAGGCAGTAAGCGTGGTAATAAGACGGATCTCGTCCGGCAGGCCATTCCATAGCCTGGGACCAGTTGCGGAAAAGGTCCTCTGGGAGGTCTGAGACAGCCTAGTTTTTATTGGCTGTAACAGACTCTTCCCAGAGGACTGAAGGGCATGGGGGGGGGTCGTATGGGGAGAGGCGGTCCCTAAGATAAAATGGACCCAAGCCATGAAGGGCTTTAAAGGTCAAAACCAACACCTTGTACTGTGCCCGGAAACTAATTGGCAGCCAGTGGAGGGATTTAAATAGAGAGGTATCTTCATTTCAGGATGAGTAAATTGAGGTTGGCACTGGACAACCTTTGAACACACCGTGAGAAGGAAAGATTCATTAGAAAATGATACTAGGAAAAGGGAGTGTAGTAGAAAGAGAGGAAGACCACAAACCAGATGGTTCGATTCAATCAGGGAGACCGTGAGCCTGAGCCTACAGGACCTGAGCAGAGAGTTAGAGGACAGGGGGTCTTGTAGGTGTTTCATCCACAGAGTCGCCATGAGTCAAGGTCAACCCGTGCTAACAACAAACCTTCATTGTACATGTGCAATTTCTCCTCGTTTTCCTAAGGTCTTGTATCAGATCCTTAACATTACTTTTTATTTTTATATAGAAATTTAAAAGGGATGAAACTCTAAATATGTGTGTGTGTATAAAACAAACATCCTTCAGAATTATTTACTTCATACTTTTTAAAAACATCAGGTCTAGGATAGATGCATATCAAACCTAACTCCTGTATCCAAACATGTTTACTGCTATTTTGTCATGCACAAGACAACTGAAATCACACTGTTCTTCAAAGTAGAGATGGATGAATTATTCTCAGTGTGTATGTGTTTAAGTGTGTGTGTGTGTCTTCAAGGAAACATCAGTTTACTGTGTCACCTGTTTACTTATGATGACGCTATGAATTTTATAGGGTTTTCATATAAGGAATACTCAGAAATGGTTTTGCCACTTCCTTCCTCTAAAATACAGCCTCCAGCATCTGGGCTTCCATTAAAGTATTAATCAAACCTCATCTTGCTTGGCTACCAAGATTAGACATGTTCTGGTACCTTTAGGGTATTTAAAACTACCTCTAATTAAAATCACAGCAGGTCTTCTAGAAAGATGGGTTCTCCTTCCCACTCATGGCCATGGTTTTTGACCCTGTAGGTTTTTTTAATCTAATACAGAATATAATGGAACAATGTAAGGTGCTGTACAGAGCGGCATAAAGAGCTGGCCTGGGGGCAGAGTGGGGATGTGACAACCGCACGCCGGTCGCCCAAACTCCACCCCCAGGCCAGCATCACGCCACCCAAGCAACCGCATGGTGGGCGGCAAAAGGGCGTGTCTTTGTTGTAGCATTCAGACACACTGCACGGAAGAGCCGCCAAAGAGTCGTTTCCATGCCCTTTCCACGGCACAAAAAGAAGCTACTTTTTGCAGCTTTTTTGTGCCATGGAAAGGCCAGATCGGGGCATGGTGTGTTGTTGCTGTGGCCCCGATCCAGGGAGGAAAGGTGCGGCTTGCCATCGCCCCTTTGGGGTGGTCTGTACAGCCCCTAAGTCCATTATATTGACACATATCTACAAAGTATTAATGGATAGCCTCCTTTTCCCATTTCCATGTCCACTTTGTACCTGGTTCTGTCTGTTTGTTATTGTTGTTTTAATAGGATGAAATCTGTACCTTTCCTTATATTTTTCCCATCTGCATATAATTTCTGCATATTTTAAACTGTACACATTCCGCTCCATCAACTAAAACATATTTGGGTATTGTTTTCCACATATTTGAAACACACACATTTTTCTATGTGTACTTTTCAACGTGCACATTTGCTCCCAAACATATTTGCAACATACATCAAAATGAAAATTTCAAAATCACTTCTGTATACAGTTCTGTTCCTATACATATTTCTCTATGCATTTTACCTAATAAATGAAATGTTCAGTTTCCCCATATATATTGCATTCTTGCATGTTATATTTTAGTAATGCACATATTTATGTGTGTAGCTATCTTAATTTTTTGGCAAATAGTTTTCTCTTGATGTCTTCTATACTTTCACCAAATATTCTCTCCTTCTGTAATTTCCTTTAACTCACACATAATTGTATGTAGTTCTGTGCAGAGAACTGAATGACAAAAATCTGAGAAAGGGGGAACTGTGATGCAGATTGACTGTTGGAGCAAAAATGTGGGTGCAAACTGCAGAAAATTCCCCAGAACCCTACTTTCTGGTTTGTTGTTGTTAAAGCTGGTAAACAGTTGTCCATAAGGAAATGAAAACAGATATTTCCAAATTGTAAGATATCCACAGTTTAATGTTACATCTCTCTTTGCAAGTAGTCCCACAGTGTTGCTTGCACATTGTCTTCTGTAGAGGCTAATAATCTGTTTTCCATTGATCAGCTGCTTTATTTATATCTCACCTTTCCCCCGAGAGTGGGACTCAAAATGATGAGGCCAATATGTCTAACAAGATGTATAGGTGGCCCTCTGTATCCACGGACTCCTTATCCCCATATTCAATCATCCACGGCTTGAAAATATTTTCAAAATATATAAATTCCAAAAAGGAAATATTGATTTTGCCATTTTATATATGGGACATAATTTTACTATGCGATTGTATGTAATAGAACTTGAGCATCCAAGGATTTTGTTATCCACAGAGGGTCCTAGAGACAATTCTTAGTGGATACCAAGGGCCCTCTGTACTTCTTGGCAAAACTTAGAAAAGTTATTTTTGTCAGACTATAAATCCACAGACAGTGGCTAATGGCCATGCTGGCTAGGGAATTCTGGGAGTGGAATTCCAAAAAGGTAATTGTTCCAAGCTGTGTTTCTAAGACCCACATCACAGTCTAGAGAATAGGATAGCCTTCAGGAACATAGGCACTGTTTGTTCTTCTCTTGAGGTGTGGAAGTACAGGTGTCTTGAGGGAAAATATTTCTATAAGTACAGGCATCTCGGAGAAGAAGCACAACATATAAAACCAGAAAGTAAAGAGCAATATGGTAGTAACTTAATTAAATGTACTCCAGAAAACCAGTTGGTCCAGTAGCATACACAGGTGCCAAAACAAGAGGAGTTGTGCATAAATATTCTCCATAAATACTTTATGAAAATTCCAAAAGCAGGCTTGCCTTCTTCTTGGCCAAGAATAATATTTTAAAGTACCACAAGATTGGTCCCAGGAGTTCCCATGCTGGAGCCATTTTGTATTAACTTTTAAAAGTGTAAAGATGGTGTGATTTTTTTTAAAAAATGAAGGATTCTAATTATAAGTTGTCTGCATAATAAGCAGAATTGTTCCACTGTGATGGAGTTACTGTTTGCAGAGTGTGAATTGAGCTATTCATGACTGAGAGGTAAGAGCACAACACAGACCTTGAATGTTATAATCACAGTCTATTTTCTATGAACTCTGAAAAGTATCATAATTTTCTGACTCACCTAATATGAATTCTGGACAGTCACCACCTTATTTACTTTTGAGAGTACATGAGTAATCATTAATGAATCCTCACACAGTGTTTCCAAATATAGTTTGAATAAATACTCCAGATCACATGCATTACACCTTGTTCAGGATGCACGAACCCCATCCACATACCAAGGGGGGGGGGAAGTATGGGCAGAAGGGAGAGCAATAATCAGTGACTGAAAAACTGAGAGCATAGAAAGTACCTGTAAGGTTAGACAAATAAATTGTTTGTTATCTATGACAGAAAAAGGCATATATAGTTATACTTGGATGCAAATACAGTTATACTTAGAACAGACTAACTGGAATAAATGAAACTTAAATTGGGCATGGCTCTCAACTTCCACTGGTTCCACTGGATCTACTCTCTATATAATTATGTCTCAATCTGTCCCATAATTTTTAAAGGTAACCAAATTATTTATAAGTCTAAAATATAACTCCATGAAATATTCTGCCTAGCATTTTGCCTTGTTGATGTTGTGTGTGTCTTCAAGCCTTTTCCAACATATAGCGACCCTAAAATGACACTATAATAGGCAAGATTTCTTGGCAAGATTTATTCACAGTGGGTTTTCCCTTTGCCTCCTTCTGAGGCTAAGGGGGGAAGCAGACGAGAGCGTCCAAGACGCCCTGCGACGGTGCGCCGCGGGACTGGAGCAGTCGCACCGTCGGCGCCTCTGAAAGGAGCGCAAAAATAGCGCTCCTTTGGGCCTCGGCAGACGACTAATAGGGTCGTCTTGGAGGCAGGGAAGAGGAGGGGCAGCCGCACGAGCGGCGCCCCTTCCTCCTCCCGAGGTTGCCCTCGGAGCTGCTGGCCCTCCACACGGCCGGCGCTCCGAGGGCAACCTCCTGCCGCAGTGTCCGCACACGCTGCGGCGGAAAAGTCAGGGAAAGTGCGCCCTACACGTTTAGGGCGCACTTTCCCTGACTTCTGAAAGGAGCGCTGATTTAGCGCTCCTTTCAGAGGCGCCGACGGTGCGCTGCGGTGTGGCTGCGTCTCTCCGGTGGCGCACCGTCCCGCGGCGCCCCCGACGCCATCGTCTGCTTCCCCCCTTTCAGAAGTCAGTGAAAGTGCGCCCTAAAAGCGTCGGGCGCACTTTCACTGACTTTTCCACTGCAGCGCGTGTGGTCGCTGCGGCGGGAGGTTGTCCCCGGAGCGCCGGACGTGCGGAGGGCCGGCGGCTCCGAGGACGACCTCGGGAAGAGGAAGGGGCGCCGTGCGTGCGGCTGCCCCTCCTCTTCCTTGCCTCGGAGACGGCTCAATAAGCCGTCTGCCGAGGCCCTAAGAAAGTGCAAATTGTCCAAGATCACTCAGTGGGTTTCTTTGCCTGAGCAGAGATTTGAACCCTGGTCTCCAGCGTTGTAGTCCAATGCTCAAACTACACTAGCTAAGGGATAAGTGCCCCTTGTTCTTGTTGTGTGTCTTCAATTTATTTCTGATTTATGGCAAACCTATCACAGGGTTTTCTGAGGCTGAAAGTATGTGACTTGCCCAAGGCCGAGCAGGGATTTCAACCCTGGCCTACAAAAGTCATAGTCATCAGCTCAGACTGGTAAATGTTTTACTTATTTGCTTGTGTATTCATTCATTTATTTATTGAGAAAACACTGTATAAGGAAGATTATAAGCTGCCCCCCATATCCATGGATTCTTTATCCGTGGCTTCAACCATCCACAGCTTAAAAATATTAAATATATATATAAATTCCCAAAAGCAAACTTTGATTTTTGCCATTTTATATTAGGGACACCATTTTACTATGCCATTATATATAATGGGACTTGAGCATCCACAGATGTTGGTATCCATGGAGGTCCTGGAATGAAACCCCAGTAGTTAGCAAGGGCTCACTCTACATAACTAGGTATGTTAACTAGATAATTGTCACAACTGACAATTAGTCCACAGGACACAGAGGCAATCTGTTCTATTCCTTGATAGCTCCCTATCAGCTTTGAAAAGGGAGCTTCAACCCTACCTTTGCCCTACAACACTTTCTACAACTGATCAGAAACACATAAGAACATTGTTGCCTCCTTTCAGATGTGACTTATGGCAGTAACCTCCTCTCATATGTACTAATCACAAATGACATCAGTCTGCAACATTGCAATGCCATGGCTATGGGAGAGTCTGATGTTTTGTATGCACTCTAGATACCTCCAAAAGTTTGAGAGGCAAACCATTATTCAAAAGACCATTACAATTTATACAAGAATGTGTATGTTATTTATATATTGGTCACAGGCAGTCAGGAGGTCACAACAATGCAGAAAGTGTATATGGGTGACCAACAAACAGAAGGCAAGAAAAAGTATCTATCTATATTTGATCTTTTCTTTCAAACCAGTGAAGGGAAATCTGGTCCCCTCCACATGTTTTGGACAACTACCATAACCCTATTACAAAAACATCTGGACAGTAGCATCAAACATTGCTCTAGATTAGAATATGCTTTTCCCTTTCATTGTGCAATAAATATATCCAAGAAAATTCTAATTAGCTACAAACAATTACTCTCTGGATTTCTAAATGTCTTATTCCAGATTATGTGGATGTATACATTATATATTGTGTGCTGCCAGAACAGCACTTCTGAATTTATTTCTCTACCTCTCCCCCATAAGCTATTCAGTAGCATGACATTATCATATTGTTTGTCTCCCTGCTGCTTACTTCACTGATAGGAAAAGAGAATGGTCAACATGATGTCTCATGATCTTTCAATATAGCATAGATGATACCATATGTTATGCAGGAGAGATAGTGGATTTGTCACAGGGATACTAGTTTTGGTGGCAGCTTTATGTTATGTATAACAGGTACTCCCACCCTGAGTCCTAGTATTCCCAGGCTTACTTCAAATTACAGAGAAGTAAGGGATCAGCCTTTCATGCTCACAGATATAACTTAGGAAGTAGCACAAAGGATTTGTGGCAAATAATATTTCCTTTCAGAGACTTTTGATTTGGGGGGATACCTCTCATAGATCATAGCTTGCCTCCGCCCTCCATATTCTTTCCAAAGTGTTGGGAGATAAGAATAGTGATCCTGGTAAAGAAGGCTTTATATAAGGGGCATATATGTTTTGTGCTAACAATGTGGTTAGGTTCAATCTTAGTTAATGTTCAGCATTATTGGCATTGACTTGGAGCCATTCCAAGACAAATGAACCCAAGGAGAATCATGGAAAAATTTCCAGTCCCATCTTCTCTGCTGCACACATCTGCAGTCACCTCACATAAGGAAAATTGCTGTCCTCTCCTACCCAGAATTATTTTTTTAAAGATGTTTGATTTTAGCATATTTTCATTTTATTTGTCCTAATAATCTGTCATTCAGTCAGTTAATAACACGAGTACCATAAAAGCTAATTAGTACACACTGCATGTGTTCCAGAGAAGTCAAGTTATGAGGTTGGTTAGTGAGGACATAATATTTTTCAGAAAAATATAATAGTGGAAATGCCACTATTTATTTACTTTTAGTGTAAGGAAAAACATTACATTTTTTTTTTAAAGTCATTTGGGAGACTTTGGATATTTATGTATTTTGAATGATTTTTTAAAAAAATGAACTAAAAACAACACTTAATTACCATTAATAATGTGTTACTGGAGAGCCAATGTGGCATAACAGTTTGGGCATTGCACAGTGACTCTGGAGATCAGAGTTTGAATACCCCACTCAGCCATGACAACCCACTGTGTGGACTTGCAGAAGTCACACTATCTCAGCCATTAAGAAAGGCAAAGGGAAGCCCTCCATCCAAGAAAATCATCTGATAGGTTCACCTTAGAGGTGCCATAAGTCAGAAACAACTTTAAGGCACACAACAAGAACAACAATTTGTTACTAAAATATTGAGCAATGCTTAGTGTTTTTTTTAAGGTAATGGCTAATACTAATGTGTTATTTTTATAAAATAATACTCTGGTGCCTGAAAATGTCTTCAGTTCTCCTGTTCCAAAACCTTCCTATCATTACAAATTTTAAACCATTCAAAATATGGCATAAGGAGATATCTAAATTTATTTGGGGCGGGAAAAGGCCTAGGGCAAGGCTAAAATCATTGCAAAATAAGATAGCTAATGGAGGATTAGCCTTGCCGAATTTATTAGTATACTACTCAGCCTGTTGCCTCGAATAGATGATGGATTGGTTTTTGCTCACTAAGGATAAGGTTTTGGTTCTTGAAGGGACCGGGCTAAGATTTGGATGGCATGGCTACTTATTTTATGAGAAATACAAAATACATAGGGAGTTTAGTAACCACTTTGTGTGTAAATCACTGATGAATATTTGGCTAAAATATAAAGCTAGGATTTGCCCTGATCTACCCAAGTGAGCATCCATACATGAGGCCTTTCATCAGCGGGAAGTGATTAAAAGCGGAAAATGGGTAACATATGAGGATCTATTAGAAAAGAATATCAGGGACCAGAGCTTTATTTTGAAGAAATATGAACATCTAATTGAAGAGGGATACTCGCTCAGTTGGCTACTCTATAGGCAACTTAGGGAAAGATATATCTGTGATCAAAAACTGTTGGGCATTAGGAAAGAAAATAACAAATTTGATGAAATAATATTTTCAAGAAACCACCATAAAATTGCTAAGTTATATGAATACCTGATGGGTTTTGAGTCAGAAGAGGAATTAATAACAGACTCTATGATCAAATGGGCACAGGACTTAAAACAGGGCATCAGTCTGGAACAGTGGGAAAAAACTTGGATTGATAGAGTAAAATACACGGCCTGTTATGATTTAAGGGAAAACCATATTAAAATGCAATTCTGATGGCATCTCACGCCAGCAAAGATAGGGAAAATTTATAAAGGTACCTCAGATAAATGTTGGCGATGCAAAAAAGAAACTGGCACTTATATTCATATATGGTGGCATTGCAAAGAGGTTAAAAAATATTGGAAAAAAATACATAATATAGTAGAGAATATTTTGCAAATACAAATGACTATGGACCCGAAGCTATACTTATTAAGCATGTGTGACAACCAGGTTTTGGACCGTAAATATGGTAAACTTATTTTCTATATGACAACTAGTGCCAGAATAGTGCTAGCCAGGAAGTGGAAAATGAAAGAAATTCCACAGAAAGAGGAATGGATATGTAAACTAAGAGAACAGGAACAGATGGATGCACTGACTAGTCTTCTGAGAGGATATAGTCGAGAGGAAAGCCAAGGGTTTTGGGAACCATTATACGAATATTTGAATAGACAAAATAAAAAAGGAGGAGGATTAAATTAAGTTATTGATATATTATAAGAAGCTATGTTAAGTTTTAATTCTAAATAGCTGAGGTAAGCGATTATTTTATTTACATGATTATATTTTTTGAGATTTGATTTATTCCGTCAACTTTGTATGTATTTGTGCTTTTATTTTTTACTATAGGGAGATATGGCCCATAGCTTAATGGCATAAATACAGGAGGGTGAGATATAAAACTTGTTAAGATCTTAGTCCTGGTTCAGGAAGTAGACTTTTAATATGTAAGGGAATTAGATTTCAATTAGGCGGTATATGTTATATGTAGAAGCTAGGTTTTTTTTTTTGTTGTGTGTCAATTTATGTTTGTTTGCATGTTTGTATATGTGTATGTTTATGTATGTTATTATGTTTTTTAATCTAACAAACTTGGGGGGAAAATGTCTTCAGTTCTGATATCTCCAATCCTATCAGTCTCCACAAAACAACACAAAAACTGACCTACTAGACATATTGCTAGGTTGGCAGGTGAAACACACAATGCAGACCCCAGTTTCCATTAATAGAAACAATATCTGATAGATAAAACAACCCAAGGTCTCTTTCTCTTCCATTGGCAAAGCATGAAATCTAACAAACCAATACTCTTAAATATACATATTTACAGAATAGCACCATATTTTGTTTCCACATCACGTTTCAGCTTTCATCACTGTCAATCAAAGTTGTTCTGGCACTTTCCAATCTAACATTTTTTCACAGCACTGAACACTTTTACAAATTCAGGCATGTTGCTAGTAATGAAAGGTTGGCACACTAGGAAAAACTGCCACGTGGATACAGCTCAACTATGCTGTTGACAGATGTCTACATACAGCAAGTAGTTCATGTGTATCAACCATAATATTGCCCCCCCCCCCAGTTTGTAGTGTGATCCAGAAACTGTCTAATTTGAGTAGAAAGCCACAGTATTCACATAGGGCCAAAACAGACCAGCCTGAAGCAGCATGTTCCCAGTGGCTTGTGGGCATAGTGTACACACGGTGCATGCCCCCAAGATGCCGGGAACACACCATGAAACCACCTTGCTGCCCACACAGTGGCAGTTTTTTGGTGCTCCAGCAGCACAGCGTTTAGACACCACATGCTGCAGGAGCTCAGAACAACCACCGCCGCAAAGGCAAAAGGGACTTTTTCCCAGTGCAAAAAGGAGCACTTTCTGCTGCTTCTTTTTGCACCAGGAAAATATCAAGTTATGGGCATAGCGTAGGGTTGCTGTGGCGCCGCAGCATGCAGCTCTGCAGTGGCCCCAGTCTGGCACTTTTGGGCTGTCTTGTTTCAGCCATAGTTTGCAAAGCTAGAAGTGCTGTAGTCTTTAACAGGTGCATGTTTCATTGGTCTTACCCAGCTCCTACATGTTTAGTAAGGTCAGCATTATTTGATTATTTTTTATCTCCATGTATGTGTGCTCATAGCCTAATACACTGATTTTGAAGTAAGGAGATTATCGCACTAACATTTAACCCGATTGCACTCTAATGGGGTGCAGCCGGGAGGCAAGATACAGGTGGGAATTATCACATGTAATTTGCCACCTATTCTGCCAGCCAAGTGCAGCCCAGGTCCCAGGAGCACTCAGAAAGCTGCTTTTCAAAGTCTCGGCAGGCAGAATCTGCGCCGAATTACGTGCGATAATTCCAACCTGTATTCTGCCTCCCAACTGCACCCTGTTAGGGCGCAGTCGGGTTAAATGTTAGTGTGATATTCTCCTAGGTTTCACAGTATATAGCAAGGGTAGACAAAGAGCAGAATATAGACCACATACAGTCTCAACTAGGCACTGCAAAGCAGGCCCTAGGCCCTGCAAAAATAAATAACTAATTTGGAAGAAAAATTGACTAAACAATATTCAAACCACTGTAAACATGCCCACAGGCATGGTGGTTTGGTCTTATTCATACTCTTTGACACCACTACCCCACCCAATACTTTAAAAACCAGCTGAAAATTGGGTAAAAATAAAGTCCTTCAATACCATTACTGGGTGAATGAAAATTTTAGCAGTGAGAACCATGGATGAGGGTTGGGGACAGCAACAGGGCAAAATGGTCCCCATGACAATTACCTGCCCCAATGTATAGCAACAATATATGTGAACTCAAATTTGAAATACATCACATTCACATCAGTGTTTTCCAGAATGAACCACTTCATGCAAAATGTGTTACTAATGTGACATTTAAAATCAACATCATCATCCAAGGTGAAACAGATTCTTAAAACAGTAGAGGCTCCACAGCAATACCAGCAGAGCAAAAGAAAACCCAGAGTAAATAGAATATATAAAGATATTAATCAGGGGCTCTACAGCAAAAAACAAACAAAAACTTGAGAGTCCTAGACCTAAAGAAGTTAGATGGACCTTTCCTAGGAGGCTACTCCTTTATGCAGCATAGCTAAATAGTCTGTCTAGTTCTCATACCCCAATCAGTTGGACAGTGGTTGGCAGGAGAGGAATGATTTTTGTTGTTGTTAACTGCCCTCGAGTCATTCTCGACTCATGGAATGATATCCTTGGGTAACACCATAGTATTAATGTTATATATTTGAATTCATTAAATGAGAAACAGATTTTAAAAGAGAGGAATTAAGCCCTTGCTTTTTCAGTATTCGTCCAAACATGTGAAAACTCAGGTCTCAAAATAATTAAAGGAAGACACTCAAATGAAATTCTAAGGCCTCATTATACGACTGGATTGGGCTGTTACTTTTATAGCATCCCAATATGTCCTTGAAGCTATTTTCCCCCCTGTAAGCCTAACCACCTGAAAATTTATTATTAAATTACACCAGGTTGAATATTCCGCATACTTTGTTATAATAAACCCAAAGGGAAATTTTGGCTGCTTTTCTTCAATTAAGAGTGCATACAGGGTATACATAGCATGACATAATATCCTTCCTCTAATCAGAGCAACAGCAAGGACCAGTATTCTCCAAGCATCACCAGTTCCTGAAATCATGTTGCAAAGAACAGGGTTTGCCTAGTTGCCAAGGAAATAATCTCATTCATCAAACATTTGTTGTTGAACTGTGTATTGTAATAGAATTTCCATCTTCATAACATTTACCCAATCTCAACAGTAACCAGTGGGACTTACTTTTAAGTAAATACACAGCATACAGGACAGATAAAGTAGTGATAGTGATTATCTAGGAATGCAGAATTGCACATTAAAGTTTGTATAGTCCAAGAAGACATTTTGCACTCTGAGGAAGAGCAGCAAATGGTGCCACCCCCATATCCCAAGTCAATGGTACACAATATCAACAGCTGTGAAGTGATTTTGGTATCTGAGGCAGAAAGTGTTTAAAAACAGGGAGCAGGTTGTGGGAATAGAGTAGAAATTTGGATGCTACAGGGAGAAATTCAGCCCAAACAGATGAAGAAAGTGAGGGATGAAGCATGTACGGGATTTTAAGGTTTATGATTAAGTGACTGTGCAGCTAAATATTTTTCCACTCACTCAAGTGCTATGTAGTTCTATTGGATAACTAAACTCAAGTGACACCTGGTTGACAACACAATCCAAAGTAATGGACAAAAGACTTTAAGGGAAAGAAAACTGACTTGAAGCATTCTTTCAAGCAAGGTGTTAATTATGAGCCAAAGGCAGACAGTGACTCACCTTGCTGAATTTTCGTCAGAAGCTGATGGCGTGCGAGGATCCTACTTATCCTATATGGGGAGCGTCTTGCTGTTTGCTCAAATCGCAAGTACATCTCTTGGCCTTCTGTTGACATGGTATTCACACAGTAGCAGCCTGAGCCCAAAGTACTGGACACCTGCCTAAACATCTCCACCCTTTCAAAAAATAAAATAAAACCAAACCACCACTTCAGTCCCTTGGGTGGCAACTCCCAAACCTACTTGGGGTGCTGTAGTGAAAGAAAAGAAGCAAGGAACCCAAAGGAGCTGAAAAGAGCAAGCGTTTTAAAAGACAGAAGGAGAGGAGTGCCAAAAGCTACAATTCTAGATTCCAGCTCCCCTCACATGATCGGAAAGGGCCAATCAGTCAAAGTAAAGAATGTGAAAGTACACAGCGTGCCTCGCACAGGAAAGTGAAGGCTATTCAAGCTTTAGCAGGCAGGCAATCCCACATAACACTAAAACCAAATAGAAATGAGATGCCTTGGAGCTGACTAAGCACTGGGGAGCTGTGACAGGAGAGCTAGAAGGAGGAAAGAAAGAAAGTGTTTCATGCCACAGAAATACTGAGTAGAAACCTGTACATTTGTATTACCCCTGGGACCCAGATACTTGGGTGACCTCTCTTTCTTCCAAATTGTACGGGAACTTGTTTTAAATGTCTCAGTACAGAGATTCAACACTATTTATCTAGAAGCAGATAGATAGCTACCTGGAAGACACTTTTAACAGAACTCAAAGCAGTAGAATTTGACAACTGTGTTGGGAAGCAGCTCTGAAATAGTTCTAATTAATCAATTAAAGTAAATACCATCTAGTTGCATTTTTTTTAAAAAGTTGTATCTACTTTATCTGTTTTAACTTTTGTAGCTGCCTTGAGTTCTGTATTGGAAAAATGGTAGGATATAAATAAATATAGTAAACATCATTATAATCATAATCATCTTTATATCACTCCCAATGGCTTTTCTAAAGTCACCTGGGAGATTTACACAGAAATGGAGGGAAGCCCCCCCCCATGCTATCAATAATCTTACGTTGGTTTAACCCTCCAACTTACTTACAGCACCACCATTTATCAAACATATCTGAGATATGGACTGGGATTTTTGTGATTCATTGCTTAGTCTCTTAGCCACTATGCTACACATATGGAAAGCTTATCAGTTAACAAACAGTTCTCACAGGTCAGTTTAAGATGTGAAGTTTAGCAAAGTACCATCTCAGAAGGTTGTTTTTAGTAGATTCTCATATGTTTAACATTAGGACGTAAGTCAACTATCACACACACTGGTTTGTTTGAGATGAGACAGCCACTATGTATTTGTTTTCATTCAAATTACTTACTTCTTACCCAACAGGCATCTTCCTGTCTGGAAGATAATAAAGCTGTACTCTTTATTATATGAGCTAGCCTGCTGTTTCTGTACAGGGATATCCCTACCTCTATGAAAAGGATTAGGATGCTCTTCAGCCCTGGTTGAAGTCAGTCAGAATCTATGCATCCATCAATATGACTGTTTTGAAACTCTCATCTTCTGAGAAGGGTACAAACACTGTAACAGATATTACAAAGGGCATTTTTAATGAATATTCTCCAAAACGAATGGAAACAATTTGAAGAACTACCTGATTGCCTACCGTAAGATGATAGCCAGCTCAAACATTGGTCCAAGCAGGGCATGTTTTTGTATAATGGAGGAACAGATTTGCTCTATTATGTACATTCTCCACTTTGTGCTAAAACCATTATGTGCAAAAATCATTCACATGATCTCTATCATCCCACTTATAATTTCTGAAAGAGAAAAACTATGGGATTTACAGATATCCATGTAGAGCATCTTCATCACAAGTTTTGGTGTGTCTGTGAGATGGAAAAGAGGGGCATGACACTGCTCCTTTCCCACATGAAGAATGTCTTTTCTCAGATAAGTGCCTAACAGTGCAACCCTATACATCTCTATCTGGAAGTAAATTCCATAGAGTTCAATAGCGCTTACTCCAAAATAAATGGCTATAGCATTTCTGTATAGTAGGGGGCAATCATGTAGTCCTTCAGATGTTGTTGATTGCAAGTCCCAGCAACCCTAGCGAGGACACCCAATGTTGAGGGATGCTGGAACTTACAGCCCAAAAACAGATGAAAGGTCATAAAATTCCCACCCTTGGAGTATAGGAGTAATCTAAATTCATATTTCTATGAAGTGTAAGTAGCTAAGACCATCTTCATTCAAATATATCAGCTACATCAACACAGTCTACAAGACTATTACAGTTGTCCCTCCCCGTTTGTGGACTTAGAATCCGTGGTCTCGCTCTTCGTGAGGAGGGACAAGCGGCTGTACATAAAATGGCTACGCGTGCACCACAGACCTGTGTGCCATTAATTTCAATGGGGCTCGAATATTTGCTAGATGCCATTTTTGTGGGGAGGGGTCCTGAATGGATCCCCTAAGAATGGGGAGGGGCAACTGTATTTTGTTCATTATAAAACAGCAGTTGGAATGAGCAATTGCCAGTGTAGTGTGGTGTTATGGTTGGCAGGAAGTAAATGTAACTAATACATAATAAATGGCACTAATTATAGAGCATGAATACTAAATGATATGAACACAGAAAAAAGGCAGCAACTCTTTCATATGTATTGGGCCTTGCAATTCTCACCTCATTACAGTTTTTTTATTTTACTGGAATCTGCTTCTTGCTACAAAGCACCTTAGGCCACAAGTCCATTGCATGAAAGATGTTATATTAAACTAACACAATTATATTACAAAGTTAATTGATGGCCCAGAGCATATTCAATAGACTGATTCATAGTTTTATATGTTTTTATATGGTAGGACTTCTGCTTTTTCTTAACTCTTCTAAGAACACAGATAGGATCAAAAGATTTATTTAAGTTTTAAAATTACTTTTCATCTTTTAAACACCAGTTTAAGAAGGCACCCAAGTCCAGTCTTAGCTGGCAATCCTCTATGACTTAAGTACTAGTTACAGACTTTTTTGCATTCAAGTTCTTACCTAGGAGGTTCATATATAGGTTCTAAAGTATAACACCTCTTATAATGAATCCACAAAATCTGTGGACTGGCCATTTTTTTATTGGGAGATTTGGAACAAATGTAGTGTGAGTAATTTTCTTTTAAGCTCTGCAATCAGTAAATATGGCTTTCACATTACTGAAAGACAAGATATTAAGCAGTTCGTCAGGAGCAGCCATTCTAATGTCTAGTTGTGTATTATCTTTTAACACAGGGGTAGGCAACCTTTCCCCTTTAAGGGCCGAGGCACTTCAGCTCCCAGAATCCCAGGAGCTATTGGCCAACATGGGACTATTGGCCAACATGGCTGAGGCTTCTGGGAGCTGAAGTCCCTCGGCCCTTAAAGGGGAAAGGTTGCCTACCCCTGTTTTAACATTTAGGCCATAATTTCCCCCAAGTACATGTCTCTAATAATAAAATCTATACCCTCTGTATGTGTGTGCTTGGAGAAACAGTTGAACAAGAGAGTCTGAAGATGCTCATGAGAGTCTGTGAGTCACACCAAAAATGCGTCATGAACCACCTCACATATGGACATCACTTCTTAGACACCATATTAGGTCTGATGCTTCCTTGCAGAATCGGTCACAAGAGAGGATTAATACTCAGAGAATTCAGATGCCTCAGAAGAGACCAAGGGGTGGACTTCAATAGGCCACATATAGGTTTAACAGTTTAAAACTAGGGCGGTCCAAAACTAAATGGTACAACAGGCAATCCAATTTAGGGCAAGCAATTAATCAATTATGAATAAAGCGGGGGGGGGGGGGGGGGAGAGAAAAGAGTTGATTTGCCTGAAAACAGCTTCTTACTGTTTTCATAGGTACAATGCACAGAGTGAAGAAGATAAGAGTAATGATGGTGAACCTTTTAGAGACTGAGTGCCCAAATTCAGTGGCATTCCAACACCGGGTGTCACCTGGTGCCGGGGGGCAGGATTTCTCCTAGCTTTCCAGGGTGGGAGCGGTGGAGAAACTGAGCACTCCTTTCTTTCACCTCTCCCACCCTGGAAAGTCTTTCTCCCAGCATTTCCAGGGTGGGAAGGGCAGAGAAGCAGAAAGGGTTCTGCATGCCATCTCTGGCATGCGTGCCACAGGTTCACCACCAAGGACCTACAGGAAAGTGTAAGTGCAATCATAGTCCTCTCAGAACAGGTGTAAGGGAGAAGGAATGGAAGAAACCCAGATACCACTGAAGTTTTGTCATAATCCTGAATGTCCATCTTCATACCAATTGTATACTTTTAAACAAATGCAAGTACTACTTTTGCATACTGATTAAAAGGCACTTATAAATAAGTGTTATATTCTTAAACATAAATGATTGAACTGGGATTAATGTGCATTTCACATTTTCGTCTGCTATCCCAGGCTTTGTTGAGAAGCTACACAAATATATCAAGACTTAAAGTGGAACTTTAATGAGTGCTTTATTCCTACAAGGCAAGGTACTGGTAGTGTAGTGTTTGGTGTGGTGGTTTGAACATTGGACTAAGACTCTGGAAACCCAGATTCAAATCCCCTGCTTAATGACAAGGGACTGGAATTGATGGCCTACTAGGTTATTTCTGGGAAACACAGTGATTTAACAGAAAGTTTAACAGCCTGAGAAGTTCTGTGATTTCTCATATCACGCCTACAAAACCAACTTAAGCATATCATGCCTACATAAAGGCTTAAGGTAATCATGCTTGTTGTTTTATTTTGGTATCAACAATCTTGTGGATTCCAAAAGATGAAAAGATAGGATATTCAAAAGGACATAAAGATACTTGTTCTTCAGGTGACATATATGCCAAACGTGACATGTTATCATTCACTTTAAAATAAAGACTGCAGTTCTATACTCAGCACTACACTTAATGGAAGTCACATAGAACTTTAATGGAGCTTATGTGTGATGTAAGTGAAGGATTGTACCATGTTGCTGCAACACTTTTGCATGCTTAGCAAGCCCCACTGAACACAGGGGATTAAATTCTCAGCCATCCATTGTTCAGTCTGCATATGGCTAGGACAGAATCTACTCCTCCTCGTTTATGGTTCCCTAAGTATGAAATAGATAACTCCTGCAGCAGACTGTCTTCTGTAATGCCCACCATATGGAAGCTCCTGCCCTGTAATATTCAAAAGGACATAAAGATACTTGTTCTTCAGGTGACATATATGCCAAACGTGACATGTTATCATTCACTATAAAATGTTCAAAATAAACCTCCACAGCATATGAAATGACAGACTGTGTACTATACCATATGTGCCATGTTTACATATCTTGTGGTTGTTAATTGCCATCAAATTGGCTTCAACCTATGGCAACCCTACTATGCATGAGAGACTCCCTCCCCCAACTACCTGTTATTAAGAAACCTGCTCAGGTCTCAAAAACTCAGAGCCTTTGCTTCCTTGATTGACTCTAGCCACCTAAAACATGCCCTTTCCTACTACTTTCCATTTTGCAAAGAACTACTGTATTATAGTTTCTAATCCGCCATTTCATCTCATATGTCCAAAGTGAGACAGCCTACAAATATGTGTGTATTTAAATCATACCATTTCTAAATGATCATAAGGAAAGTAACAATATTAAAACAATATACTCATACAATTAAATATAACAAATCTGAGGGAAATGACCAATAACAAGAGACAAACAAATGAAAATTGAAGGCCCAGGCATATTCCCTAGCACTGAGCCAGGACAGTTAAAGTGGCCTCAAGCTGCATTCTTTCTGGCAGTCTGCAAAGGCCCCAAGTTTAGCTCTTCAGGAAAGGTCAGGAAAATGGCCTTCACAAAAATGGCCCTGTTTCCAATCACCATTAAAGATATTTCTCTTAGTGGTGGGACATAACAGACCTCTCCCTCATATCTAAGGGCACAGGAAGGCAGATGCAGGGAAGCATGCATAAACATTCACATGCATGTGCATTAGAGACAACACCCACTCTCTACTCCAAGTTTTATCTCCTAGAGACCATCATGAGTGAGTTAAACATTGAAGACCATAGTTATGCTGACAGGGGATGATGGGAATTGTAGCCGCATACAGTTGAAGAGAACCAGGTTGCAAAAGTCTGCCATATGCTCTTGAAATAAAAAAACAGAAGTAGAACGATCTAGAGTGGGATGTGGTGGCGTAATGGTTAAGACACCAATTCTGACAATCGCAAGATTGAAAGGTTGGCAGTTCAGGGCCCAAGTGCCACATGATGGGGTGGGCTCCCATCACTAGTCCCAGTTTCCACCAACCTAGCTGTTTGAAAGCATGCAAATGCAAGTAGAGAAATAGTTACCACTTTGGTGGGAAGGTAACAGCATTCAGTGCAGTCATGCTGGCCACATGACCACCGGAGTCATCTTTGGACAACACTGGCTTTTTGGTTTAGTGGTGGAGATGAGCACTGCCCCCCTACAGTCAGTTACAACTAGACCTTCATGTCAAGGAGAAACCTTTACCTTTACCTTTACCTTTAGAAGGATCTATAGAATTAGAAACCTTTGTAGAATAATTTTCCATTCTTTTTCATAAGAACATTCCTGGAAGCAAAGTATATTTTTTCTTGATTCTCCCAAACTATGGTATTTATGGAAAGTCAAAGACTTTAGAAAGGATTTCAGTCAAATGAGAGGCAGAAAGAAATGGCACAATAAATGCCCTTAAAACACAACAAAACCTGGAAAGCCAGGGAAATACTAACGTGTTTTAGAGACAAGGCAGCTGCTCTGTGTAAACTGTCTCGACAGGGAGCTTGTAAAAAAATAACTCTGTTTCAAGGGGATTTTTAATATGTAAAAGTACAGCTCAAACACAATCACACACAATCACACACAATCCTCAGCATGGCACAGCAGCCTTAAAAAAGAAGTGTTCACTCTTTCCTCCATTTCGAACATCAGGGGATTATCTGCCTGCATTTTAAGAAGTGAAGGTTTAGAGGATAATCATGCTATGAAATATTGCCCTTGATAATAAAAGCCTTAATGACCTGCTCAAGTCACATGGGATAGGAGCATTTTTAAAGGAAGATTTTACTCTGGCATGTCAGCATAGTAGAGTGTTTTACACAGGCTCAGGAAATGACTGCAGTGACAACAGATCCCTGTCACACAGTTGAAAGTTAAACAATACATAGAAAATAAAATTTCAATTTTTTACCCAAGAATGCCCAAACTTAGT
This sequence comes from Phrynosoma blainvillii, assembly GCA_026167975.1. NCBI lineage: Eukaryota > Metazoa > Chordata > Lepidosauria > Squamata > Phrynosomatidae > Phrynosoma > Phrynosoma blainvillii. The sequence goes on along the minus strand of JANUYF010000003.1, from coordinate 315,391,957 downwards.
ACACTAGTATGCATGTGATATAACATTTTTACATGAACAACAGTGACATAGTAATGACTTTGTGTCATTAGATTGCATGGCAATCACAGGCTGCTGTAGAATTAATTTATAAGATGAATTAATAATTAATTACTCAAATTTAAGTCTGACTGGCTTCAATGGGACTAGCTACTTGGACATGCACAGTACTGTAGCTACACATTGCAACCTGATACATACTTATTTGGATATAAATTTCCATTAAATTTAGTAGGACCTCCATTAAACACAATGGGCGGGCATAGGACTACAACCTTAATTTATTTAAAATATTTATATCCTAACTTTTTATCTGTGGGAATCTACAAGGCTTTATCATCCATATAAAAACAAGATTAAAACAGGTATAATTAGGCTGGCTGTTGCATGTGTATGTGTGTTTATAAGCATTATACTCAGAAATTACATTAACCTCTTAGACAGCTATCTTCTCTATCAAATTTGTTTCATGAATTTAACCTGGCAGTAGTCATTTCTCATTTCAGCTGTTTGTAGCTCCCCCGCAGTCAGTCATTTAATGAGGATTTCCTCATTTTGCTCATTAGAACATTTTCAAAAGTAGTGAGAGCAGTCCTTCTTTTGAAGAGGTATTTAAATGTCTAATGTCATCAGCCAGTCTACATCTGAACAAGCTGCCACCATCAAGATAAGACTCATGAATCCAGGTGGTTGACTATTGCCAGAAATAGTGCAAATTGAGTCTACTTTAATTGCCCTGACTCAGTGCTAGGGAATCATGGGAACTGTAGTTTATTGTGGCACCGAGCTCTCTGACAGAAGGCTCAATGTCTGAGAAAAAAATACAATTCCCATGATTCCCTAGCACTGAGCCAGGGCAGTTAAAGTGGACTCAATTTGCACTATTTCTAGCAGTCTGCAAAGGCCGTAAGTTCTTCCAAGATGCATCTGCAGACTAAATCCAGTTTTAGTCCCAATTAAAGTACACCTATTGAAATCATCAGGACTTAATAGAAGTGTTGATTCATATTCATTTCATTTGGTCTAATTCAGTTTGGGTTTAAATTGGATTGAGTCTAATAACTGACATGAGGCAATTATGATATTCAGATCCTGTTCAGTTTTTGTATTCAAAATTGTACACTGATGTCATATGTTTTTAAGTATGAAAATTAAAACCTGGGCACATGACACTGATAGTCTGGGCTTTAAAAGTTCTAGAAAGGTGCTTGGCAGACAGGTAATGGGGTGGGCCACAATGCCAGTACAGTTGTAGTTTGCCATTTGTCTTTATGTCAGAGGGCAACTCTGCCTACTAGAGGCAAACTGTATGATCTCACTACCTCTGAGAATGTACATTGAGCATGCATGCTTTCACACTCACTATATGGCCTGAGATCCAAAGCTTAAACATAATCAGTTGTCATCACTATTGTTTCCTTTACATGGAACACATGAACAGCTAACAACAAAAACAGATCAAAGTAATAATCTACAGCTTAAAACAAATGTGCCATTGGATAAGTTGCCCAATGGTGTGAACTTTAGTGTGTACCACCAGAAGAAATCAGGACTTGTTTTCCCATTCTTCTTGCTACAACCTTCCATGACTTCCTTATACCTGTTCCAGAAATTGTCAGGGTGCACAAGGAACTGCAGATGCACGGGTGAGTAGGGGCCACAATCAATTATGTGATTCAATTCTGCCTGTGGCAAAGACTAAATATGACATTTTTGCAGGCATGAAATGTTTCCATTTTCCCAGCACTGAATAATCCTCAACTTTGAATAAAACAGAGAAAATTTTATTCTGTTTTCAACAGGCAGTTGCATTTCACCCCATAAGCTTGCTTATCTAGGCCAAGATAAGGATTTTAAGTCATTTGACCAAATACTCTAAATGATTCAGTCTACAAAAAAGAACATATTGCTTAAAATCTTTAGATGCTATTAAGTAGAAATGAACAGAGCTGCTGAGTTTGAATGACAAAAAGGAGGAAGGAAGGGGGAGGAAACGGAGGGGAAAGGAAAAAGAAACATGCCAGCATTTGAATGAGAGCACTTCACTTGACCTAGAATCCAAATGTAGATGTTCAAATCTAACCTAACTGGGAATTTGTTCCAGTCATTTAATAATCCCTCTGAATGTGTTAGCTGCCATGAAACACTACAACATGAGGATTAGTGCATACTTCTTAGCTTGATAACATTTGCTCTGCTACTACAGCAGCAGTCTGCAGCAGTTTGCAGTTATTTACTTCATGTACGTGCATGAAGCAGTGTTGTTGTTCTAGTCTCAGCCTTCCTTAATTCTTTTGCCAACCATAGATCCAATACTTCATTTTTCTATTTCAACAATTTCTCTCCACTCAGAACTGTAACTACAGTAACTTTCCTAATTCAAGGGGAAATAAAAACCTAGGAATCCCTGAGCGAAATAAATCCAGATCATTCATGTCTTCTAATCCATGTCCTAGAAAAGGCTCAAACCGTTTAATGTCCAAAGCATACTGAATGAGGACAGCCAGGTCAGAGTAGACATGTTGGGGGGATGCAGAGGATGAGAGTGTGAGATATTGGAAGAAGCTTCTTACTCAGAAGTTAAAAGGGTGGAAGAAAGCGAGCAAGAAAGAGAGAAATATCAAATCAAAAATTAAAAGAGAAGGAATAATGAAGCTAAGCAGAGCTGAGGAAGAAAGAAATTTTGTCTGGGAACTGAGAAAGTTAACAGTAAGATGAGTCACAAACCAGCAATCTTGCAGGACCATATTCAGCAAGTCCTCACTAGTGAATATTGGGGCAGTTCAGTATTTTTCCATGTTGACTCCTCCCTTGCACTGAGTTCTAGTATCAGCTGTGATGTTGACAAACTTTGGGAGGGAGAAGAGAAAGGGAAGTAGATAGCCAGTGTCACTTCAAGGCAACCTGCAGCCGTGAAACCCATTTTCAAGACCATGCTCTTGGGCTGAGATTCCTTCCCTTGCTTGGAATAATAATGTATTTATACCCCGCCCCTCTGAGAACAATCGGGGTTGCTAACAATATTAAAATACATAATACAATCAATACATAATACAAACAATACAATCTGTGATGTTCCCAGTGGCAGGGTGGGCCACCTTCCTTGCTTGGACTGTTGTCTGCCGTAGTCTTTGAACCTCAGTATTGTCAGTCTATAGCTCTCCTGCAATACCCTATTTGTAGGCTGCACACTTTCAGTATTTTAATAAGTATGGACGCTGTGGACTAGTAATCAAGAAGCATACCTACTCAAAACACAGGGTGAAACCATTTTATTTAGGGTGGTTAAAATAAAAAGAAGCAGCAAAGAGGTGGAGGATTGTTTTTGTTTTTTTGGTATCTCTGAACTGGGGAAATGGGCATTAAAGTGGTGTCATTGTTGTCTGTTGTTATGGGCCTTCAAGTTATTTCCAACTTATGGCGATCCTAAAGAAAATCTATCATGGGATTTTCTTGTCAAAATTTGTTCAGAAGTTTGCCATTGTCTTCCCCTGAGGCTGAGAGCATGTGACCTGTCCGAGATCACCCAGTGGGTTTCATGGCAGAGTGGGGAATCAAACTGTGATCTCTAGAGTCCAGCACTCAGATCACTACACCACACTGTATGCAAATGTAAACTGATATCCACTGAGGCAAACATGCAATAACTTCACATATATCCTGATAGAATTTGAGTCAGTGTTGACTGACTAGGAAAGGAGCTTGCAGTTGTTATTGCTAGCTTCTTGAAAAAACTGACCCATGTGAAGCTGCTTTGAAAAAGGCAATTGTGTGCACAGGATCATTAGGAAAAGAATTGAATATAAAACTCTCAATATCACAGTATTTCTATAGAAATTGTTGGGAAATCACTGTCAGTATGTTGTGTACAGATTTAGTCATTGGTAGTGGTGAACACTGGAACAACTGTCTGAAAAAAAGTTGCAGTGTCTGGGGATCCTTAGCTTTGAATAAAAGGTAAGACAGACATAATAGCCAAAAATATGTATTTAAAAATGTGTCTAACAAGGAGCTGTGAGTTTTCAGAGTCTACAGAATGTTAAGGACACATATCAAGTCTTCTGTTATCTTCTCTGTTTCATATCTTTTTATGTAACTTATAGAAACTGACTAAAAATGTAAGAGGAAACACAACAGCATTTTTTTAAAAAACAAAAAACACAACTCTCAAATGTGCAGATCAAAACATGGTAAAGATTAGAACAGATAATACTGTGGATTAGTTTAATAAAAGGCAGTTAAGACAGATCTCTTCCAATAGGCCTTCCCAGAATAGCCCTCCCCTATGTGTATTTGCTTTTCCCCCCCAACTTCTATATTATTGTTTTCTTATTGTATTCTTTTGTTTTTATGCTTGTAGCCCACTTTGATTCTCTTTGGAAATAGTTGGGCTAGAAATAATAATAATAATAATAATAATAATAATAATAATAATAATAATAATAAGTGGTGTTAAGAACGTATCTGAATCTACCAGAAAATAATGAAATTACAGCTTTCCAGAAGATTGTTGTTTCTACATGAGCAATGGGATGGAGATAAGAGGATGATACAACACACATATTCTGCCATCAAAAAACAATATCTCTTGTCTTAGGGGGGCTGCAGACGGGCAGCTCTGGGCTGCATCGGGAAGTGAAGGATCGGGGCCGCAGCAACCTGATGCTACAGCCCCAATCCTTCCTTTTGCTGCCCCGAAAAGAATGACAAAATGCCGCTCCTTTCAGGGATAGCAAAAGACCGCCCCAAGAGCCGACGCGTGGCTCTTTAGCGCCCTTTCTGGCGCAGCGTGTCAGAACACTGTGGCAGAAGGGAGTCCTGATGTCACGCACCGTGTGTAATGGCATGCGGCATCAGGACGCTGCTGGCGTGGGGTTGGGGCGGCCGGTGTGCGGCTGCCCCACCCCATCCCTACCACCAGGCTGGCCCTTTGTCGTTCATGCTATTCCTGGAAATTCTTCAAACAACTTCTGTTTATTGTATGATCTTGTTCCATGTAGAGACAGAGGAAGTTATTCTGGGGACATGTCTCTCTGTCATGTGGACAATGATTTCTACATATGGAGATTATTTGAGATGCCAGAGGGAAATAAAAAGAGAGAAAACTCTGCTCTGATAGCAGGATGCTAATTGTGCAAGCAAGAATGTTTACTAGATATATTGACCATTTTTATCATGCTTTTGAGCAAACACCTCCATCATTCAAGCTGCATCTTCTAAAGCTCCATTATCTCATCTTGTTCTTTGATTGTGGCAGATGCAAATGTGAATCTGAGGAAACATGTTCAGTTTGGAAGTGAGGGTTTGAAAGAACATTTGTTAAAGAAAGTTGTGAACAGATTACAGACCTGTCAGACTCCATCTGTCTGAATCTATTAAGCAGAACATTCCCAGCTGTGGTCCTCCCAATGTCCAAAACTGTATTTTGTACTTATCTTGTTGTTGTATATATCTTGTTATAAACTTAATGACTCTATAATTAGTTTAGTTATGTGGCATGTCAGATGTTAGATGCTTCCAAAAAAAGAGATTGTTAACAAAAAAAATGAAGGCATGAGCTCTTCATCAGCAATCTACTCTGTTGTTAAGAAAGGATAGGAAATGGAGGATCCCACACATTACCCATAATGTGTGGGAACATAAACAAAAATTTGCTGGACAAGTTTGGGAAGAAAGATAACAAAAGAGATCAGCTACATTTGAGGAGGTAATACAGCATGTTATTTATTTTTTAATAAGTAGGGTGAGAGGAGAAATGTGGAAAGATCTATTTGACTAATTTTTAAAAATGGCTTTCAAAAGTGATGTTGCTTCCCTCTGGATCAATTCACCCAATGACCTGTTGCATGCATTTGGATTTTTTAAAAACAACTGGACAAAACCCACTCTTACACTTCATGGAAAATTGAACAAAGGTACATTACAGACACAATATGCTTCATTGAAATGATTTGCACTCTGAGACAGGGATGAGTAGACTTTTGCCTTCTGCTGGAATCTTAGTATTCTTTCTAGACTAGAGCATTTAAGTCACTTACAATGGTATGTAAAATAAAAAAGAAAGTTGTTTGACCTCATCACTAAAAAAAAAGAAAAAAAAAGAGCAACATATTGCAAGCAACGTAAGTGTGAACACACTACTGTCAAGCTCTGTACTAGATTTACAAATCATTTTTATTTGCCAGAACCTTGAGATCTACCAGGTTTACAAATCAGGAAGGATGCTGGAGGACCAGAGGACCAAAGGACCAAAGACATTCTATGAGAATTAAGAAGGGGGATGGGGGTGTCTAAGCACAGATGCAGCACAGGAATCTACTGATATTATATCTTGTTCATATTATATGCAGTAACACATCATATTCCTTGTATGTTCTAGCTTAGCAATTTCTTTTTTTAAATCAGTTTTAAAAAAATGGATCCAAAGCTCTCACGTATACAATCCAAAAGGAAATGAGTAAATGTTATTTAATATTGAAAAATGTACAGTATATTGCTGTTTCGGAAACACTTAAAATAAAGACGTTGGCATTCACCGGCCAAACATGTAATAAGTAAAAATAAAAGAAAAGGGAAAAGACAAGGGAAAAGTCTATGAAAGCGTATGCTACAACTTCTTCAACACAGTCTCAAAGGTGCTACAAGATCCCGTTGTATATTGTTATTTTTCATTTGTTACTTCCAAGCTCTGGTCCTTTCACACACAAATCAATTCATGGTTTTGCCTTAAACTGTATCTATTTTGTAACTGCTTTTGGGGCTGGACGTAGAAAGAAACACCAATAGGATCTGTTTGTCATTAGGGAAACAGAGTAATTCTCTTAACCACAGATTGCTCAATTGATGGTTGATGCAAATCATGATCAGCATATCTACTAAAAACAATGGTGTCCTGTTGGTGGCCAGAACCTAAACACAGATTAGATAGGATGCAGAACCTTTTTGGCTCTAAACATTAGATAGTTCTCTCATATCCATGGGCACTACATGAATTCTGTATTCGTACCACTTCTCCCAATTTCACATTACATGTCAGATCAAATTCCACCTTCTGCCTAACACTCACAGGGGGGAAGCAGACGACTGCTTCCAGGACGCCGCCGGATGGAGCGCCGGCAGAGCGGAGCCTCCGCACCACGGCGCTCCTGCGGCGTCCCTAAAAAGAGCTCCAAATTGGCGCTCCTTTTAGATGTCAGGGAAAGTGCGTCCTAAAAGCGGCGGGCGCACTTTCCCTGACTCTTCCGCCGCAGCGCATGCGGTCGCTGCGGCGTGAGGTCATCCCCGGAGCGCCGGCCGTGCGGAGGGCCGGCGACTCCGAGGGCGACCTCAGGAAGAGGAAGGGGCGCCGCTCGTGCGGCTGCCCCTCCTCTTCCGGGCCTCGAAGACGACTCTATTAGTTGTCTGCCGAGGCCCTCAGTCACCTTAAGACAATCCTAGTTCCCCACCCTAAGTTGATCCACAAAGTTATTGTTAGGGGAAAAGGTGGGTGGATGGATGAGGGTAGGAAAAATAATGTATAATACTTTTTACTCCAGATGATAAAAGGAATGAAAATCATTAAGAAAGATAATAGTTGGGAAAGCATGACTGTAATAAAGAAATGCATGCATACTTCTGAAGAGAAATTGTATTCACTTATATATTTCACTCCCTCTGCCTCACTCAGTATTTCAGGCCCACTAAGAAATATCCCTAGAAGTCAAGATGACAAGACTTAGACTGTCATACTTTGGACACATCATGAGAAGGCATGAATCACTGGAAAAGACAATAATGTTAGGAAAGGTGGAGGGAAGTAGAAAGAGAGGAAAGCCGCATGCTAGATCAGGGACCGGCAACCTACTTTGAAAATCAAAATGGCGGCAGTGGCATGCGCCGCCGCGGCTGCGCCCGCGTGCGCCACGGCAGCGGCAGCGGCAGCGGCGCACGCAGGGGGCACGCACAGCGGTGGAGCGCGCACCTCCGTTTCCCCCCCCCTCAGCCCAGCAGAGACCTGGACTTCGGGGGACCGGCCCAGGTCTCCAAAAGGTTGCCTACCCCTGTGCTAGATGGATGGACTTTTAAAGAGACAATGAATATGAGTTTGCAGGAGCTGGGTAGAGAAATAAAAGACAGGGGGACATGGAGATGTCTCATCCATAGGGTCACCATGGGTCGAGATTGACACGAAGGCAGTTAACATCAACAACAAAAGCATGTTCAGTTCTCATTTTTGGCCTGCTTTCTATGTTTTTTCTACATTTCAGGACTTGTGAGGAGTCAGAGTGAATATACTTGTGCCAAATTCAAACTACTTTCAATTTCTTCATCAATATCTATTGGCAGTTCTCCCTTCCATCTCTGTTGACCACACAGTTTTTGCAACACATTAAAAGCAACAATTTTATTTGTTACTTCCTATATTTTTGAAGTATGAGCACCAACATTGTTTCTTTTAAGCATTGTTTCATTTATTTCTAAGCTCTGCTAGTAATGGTTTAAAATAACATCTCTGCATGAGCCCAGATATGAACTAGCCAGATGGTAAGGACTTCTGTATCTAGTCCTGTGTTTCTTCCATCCTTTGCATCAATCTGGTTCCATTTCCTTTCTTAGCAGCTTCAGGGTTTCCTCACCTAACCAGTCTGCATTTAATGAAATTAAGTCATTATGAAGTTATTTTTTGAGGGTAAAATTGTTCATTTATGCCCCCAAATATTTTTTTTGTGGGGGGAAACTGAGGTTACTTCATATATGCTGATGTCTCACTAATGCATATGGGTCATGCTGAAGCTTCTCAAGTGCAAGCAGAGTTGAATTGGAAACAGAGGGAAAATATGTTGCTTGACCATGGCAAACATACCATGATTATTAGCTTTTATAAGCGAGAACACGTGTGGCCACGTCTGTTTTCTGCAGACGGCCTGAAAAGGCAGGCATGTAAGTAAAACACAATTTCAGCTTATAGTTCATTGTACAATTCAGAGCCGTCCTGGGTTCAGCTATTAAACTGGTATCAGAGGAATCTGGGATAAATGAAGAGTGGAAAATGTTATCTCAGTATTATCATTGTACCACAACAAAATTAATAACCAGAACTCCTTGATTTTTATAAGGTTCCTTTTATTGCTTTGTTGTTGTTGTGTGTTTTCATGTTGTTTCTGACTTATGGTGTCCCTATCACAGAGTTTTCTTGGCAAGATTTGTTCAGAGGAGGTTTGCCATTGAAGTCTTCTGAGGCTGAGAGAATGTGACTTGCCCAAAGTCACCCAGTGGGTTTCCATGGCTGAGCAGGAATTTGAACTCTGGCCTCCAGAGTCATAGCCCAATGCTCAAACCACTACATGATGCTGGCCATCATTTTATTGCATACTTGTACATAATTACATAGAATCCTAAAATCAAAAATGCTCCTAAGTGCCGCATTGCTTGATTGTTACAATTCCCTGTTGTTCTCTGTTACAATTCCATATTTGTTCACAACATTTCCTTTGTCCTATGCACCAAACAAAAAATGACTAATAATCAGTTGCCTGACCACACTGGGATGGATTTAATACAGCCAGGTCCAACAGTTAACGATGAAATAAAAACCATATACTGGATCCTTAAAACTCATGAGTGTAGACTAAGGCTGCATCTGTACTGCAGAAATAATCCAGTTTGACACCATGTTAATTGCCATGACTCAATGCTATGGAATTGTGGGATTTGTAGTTTTGTGAGACATTTAGTCTTCTCTGTCTGAGAACTCTGGTGTCACAACAAATGACAAATCCCTGGATTCCATAGCATTGCACCATGGCAGTTAAAGTGGTGTCCAAATGGATTGTTTCTGCAGTGTAGATGCAGCCTAAAATTACTCAACCAAGTTGCAGATGCAACCCCATTCTATCTAGACTGGGAAATTTTCAACTACCGCACACAAAATATCCAAATACATTGGGGACATCAGTGAACTAAATCAGTGACAAAGGAGATGCTTGGAATGTCAAAGTTTGCAGGTTCAATACTGGTCATCTCCAGTTTTACTATAAAGGGTGGCAGATAATGGAGATTATTTTTTCATGAAACCCTAGAGAGCTGTTGCCAGTCAGAGTGGGAATACAAGGCTAGAAGAAAAATAGTAAAAGGTAGTATAAGCATAAGACAACTTATTACATACCTGCATTAATACTAAAAGTGTGAGATTCTTGTTTTTAATAAATAAACATCTTTTGATCTTATGATAATAAGCAATTGTTTTGCAGTATAGAGCTCAAAGGGCAAATAAAAATATTTTTAATAAAGAACATATACTTGAGATAGCAACAAATCTAAAGAGCATGGTTGTGCATCCTGGACTCCTGAAAATATAATAACACATGCTATGTTCAATATTAGAAAGATATTTTGGTATGAAAAACATCATGAGGATTGTTCAAAACCAGACAACCACAACCCCCTGTGTGCTATGCATTCCTACCAACTTATATTTAGCTTCCAGATGTCAAGGAAAACATATCCCAGGCAATATATCTGTTCATTTTTCCTCCTTTAAAAATTATGTGAGATTGTGAGCACACTTGCTTGGAAGTAGTTTCTGTGAAAATCAACTGGGCTTCCAACTTCCAATTGTGTGACTTCCAGTTCCAAACAGGATATGGAATTCAAACTGGGAGTCACTCAGCTGCCCCAATGGGAATTAGAGGCAATGGAGCCCAAAGTAGGGAAAGAGGAAAAAACAAAACAAAAGTTTGCAGAGGTGCAAATAGTTTACATCAAAACATTTTAGTTAATATGGTGAGAAAAAGAGAAGGCAGGCATTGGACATATCAATTTGTATATGCAGTATAAGTCGTTAGAATATATCCATATGTAATAGACAAGTTTTATAGATTCTTCCAGTTGTCATGATATTACATCCATTATAAGACTTGATAATATTGTCTGCTAGCATAAGTACCGTAACCAGGATCACAAGTGTCAGAGACTTCTTATTCCTCCCTCTATGCAATGCTTTTTGTCTCCTTCCCTCTTTTTTTCACTGATTTGTCTTTCTTTTTCAGTGATAGTGCCTCTACAGACCGGCCCAAAGGGCCAGCCTGGAGGCAGAGATGGAGAGGGGCAGCCGCATGCTGGCTGCCCCAACCTCATGTCAAGGATGTCCTGATGCTGTGTGCCATTACACACAGCGCGCGGCATCAGGACGTCCTTCCGGCGCAGCATTTTGACATGCTGTGCCGGAAGGGGCACTAAAGAGCCACGCGCCGGTTCTTAGGGCAGCCTTTTGCCACCTGTAAAAAAAGCAGCATTTTGCCGCTCTTTTCCAGATGGCAAAAGGGAGGATCGGGGCTGCACAGTCAGGCAGCCTCCGCCTCAATCCGCCACTTCCCGGGGCGACTCTCTGCCGCCCCTTTGGGCCCGTCTGCATAGTCCCATAGTTTTTGTTTCTATCCCCACTCTCCTCTCTCCACTTACTAGATAGCAGGGTCTTCTCCCCTCTCTTTCTGAACAATTTAAAAAGTTTGAGGGTCCTGCAGAGGGAAGCGGTATGTGACTTTCCTACAGGCACTCTAGAAAAATGAATTTCCCAAGCTTAATTGTAGTGCTATCTCTAGAAAAGATCCAATGTGGCACAGCGGTTTGAGTGTTGGATTAGGACAATGGAAGACTAGGTTTTGAATTCCAGTTCATTCATTGAAAACTACTGGGTGACCTTGGGCAAGTCATACTCTCTCAGACACAGAGGAAGGCATGGGCAAAACACTTCTGAACAAATCTTGCAAAAACAGACAGACAGACAAAAAACTGTGATAGCTTTACCTCAAGGTTGCCATAAGTCAGAAATGAGTTGAAGGCACACAACTCTAGAGAAGAAAACATTCAGGGGTAGGTGTGTTGGCCATTTAGCAACTTCAAACAAAAATCCATCAGTGATACCTTTATTGGCCAACCAAAATGCACAATATACTTGTTGCAAGCTTCTGAAGCTCCATGGGCTTCCTCATCAGGCAAGATGTTACAAATCAAACAGGAGAAAAACAATTGGAGATGTTAGTCAGATGCCTACATGTTGTTTCAGTCTTTAGTTAAGATGGTATATGGTGGGGAGGATATCTTTTGTAGGCATGATCCTCCTCTTTCTAGTCGTGCAGCTATAGGGAGATTTTCAAGGGGACTCTTGAGACTTTCAAAGGGCCGGCCTGGAGGCAGAGATGGGGAGGGACAGCCGCATGCCGGCTGCCCCAACCCCAGCCCACTGCGCCGGAAGGGGTGAGGAAGAGCCGCGCGTTGGCTCTTAGGGCACCCTTTTGTTGCCTCTGAAAGGAGCAGCATTTTGCCACTCTTTTTGGGGTGGCAAAAGGGAGGATTGGGGCTGTGGCGTGCAGTAGCCGCAGCTCCAATCCTCCGCTTCCCGGAGTGGCCTAGAGCTGCCCATCTGCAGCCCCCCAAAGTCCAGGAAATTTAAAATTCATTTGTATCTCAACAGGTACTCCTCTTCTGCAATGCAATATGTCTCCATTCAAGTGAGGCCACAAGTCTCTTTGTGGCAGAGAACAATGGATTCCTCAAGAAGTTTCCATGTGTTTGCATCAGGAATATTTTGGTGGATGTAGAGGTAAAACATGTGAATTCACTCCTAATTTTAAGAAGAAGAAGAAATTGTTTTACTTTGATTGAAGTTCTCAGTCATAGGCTGTTCTTCCTGGTTCCCCTATTGCAACTACAATGCAGTATCTCACAATACAGAAAACATCTAGAGAAGTTTAAGGCACTCTGCCATCTAATGACTGATGATAGTATTGCAGACAACATAAAGATTTAAATTAAGTATAATCAGAAAATCTTTTTTTAAAATTAAGCCTGAGGCACACTCCCTTAGGCTCCTCTTCGTATTTATGTCAAGTTTAAGGTATCTAGCATTCAAAGTTTGGTGCTAAAGTAGAGAGAGACAGACAAACCCACATCCACACTCTTTTATTATTATAGATATTTTATATAAAAATGGATATATTTGGATATATAAAAATATGTCTATAAAATATGTACCTCACATAGCTGGCCATTTATATTACCTTAGAATACTTATTACAGAAGGAAATATGCAGACAGTTCTCAAAAATATAATAATTTAAACATGAAGACATTACAATGATAATCTCTCTGAATATATGCAATAAAGTACACTACTGGTCATTTGCAACAATCAAATTATCTCTATCACTTTGATATTCTGTAACTACTTCCATGGAATATTTTCCACCAAACGTCTGAAAATGTGACTTTAAAAAAAGGAATATAAGAAGGGGGGAGGAAGATAGTTTACTGAAACTAATAATACCCTCACGTTTTCTGCCCATTTTCCCATTCTTTCTGCAGTCCCTTGTGCCCATGGCATTCCAGCAAGTATCCCATCTCTCAAGAGCAGCTTTTCATAGGGAGGGCAATGGAAAGGCATGTCAGAAAAATCAAGTTTCCTGACCTAAGTTCCACTCACTTTACTATATATCCAAGACACAGGCAAAATGGGGGTGAGGTGGGTGGTGAGAGTACTAGATCCCTTGTGTACTTTACAGTCTATTTTGTTCACCTTTTGAACCTTTTGACAGACCACCTTTTGACAGAGAACATCAAACCCATCAGAGTTGTGGGAAGTAGATTTCAACCCACCAAAGAATAGGAAAGGAAAGGAAAGCCTGCTCAGTCTTGTTTTCTACCATGTTGCATGTGGTAGAAAAGTAATGTGTTGTGCTCCTGTGTGCTTGGCAACCCAACTGGTTTTTTGTAGTCTCAAATAAGCACCACAAACAAGTTTCATGAGACCCCCAGTGGACCTAGAGGTGGAGGACTGCCCTTGACAATGAACAGCAGTCTCAAAGTGTTATCATGACTTACCCTCCATGTTGCCTTGCCCAGTTTTCACTCTGCAACCATTCCTCATTTCAGTCTATCTTTCTTGACTTCTTCAGAACTCTCCTCTATTTCTCAGTATCTTTCTTTCAGAAGTGGGTATGAGGAGTGGGTACAATTTTTTCTTTCATTGCATTTTATGAAGGGGTCATCACGTCATGTCCGTAAGTATTTATGGCATGTTATTAATCACTGGCCTTTTGGCGATCAGGACAATTTTGATAGGATTGAACTTCCCACAGAAATTCTCTGGCTGTCTGCATGAAAGGACTAATCATGAGTAATCTTTTTCTTCCCAGAAGAAGCCCAAGATTATATAATGAGGCTCTTTCAGAGGAGCAATCTTGAACAAAAAGAATCCCTTTTCCCCACTGGTGTTCTGAGTATTCACACATTAAACCCCATTGAAGTTAATCAGAGTTAGTTGTCTCCAAACTCCCCAGAGTACCAAGACGAGAACAGATCATAGTATCTTTGTTTTGCTTCCTGGAAACATGTGGATATAATTGAGAATGGTATGTAGGAGGGTATGTACATAATGTCCATGATGATAAACAGCATGTTTTGGATACATTGCTCTCACGTTCCCTAGTTTCTACTGTGAAATATTCTTTCAACTTATAAGTGAATGGTTTAACTTTTGGGTTTATCTGTTTTATCAATATTTACAGAAAAGCTAGTACTGTAACTTACAAAAAAGATACAATGGTGATGTTTCAATTATCCCAGGCAGATATCAAAGCAAATCCATGATAAACTGTGTTAAATGAATATAATGTGCTAAGGTTTGATGAAAATCAAGTCATTTGAGATGAAGTGCTTGAGATGACTTCTGTGAATACTATGGACAGCTAAAAAGACAGATGGGTCCTAGAGCAAATCAGGTCTGAACTCTCCCTAGAAATAAAGATGACTAAACTGAGGGTGTTGTATTTTGGCCATATCATGAGAAGAATGGACGCACTAGAAAAGATATTAATGCTTGTTAAAATGGAGGACAATGTGAATACAGTAAGACCACATACCAGATGGATAGATTCAATTAGGGAAGCCATGGTCATGAGTTTGCAAGGTGGTTGAAAATAATGCTGTGGAGATCTCTCATTCATAGGATCACCATAGGTCAACATCAACATGAAGACAGTTAATAATAACAAAGGTTTATGCAAACATTGCTAATCTACATTATATCTCTGGCAAAGTTATGATTTCCTGTGTCCTGTGGATGAGTTCTACACATTGAATAGGATTTTGTCTTGTATGCCTTCACAGTGTTTCTGACTTATGGTGATCCTAAAGTGAACACAGGGTTTTCTTGGCAAGATCTGCTCAGAGGGGGGTTGTTTATGCCTTCCTCTGAGGCTGAGAGAGTATAAATTGTCCAAGGTCACCCAGTGGGTTTCCATAGCTGAGCAGGTAGTGGTCTCCATAGTCAATAGTCCAACACTGAAACCACCACACCATGCTAGCTCTCTGCTTTTAAAATTATGTGTACTGCATTTAATTCCTGTTGGAATGGCTATAAGTGTCAGTAAAAATATTGGTCCTATGTGAAATTATGTGAATTGGTCTTACGTGTCCTTTAAGAATATTACTATTGTCGTACACATTACTACAGACTTTTCAGAATATTTTGCAATTCCAAATCTCCACAAAGGAATTTAAATGAACTGATGTAAAACTCATCTGAACCAGGAATTTTCTATAGGGGGGGAGGCAACATCTGGCACTCCAAATGTTACTGGTCTGCAAATCCCATCAGCCCTAGGCAGCAGATCCAATGATAAAGGATAGTGGAAGTTGCAAGGCTGATGCAAATCTAAGAAGCAGATAGAATCAAATCAGAATTCAAAGCAATATCAAGCCCAAATTTTAAACTTTAGGAAAGATACTACATAGGGTGGAATTACTGGAAGGAGGATTAAAATTGATGCCAGGAGGCAGACCAAACTTGAATTTACAAATAATTAATAGCAGGCAGGCAAACAGGGGCAAATGGACTCTGTGAAGAGAATGCAGTGTCAAAAAACAACATCAAAACAACCAGGGTCCAAAATACACTGCAGAAATAATCCAGTTTGAGACTGCTTTAACTGCCCTGGCTCAATGCAAGGGAATTCTGGGAACTGTAGTCTTGGGAGACATTTAGCCTTCTCTGTCAGCCAGCTCTGGTGTCACAATAAACTACAATTCCCAGGATTCCTTAGCACTGAGCCAGGGCAGTTAAAGCAGTCTCAAACTGGATTATTTCTGCAGTGTGTTTTAGATCCAGGAGACTTTTTTCATATCCCAAGCACAGAATCAGAACTCAGTACTCAGGAAAATCTGCCAGTCAAAATTCTACAATGAAGAATAATTTTCCTAGAATATTTATTTAATCTCAGGATCATTCCGTGGACAAGAACTCGTTTCCAAGTTTACTGGCTGATACTGTTTCTAACCCCAAGAACTATGTATGAAACACAGTCTGATCCTAACATGTTTTTTGACATGATTGGGTTAAATCTAACCCCTCATTCTCTTCCCCCCCACACACATTAAATTTTGAAAAAATTCAATTTTTCCCCCCCAGACTCTGTGAACCTTGGCTCTGTTCCCCACTGTATAACTGCAGTTATCCTGTCAGGCTGGGGTAATGCTCTGTTTTGTCACCTTCATGTTAGACAACATAACTGGGACTCTTAAAAGTTCTCCACTGTTGGTTCGCATCTTACAGCTGCTATACATTTTTTTTCCAAAACAGATGCCAAGACACAAATGGGTGGTTAGCATGCTCCTAGGAACAGCTTTCCAAAAGACCAAACCAGCAAGCACAGTATCAAATCACAACAATTACTTCATGTCATTCCATGAGTTTACATGGATAACATTACACTGCAATACACAAATGTGCAGTGAGGAACTACTGGTCTGACTGTCATTCAAGGACTTGGGGTCAGGGTAGACGAGAGATAAAAAGATAAAAAGTTTTTTTTTCTTGATGTCATTGAGGTTTTTAAAAAAATTACTGGGCAGCAGTTAATCTGTTTTTTTTCTTCATATAAAGGAGAGCTGGGGAACCTGTGGTTATTGATCCTTATTATTCTAGCAGTTTCACTGTTATGAATTTAACAGTCCTTTAAGGAATTCTCTGCAACTTAATTGCAGACAGCCCAGAGCTTCTGCTCAATTAAGGGGTTTAATCTTCCTTCACAGGAAATTGCAACTACAAAGTCGTGTTGGTATGTCCTTTTAACTAAATTTGTTGCACTGTGCGGCAAAAAGGCAGCTATCATAGCCTGTTCTGACTAAGCATAACTAAAGGGAAATTGTTGAATATAATGAAGACTGTAATAAGTTTACTGAATTTCTGGTGAGCCACATAGGCAAAGATCTTGGCAGCATGCAGTTCCCATGGTCATACAACCAAAATGATAAGATTTTTGTGTGTGTCTGGATTCAAAAAACTTTAGATTTAAGGGGGATTTCCTGGTCCCTGATTAACTTCCTGACTGGATAGGAATCTTACACAAACCTCCTGAGGCTCATACTACTCATGACAAACTTGCTGTTTGAACTGTCTTTGCCAGTCATATAGAAGGAGTAGATTGAAAGGTATCTAGTATCTACTGGACAATCTTGTCCAATCCATTCATGCAGTATGAAAAGCTAGCAGGATTTCTCCCCCCCACCCCCATTACTGGGGAGTTTTATATTTAGATCCTTGTGAAAAATCAAAAATGTTAGAAAGGAAGATTTTCTTCTAGGGATAGATTGACACTAGTAATTAGTTGGCTCTTTCTACACAGGGGCTGTGCAGACTGGCACTAAGCGCCGGCTTGGGGGTGTGGTGTTTGGACGACGCACACCCCAACACCATCTCTAAGCCGGCGTCATGCCACCCACCTGACCGCATGGAGGCGGTGTTATGGCACTCCTTTGGTGCAGCGTTCACATGCCACATGGCAAAATAAGTGCTGAAAAGTGCTGCCATGGCAGCAAGGGAGAGCCCTTTTTCCAGGCCAAAAAGTAGTGGCGTTTTGCCGCTTCTTTTTGACCCGAAAAAACACCAGATTGGGGGTGTGGCATACCGTTGCCACAGCCCCGATCCGGCGCTCAATGGGACGGCGCAGAGCCAGGTCCTTCAGGGTGGTCTGCTTCATCCCATAGTGACTATGTTCAGATATCACAATAAGTTGGCTGGGGGGCATGGGAACCCTGGTTTATCAAACAATGCCTGATTGGTTCCACTTACACTGGAAACACCTCAACAAATCTTTGGACTATAGTTTCTATGATGTCCAATCTGGTAGCAGCTGGTTCTCTGTTTTGTTTTTCTCCCAACAGAGTATTAAAATTAATGCAGAGTAGTGGTCAAAGATTCTGACTCAGCAGCAAAGACACCAATAGCTTGAGAACAATCTAAAGTCTTTATTATAGGAACACGTTTCTAAGGACTTTATCACACGGGGAAAATTGGGGGAAAATTGGGGGTTTAAACAGCAATTATCCCATGCAAAATGTGATGTCGCACTTAAGATTTTCACACATATTGCTGTTCAACAGACAATAAACAAGTAATAAACAGCAACAAATCATTTTTGGGATTTCCCATGAATGATTTCTTGCTGTTTATTGCCTGCTTAATAGCAATGTCATGTGAAATCTTAAGTCCGATATCGCATTTTGCACGGGATAACTGCTGTTTAAACCCCCACTTTTGCCCGATTTCCCCCGTGTGATAAAGTCCTATGATAGGATAGTTACTGAAGGAGCTGTTCTAGTTGAGCTTTATCTCTAGGATCCAAAACACACTACAGAAATAATCGAATTTGAAACTGCTTAACTGCCCTGGTTCAGTGGTAGGGAATTCTGGGAATCGTAGTTTTGTGAGATATTTAGCCTTCTCTGTCAGAGAGCTCTGGTGCCACAAAAACTACAATTCCCAGGATTCCCTAGCACTGAACCAGGGCAGTTAAAGAAGTCTCAAACATGATTATTTCTGCAATGTGTTTTCGACCTAGAATGGTCTCATGAGAAGAGGTGTGGAAACATCCCTAAAAGGACCAGTTTACATCACAGAGGGGTGAAGATAGGTAGCCAGAGGGAGATCACTGCAGGTCACTGAAACTATCTAACTATCTTGTTCATGTGCCATTATTTATGTTTAGGATGTTTCAGCATCTTTAATCTGAGAACTGATTTTCTCTGAGAGATTTTTATGCATCCTTGGTTATCTTTGTATATCTCTGTTGGGGTTGGCTCATCTATTCCAAAGTTTAACAGTAACATGTGTAGTCACTTCAGTTGTTTACATGCTTCTGAAGCTATGAAATGTTCAGCTTCTATAGAGGAAGTCGTGACCGTCTTCTGCTTCTGTGTAGTCCAATCAATCATTCCATTTCCATAGAAGAATAGTTATCCTCTTGTAGATTTTCAGTCTGTGACTTCATTAGCCCAGTCTCTATCTGCCTATCCAGTCAGTTTAGGGTTGCTGGTTGCTTGTAGTCAAAGTTTCAGGTGTGCAATTCACTTCAGGTATTTGGATACCCTGTTGCATTCCAACCACAGAGAATTTCTCCAGAGAATAAATCTAGGGTTTGTTTTTATGTTGGTTTTCCTGGCCTTCTGGCAGCCTGGTTCAGGACTGCAGGGGTAGTGAGGACTGGGACCAGGCATGTGCAATTGCTGCAGTCCTGGCATGAGTAGTGCTGGTGCAGCCTTACACCACTTCTTTGGGCCTGTCTGTTTCAGCCCTAAGTCTTCTACGAAAAATCATTTCCTGGAATGCATAAAGATCAGGGACATTTCTAGATCTGACATAGCAAACCTTTATATTCAAAAGAATAAATACAATGGGGCCCTTGGTATCCGCTGGGTTTTGGTTCCAGGACCTCCCGTGGACATCAAAAATCCATGGAAGTTCAAGTCCTATTAAATACAATGGATATTAAAATGGTGTCCCTTACATAAAATGGCAAAATCAAGGTTTGCCTTTTGAAATGTATATATTTTTTGAATATTTTCAAGCCATGGATGGTTAAATCAATGGATAAAGAATCCATGGATATGGAGGGCCAACTGTATTGAAATCTCTTAGTTCTTAGACCACTGCTGCAGCATGGTTGGTGCTTATAATGGTCATGTCCTGTGTAAGATAGGCGAACATTAATCTTCCATGGCAGATTTATCTCACCCCAGTGGGTTTGGGAGAGGGAAGGAGTGGCAGCCACTGGCATGAAAAGTAATTACCATCTACTGATTTGAAATTATTCCTTATACCAATATGTACTAGTGCAGCCTGAGGCTTATTCACATGAAAACCTAAATCCACACTTGAACAGGTATTTCCCTGATGTTTCTTATGAATCTTTTCCCTGGTAATAGAGAAGCAATAAAGAAGGTCCACAGCATGCATGAAAAGTCATGGGAAACCGAGCTAGAATCTGAAAGCTCTACTGACACCTTCTTCCCAACATTTCTTATACAGCATCAACCAGAATGCACACATCCCTTTGCTCTGATTTCATATATACAAGTGTTTTATTCATCCTGCCCTCTGGCCCCAGTAATGCTATTCAAAAAACAACGGAAGAGAATGACAAAATCTCTTTGGCTGCTGATACCTCCCTGCAAATGTCCATTTTAGAAAACTTTCCTCTTGATGGGTGAAGGTAGGAGCAGCTGAAATGATTCATGGCAATCTTTTGACCTCTCTCTAAACTAATTTTTCAGGACGGAAAAGGACACACTTGTTTGGGTGTTTCTCTGAAAAGGAGTTAGAAGGCCAATGCATACCTCCGAATTCTGGATCCGTTTTGGTCTCTTCCCCCTGTTAAAACACATCACCATGCACTGTTCCTGAATGTTTACATCATAAAAGAGGATACACCAGGATACACTAGAATTACACACAGCCAAGGAATAAAAGGTGAGGAGTCTCTGAAGCAAACCACTAAGAATTGCAGGTGGATCCAAGAGGTTTGTATTCTTCTTGAGTATGTCCAGTGCTTTTAGCTTAATTCAAAAGTGATGTGTCCCCCTTCCAGAAGTGCGAAGCAGAAACACAGCAAGCTGAGAACATCTTGTTATTTATGCACCACAACCAAACAGAATGCAAACATTACAACTCCTTGATCCCTTCAGGGGACAGACATTGCTTTTTAAAGATCTTCTTTCCCTATTCCCTGTATCATCTGCTAATACAAAATGAAACAGAGATCAATAATTGAGGAGGCAGTAAAGACAGACGCTTGCATCATTGAAGTAGTTAGAGGAGAACACTTTTGGAGTGAGGAAAGAGGCCAAAAGCTGCACTAGGGACACAGGATCATGCAGCAATGTATTTAAAAATAGCTTAGAAAAACACATCAAAAGACACCAGCTGCACGTTTCACAGATATAAAGAGACTCTTATCGGAATGCACACCTAGCTGCTGTGACCACACAGAGATTGTGCCAAAGCTAACACTTTCCATGGTGTGAGAGCAAGGTTGTGTAACTACCAAAGGTCGGAAACTGTACTTTCGGGGGCTGCTATTTCCAGAATCCATGAACATGTAGGTTGGGGGATTCTGGGTACTGTAGTCCAAAACAACAACAACAACCCATGTTTCTAAGCTCTGATAACTACAACACATCCCATACTAAAAGGTACAATAATAATAATAATAATAATAAATTTTATTTATAGCCCGCCCCTCTGCGGAGCAATCGGGGCGGGTTACATCAGTTAAAATACAGAAGTTAAAACTATTCACGTGCCCATCCAACCCTCCCACCCCACAAGGATTCTAGTTAGGCAATATAGCTGCATCAAGAAAGTCTGGCCTTTGAACTAATTATTGTTTAAAAGGTGAACATGAATAGATTTTACAAGACACATTCAAAGTAGGCAGAATCTGTGGCAAATAGGGGATTGGTGAGTGTCCTGCTCCATGTGGGTGGAGAGGAAGCTCAAAGACAGCCTAAGAGAGGATGAAAATAAGTAAGGAAAAGTTTGGAAAATCCTGCTGTACACCCATTTT